>JAUMHM010000004.1:3604790-3616038 GCA_032362435.1 Melikaiella ostensackeni
TAATTTATTTATGAAGATACCTAATACGAAATGTCTCCTTTTAAAAAGGAATCGTAGATGTAAACTTTTGTAGGTGTGAACTTAGTCACATCCTGAAATGAAAAGATGCTGTGAGAATTGATTATATTATTTTGATGTAATAGATAATGATAGATATTTTATTTATTTAAGGAAAAAAGATTTGGAAAAGATTGAGAAGAGAAGACAGTTAAAAAAATATATATAGCTATTGCAAACTAGATGTTCTTTAAATACTTTGTTCATATTGATTGGAGAATTAAAAAAAAACATAAATGTACATATAAGTTACAAATTGAAACTGTTGAAACTGAAATACTTTTTATTGCTTCTTTTTGAAAATTTTAATATTCTAATATACTGTACTGTCACGTTGGTTTATGTAGAAATGAAATTTCTATTTCTACACCTTCAGTATTATTCTTGCCTATTTCCTTTTAACAATATTTTTATTTGAAAAACTTGAATATGCTAGACAAATTTCATTTATTATATAATTAATCTAAGGATACTTTTTCATTGACATTTTATTTAGAATTCAAAGAATGATTTTTAAACAATTACAACTCCTATTTCAAATAACTAATTAGTCAAACACTAATTGAACTCAATTAATTTTTATCTTTTATTGTTATTGTTATACCTTGTCCCCTTTGGCTCTCATAACTTAAGAAACTTAATTTTTGTTTTTGTCCAATACATATTCGAATTTAGGATTTACTTCTAAAAGCAGAGAATTGCGCAATTTTCGGCCGTACTTTTTAGTGTAACAGATGCCCAAAATCATGAAGGTCACTTTTTGATACATAAAAGTGCGAGAAAATTATTTTTATAACAAAAAAAAAGGTTTTTTTAATACTTTTATATGAATAATTTAAATCTAGCACCACGGCATAGGTGGCGACGCCCTGTCGGCCTCGGTCAACTCTCGTGACACTTTCTATCCACAGTCCTCAAGAGAAGTTACAAAGGGCTCGTTTTCCCGGTACTGAAAGTACACATAACCTCACTTTAACTAAAAATAGTTGCAACCTGCGCGCGCATCACGATAATGCTGTATCGATGTTGTGTCGACGCTATATCTGTTTATAAAGTCCTACCAAAGATATATCTTTGGTCCTACTGTGGAGAGATCTTGACTTGAGCACATTTCATTGAATTAGGCTGGACACACAAAACTCAGAGCAGATGTCGACACTCCTTTTGGCGGCCATAGGGCGCACGTTTTCTATCATTTTGTATTATCCCTGACGACCAGCTGTTCGCTATTTCGTGCTATGATTGGCTGACCTGTGGAACTTCGTTAGGACAGAGTATGGACAGCTGACGTCATATATCGTCTGCACTCTGTCTTTCCAACGCCCTAACAGGGAGGCCGCTATGTAGTATTCACATTAAGTCATAAAAATCTAAAAAGGCCAAATCTTTGGAGGAATAACATTGCTGTCGATTGCTAGTGGAGTTGTAGGTTTTCATAATTCTTTATGTTTTTTCGAGATCAAGAGTGTGTATTTCGCAAAGTTGTGAGGAGATGTAAAGACCTAATCAGAGATGAGGTGGGAGATTGCCGATCTAATGGAATAAGAGAATTTCAGAGAATGTGAAAAACTTGCGCTGATAACTGCGCCCTCTTGGCGGATGCGCCTAAGATTTACTTCAAAGGTGCACGTTCCACGTCGATAAATAATGAAAGTTAGCAATTTCTGAAATGATTTACCATTGAAGTTTCTAGTCATAGCACAAACTGAAAAGTGCACAATTATTCACCAGCAGACTCCATTATTTTTATTTATTACATTATATTATGTTGTTTTTTTATTAAAAGTACAGAATTAAGAGCCAAATTATACTATGATGATAGACAATTATTTTGAATTAAAAAAAAAGTTACATACCCAGCAAATAGACGTATTAAATTATTTATAAACATACTCAAAAAAATAAACCTCATCTTCGACGCGGCGTTTCCGCCATTCTGAAACGTAACTTACTGGATTCATACGGTTTTCCAAGTAAGTGACGTAGAAAATTTATTATACTTCAAAAACAGCCGAATTACGTGTAACTGACCAACCCTGGAGCAACCTGGAGTAACTCCAACTCTAGTTGTAAGTAATAATGTAAGTGACGTTACCAACGCCAACGTCGTTTATGTTCTCACATTACCGACAGAAGATAAAATTCTCTACTGATGCTAGTGACAGACTAGTTACTCTCGCCTGCTAGGTACATTTTGATTTTCTTTTCCCCTGCCAAGATTATTTATGCATGGCAGCCCTTTCGTGAAAAGGGTGAGAAGTGTCATGGCTGCGATCCGCTGTGGTCGGATGGCAGAAGAGGACAGTAGAAGCGCAAAAGTCTGTTTTTGATTTTTCGGTGAGAAAATATAAAATACAGTTCGTCTCGACGGGCGTCAAAAGTTTGAAAAATAATGGGGAAAGATGGGAAGGCGACTGAGCGAAGACGGAATTAGTGACCGGGTGGAATTACTCCCGCAGGAAGTGCGAGAGGCTGCTTCTGCTTCCGCGATGATGGAGTCGCGGTCGCGAGCGATTCGACTCCGCGGCATCGTCGGCATCTGTCTTCTGCTCGCACTAGCTGGTATTGTTTACCTGGGCTACTTTTGTCCCGATCACGTGTGTGCGCTTACGAATCGCGACCTCAAGGAGTCAGCGAGGGTCGTCGAGGGACTTTCGCTCGGGACCTTTCCTTCGTCAGATGTCATTGCCAGGAATGGCTATGGCATTGGGATCCTAGGACCGCGTTCTGGTTTCCGGCTCCAGAGTGTCCCAGGCAGCCTCCCATTCGACGTCCTCTTCGGCAACGACTCTTCTCAATTCGATATCAACGCTCATGATGTTATGGTCTTTCTTCATATTCAAAAAACTGGTAAGTTTCAGAGTTTTATTCACATTCCAGAGCACGCAAACGAATAAATGTAGACAATTTTTAACTTGTTTACCTTATTTATTGGTGACAGTCATGGCAGTTGACAAGCATTACTTCGGTAGTGGGTATTGTCAAGAAATTCATTGAAAAGGATTATTAGTGTAATTTTAACTCTACAAAAAAATAATAATCATACCAAAATATACTTACCTAAAGTTCTGAACGTTCAAATGAAAGAAATATTTTTCCTCCATTCTATTTTATCCATAAATGTTGTTCAAACTACAGTTAACTATAATAATCTACAACTTCATTCATTCATTCATTCATTCATTTACTTTGTCTTTTCTGTTTTTTTTTCTGTCATTTTAATGTAACAATTTATTACGGTTTTTTAATATACGTCAGTTTGACATCTTATAAAATTGTTTTCCCCACTTGAAGCAATATGTTGTTCCCCTTGTATGGAAATGTTTTATCATTGATTTTCAAGTTATTAATTTTGCACTTTGTATTAAAGTGATAGAATTTTAAAAATCGTGAAGTACATTTTGAAAATTGAAATCTTTAACGAAGTTTCAATATCATAATTTAAGAATGCTTCAATTTTTAATCGAAGTTTGGAATTTTTTAATTTTTAAAGCTTCAAGTTTGAATGAATTAATTTCGAATGTTTCCAATCATAAAGCATATCATTTTCAACGTTTTTGGAATAATTATACGTTAAAGGTTTACAATATTCAAAATTCTTCAATTTTGAGCAGTGAAAATCACAGTGATTTTTTTGGACAGAAATCACATTTTTTAGTAAAAAAATCTATCCAGTCACTTTGAATGTCACTTGTTACTACATGATATGATACTTATTAATAATATTCATCATCTTTAAAAACTCTATACTTTAAATTTAAAATTATAGTTTTTAATGCGTAATTCTAAAACAGTTTAATTTTTGAGGTCTTGAAACTAAAGTTCTTTTGCTTCAAAAGCTTAAATTCGAAAATATTAGAGGCCATCCTGGAACATTTTAGATTTATATTGAGAATTTGGCTACTAATATTGTACAATAATTTTTTATTGATAGCCTTAATGATTCAATAATTTTAAATTTAAATCTTCCCGAATCAATAATAATAGTTTCTAATTCAAATATTAAAAATTTCAGGAAAATTTTACTATTAAATGTTTCAAAATTACAAACTTTCATGTTGAAAGCCTTGATTAGTCAGTTGTAAATTTCATAATTTTAGATTTAAATGTTCTAAGTAGTTTGGTTTCAATTTTGAACGTGCAAAATTATCTGGTTTTTTAAATTCTTCGAAATCGCATAGAATATGAAATTGAAAGAATTGATAGTTACACAGTGATAGAGTTTAAAGTTTAAATGATTTGTAATCAAACAGGTTTGAATTAAATGCCTTCGGAATAAATTCAAAATCCTAAAAAATGAAGAAAATAATTTGTCAAATTCAAGCCTGAAAAGTGAGAAGATTCTAGAACAAGGAATTGAAATTTTAAATATTTTTTATTTTAAATTGTTCCAAAATATTTAACTTTTCAAACTCAACTTGAAAAAAAAAATTCGAATTGAAAGGTTTGAAATTGTGCAATTTCAAATATTGGAATCATAGCGATTTCGTTTTGTATACTTTTTTTTATTTTTAATTTTCAATCTAATATCTTCAAGTTGTCCCATTTGTAGTTGTTGATTTTAAAAAATGAATCGTTTACAATTGAAAAATATTTGATTGGAAGATTTCAAGAATCAATAATAATTTTAAATGAAGTATTAGAAATTAAACGATTTAAAATAAGAAAGTTCAAAACTTTGCCGTTTAAAATAAAAATAGATCTAAATTGAACTAACTGATACCTCAGCAATTGAATAATTTCCTTAATTTTGAATTGATACAATTTTAGAGTTCAGAATTTTCATGTTGAACGCTAAATTTTTATTTTTCCCTTTCAAAAATTTTAATTTTGCAATTAAAATTAAAATGATTGAATTTTGACAAGTATAATTAATAATTTGAAAATTGTTAATTTTCAAACGATTTAAATTTACTTGAAATAATTGAAGTTTTAAAGGGTTTGAGTATAAAAAAGTTTTAATATCACAATTCGTGGTAACTGAAAGTTTTTTGAGTTCTGAATGAAGTTCGGAATTGTTTAATTTTCAGCATTGCGTAGTAGAAATTTTTTCATTTTTGATGTTTTCCTTTTAAAATTACTTCATTTTGAACTTTTTTCTTAGAATAATTCAATTTTAAAGGTTTATAATTGAAAATTTTTCCATTTTGAACGTTGATTGTATGTTTTGATGTTACAAAAATTTGTCTAATTTTTTTTATTCAATAACAATTTAAACTTCTAGAATTTCAGTAGTTTTGACTTTGAAACTTTCAATTTAGTTTTCTATTTCAAATTGTCCAGTTTTCATCTCCGAATTGAAAATTATTCAAATACAAAAGTTTTGAGTTTTAAATTATTCGATTTTGAACGCTTTTATTTAGATGTAATTAAATTTTAATTTCTTTGAATTTTAAATCATCCAATCTTCAAAATTCTAATCTGAAATTATTCAATTTTGAACGCTTTGAAATTGTTCTACTTTCGAAATTTTAATCTGAAATCATTCAATTTTGAGATTCTTCAATTAAAAATAAAATTGTTCAATTATGAATGCCTTAAATTAGAAATGATTCAATTTAAACTCCTTTCTAATGAAATTGTCCGATTATCAACATTTTAGTCTGAAGTTTTTTAATTTTGAGAGCATTGATTAAAAAATTTTCCATTTCAAACATTTTGAATTTCAATTTATTCAATTTTAAACGCTCTTATTTAGTAATGATACTGTAATAGTTCAATTCCTTTTTTATTCCGTTCGAAATATTTTCCTTTTTTCAAAATTTTACCTCATATAAAATTGTTTGATTAGGAACGTTTTCAGTTAAAAATCATTCAATATACTTTTTTTTAAATTTCAAACACTTTCAATTCAAATTTAATAATTATGAATTATTGTTTCAAAAATGATTTAAACTCTTAATATTTAAACATTTCTTTAATAATGGATTTTTGAATTGTTTATATTTTTAATTTTAGAAAATAAAAACCTAGGGATGTAAACGCGCGCTTCGCGCGTGTGCATTTCCTGCTAGTTTAAAATAATGCGTTATTTGTTTCTTTTGATAATCTATTCCCAATATAAATGAACAAACATTTTAGCACTGTTTCTAATTTACAAAGCCATCAATAAAAAATTTCCTTCATTTGAACGATCAGAACTTCATACACATATGCGAAAAGGGAGGGAAAAAATTCCTGACATTTGAAAAATCTATTTTGAGATCATAATATTAAGATTTCAGGAATTATACGGGATATGCTTTGAAAAAATACAAACATTTTCTAAAAATAGAAATCCACTAACAATAATAGCTTATCTCTGAGATTTTTTCAAATTGATTGAGTAACGTTTAGAGATGGTCTGAGACGATAACATTAAACAACCTCTAAGCGTAAAAATGTTTAGTTTCAGTAGAGTTACATGAGTCGAAAAAACCCCTCTTATTGTATATGCCTGAAGTTCTGAACAGTGCTAAAATGTTGGTTCATTTATATTGGGAAAAGATTATCAGAAGAATAATAATAATGCATTATTTTAAATTGTAGTTTAAAAGTGAAACGGAAAATTAAAATTTTGAAATTTTCAAGCTATTCAATTTACATAAAACCAGAACTTAAAAAATATTGAAACTTCAAATCCTCTATATAACAGGGTAGCCACTGGACCGGGAAACCGGGAATTTTGTAAGATCGGGAAAAAACCGGGAATTTTTACCTGGACCGAGAATCTTGTTTAATTGTCATTAAAAAACGTTAAACGTATACTGGAAAATACGCAAAAAATGTCAAATTTCGATGTTTTCAAAAAGTTGGAATAACTCTGGAAATAATTAACATTTTTTTATGTTCTTAGGCTCATTACAAAGGTAATTGTTCATAGTTTTTTTCATTTTTTATTAAGATATTTTTACAATTTTTTTCCTTGATTCTACCCTAGGGTTTAACTTGGTGTAAAAAAGTCGCAAAATTTCTATTAATGATTGTACTCACCACATGATTTTTAAAAATGCAAAACAATAGTATTTTTATAAATATTACTAAAATTGATTAAAATCTGATAAATGATGACTTTTTTAACAATTTAGAAAAACACTATATATTACCTTTAAAATGTGCCCAAGAATATTAAATAATGTTTATTATTTCTATAATTATTCTATTCCTCTATTAAAGTATGCTTGAAGCACTTTTTATGCCGATTAAATTATTAGAAAAAAGTTAGTTTTAATTTCAACAGTAGCACATAATAAAACGTCCTTAATGGTAAAAAATATCTTCAAATATTTATCGGATAAGAAAAGAAAATATATTAAATTTTAGTTTCTAAGAAATATTTTTATTTGTATGACCGAAAAAAAAATTTAGCCGCTAATTTTTCCCAGCCATAAAAGTGGTGACATTTAATCTGTATATTTTGAAATACTTTTTTTTTTGACTAGTTATTTAATAATGAAAGGTGGAAGCCTTTATCATTTAATTTGTATAATTAAGGTTTGTGGAATTGATACTTTACCATTTTGAATGTTTCATTTCAAGATAATGTTTACTTTGAAATCCTTAGAATTAAACCTGTTGAAATTAGGAGGTTTCCATTTTGTAACTTTTTCATTATTAAATGATTGAAACAGTTTGAATTTTTTAATTTCAATGACCAGGAAAATTTGTGTGAACCGGGAAATGACCGGAAATTTTTTCCGGCGATATAAGTGGCCACCCTGAATAATTAATTAAATTATAAAATTCAGTGAACTCATGTTCATAGTGAATGTGAGCTACATTTAACTTTTCTCATTAGTAGAACTCAAAGTAGAAAAGCCTCGAATTAAAAAATATTCCAGATAAAAGTTATCGCGTTTGTAGGAAATTGATTAAGTTTATGGGAATTAATGGCGTCTTTTAATTTAAAGAGAACTCGAGTTTGAAAATTACTTGTTTAAAAAAAATTAGAATTGAAAATATTCAAAATTTGAAGGCAGTTTAGAATTTTACATCTTATCCTTGAAACGGAATTAAATTTCAAGTATACTGAGGATTTTGAATTTAAAATTGATTGAAACTTGAAAACTTAGTATTCAAAATTGACAATAAACTCCAAAAGATAAAAGCCTTAGATTTTCAAAGATTATATTTTTCGTCTTTGGAAATGGTTCAAAGCTCAATTAGTCTAATTTCATCTAATTATTCTGTTGTGATCATATTTTTTCTTTCCCTAAAAGTCGTCCTAAAAAACCCATAAAAATACCTGAAATTGGTTCACTTATAATGCTTTGAATTTTGGAAATTTTAAAATGCGGAAACTATAGCGTCTGCGTTTTAATTTGAAAGCCTTTTATTTTGTAAGTTAATGTTCGTGGTTTCTTAATAGATAATAATAAACGGAGATTCATTATTCAAAATCTATATGGATAAAACAGGTGAAATTCTTCAATTCTTTTTTTTTCAAATTTCAAATTAAATGAAGTTTAATTAAGCGCTTTCTATTTCTAACTTTATTATGCCACTGAAAAATACGACCATGAAATTGGATTCTACAAATTTGAGAGTTCAGCATAATTAGATCAACTCCGCAAACGTTATGATGAGAAATTTTATTTGCTAAGTTTTTCTAGTCTTGCGACAATACCTTTGAAATTTACGATGATGAATGTTATACTTATATTATTGAATTGCATGAAAGTAATTTTGAAATTAGAATCAAAATTATTTATTTAAACAATTGTTCTACTGAGAAAATCGATATACAAAGAGAATTGTGGTATATCGTTACAAAAAATTGAACAAATGTTTTTTTCATACAGAGTATGTTATTTTAATTTAATCTAATTATTCCTTTTCCAAACAAAAAAATATTTCTTTTAATTTTTAAATTCTGTAGTTTTAGATTGGAGTCTTATAACAAGTTACAGCGTTTAATCATTTTTATAAAACGTATTCTGAGCAAACCATTTTTTGAAATCTTTTTAATTACACGACGGTTTTATTTGATCTCCTTTTCTCCTTTTTTTCGTTACTTAGATAATTTGTCCTTGCAAAATTTCCACTGTGTATAAGGATAGAATGTAGGACGTGCATTAACTTGATTTATTCCACGAGTAAAATTTCATAACGCGTTAGTAGAGAATATTTTCACTCTTCTATTATATTACTTGCGTCAATCTATTTTCATTTCCTCCGCACCCAAAGTTAGGTAGTTATTTCAACAAGAATAAAGTTTGAAGGCGGTACTTTTTTGTTAAAAAATTCTAAAATTATCAAGAATTTAAGTTCTATAAGTGCAATCATACAAGAAGATGTTTCAAGCAGAATGAATATCTAAATGTTTTCTATAGTTATTTAGGCTATATATATTTTCCTATTTTAGACATACTTTTGAAGAATTCCAATTGTTTTTTATGTTATAAAATTCTAAAACTCAATAGTTTTTGCCATTGCATATTAAGAATATTACTGGGACATCTAGTTCAATTATTTCAAGAATTTACATTATGCACTCTTCTTGGACTTAATTAAAAAAAATTTTTAAATATACATTTGTTAACGTTTCTTACTACAAATTATAACACGTGAACGTTTAAGTTTAGAATTAATTTTCGCGATTTTAAAAACTGTTCAAAATTTTTAAAACATTTTACATATTTAAACAAAATTTGAAACCGTTTTCACTTACAAAAAAAGAATTTTTTTTTCAATTCAATCGCATAAAGTTTTAGAAAATTTTAATGGTTGGCGCTTCAGAATAAAAAGTTTTCAAGATTAAACACTTTACATAAGTTGTTTTTAACTTGGAAGACTTTAAATTTCATATAATAAGGTAAGTTTGAAATAAACTTGTACGATTAGTCGATTACGAATACTTTAAATTTCGATTTTGTTATATTATGTTTGAGGTTGTTTAATTCCGAATTCAAATTGCTCAAGTTTTAACATTTTAAAATAGGAATATTTCATTTATTGTTATTTTATTATTTGATTTTTTATGTTAGGCTTTGAATAGATTTTAAACTATTGAATTTTAAATACTACGATTTGGAGTTTTCTTTGATAAATTTAAACCTGAATTAATTCTTCAACTTAGAGAGCCTCAAGTTTAAAAATAACAGTTTTCTGAAGTTCCTGTTTTGCATTTTTCGATTTTAAATATTTTGAGTGCTTTTTAAATATATTCAATGAAAAAAAATATATTATTATTTTTCATTCATAAAGGCTTGCTGTTAAATATGTTCAAGTTTTAAACTCTTCTGTTTTAAATTGCTCAATTTTCAAAGAAAAATTAAAAAAGTCGACCGAGAAAAAATCAAGAAGAAACCAGAAATATTAAATCCCTTTCACTCAGGCTAATTGCGGAATCTTGACCCTCTTTTTGTATTATTATCTAAAAATATTAAATTAATTATTTTCAAACCCTTCCATTTCACAATTAAATTGTTTAATTTCGAACCTTTAATTTTTAAACTATTTGATTTAATTTTTAAAAATTTAAGATTGTTTACCTTTTAAAGCTTCTAACTTGAAAGTCTGTAATTTAAAATTGTGTGGTATTTCTTTTGTGTAATTTTCATAATATTAATAATTTTCAAAGAATGCTGATTTTACATTAAAAAATTCGTCATTAAATTCTCGTCTGTTAATGTACATTTTTTCAAAATTGTTTCAATTGCTTCATTTTAATTCGTTTTAATTCCTTATTGTTACAACGTTACCCTATTTTTGTATGTGTTAGGGACTGTGAGGTCTGTATTAATGAATATTGATAATAACAAATCAATTGCGACAATTGTAGAAGTTTAACAGATGACACAATTGATTCCTTAAATTCGTTGAGTCGTAAAATCTCGGCTTATGAAATCATCTTAACTCTTTTAATGAAGTAATTTAAGTCGGAGAGACATTTTAAGCGTCAATGAAATGTAATAGAAATGCAGACGCACTGCTACTGCTTAACAATGTCCTTCGGAATCGTTATATATAACCGGGCGTCAAACGTTGGATGACACTGTCTATAAAAAAGTAAAGTTTTTTTATTTGAAGCCACTTAGAGATTTCTCTGGCCAAGTGCCAATGCGATGGACGACTCTGAAAACAATACAACTTCCGTTCTGGAAGGTGCATTGTATTCACAAATCGTTGAATTATTCATTAGCCATGTCCCAATCTGTGGGCTGCAAATCGCAACGAATCGCACAAGTGCAACGCACCTCCGGGGGGGGGG
>JAUMHM010000004.1:3616138-3636506 GCA_032362435.1 Melikaiella ostensackeni
TTAGTAGCCCAACTAAGCCGCTTTCTACTTTTTTGTATCCTATTGGATTCCTCAGAGTTGCTATTGGATCAGAAAATTGGGAAATGTTGGTGAAGTTATTTTTTTATGGGACATTTGTTTTCTTAGTGTAGAAACAGGGTGGCCACTAGGCGGGGGAAACGGGCCAATGACCGGGAATTCCGAGACCGGAAAAAAATCGGGAAATGACATTAAATTTATTTTCTGATTGGGAATTTGTTTAATTCTTAGTTTTAGCAGAGAAACTTGTTTATTCACTTTCAGTGCCACGAGATATTACATGAAATAATATGAGATTGAACGAGTTCGTTTTGAAACTGTCTAAAATGGCTAAGATTCCAATGGGCAGCTTTATAATTTGAAGTTCTTCTAGCCTGATTTTGTTGAATTTTGAAGACTATGCCATCGGATTAGCGCAATATCATGTCTAACCCGACGATGTAATTTCAAAATCATATTTTTCAATTCTTGAATGTGGCAATTTTAATTATTAAGTCTCTAAATTTTTAAACGATTAATTCTGGACGTTCAAAATTGAGTAATTTTAGGTTGAAACTTGATAAATTAGATAATTTAAAATATCAACTCCTTGAAATTCAACAATATAATTGTTTTCTGAACTCTTCTAGATTTAACACATTCATTTCAAATTGAACAGAAAGCTATAGCAGTTGCATAATTTTAAAATTGCTGTCCTCAATTGACAATAATAATCTTCGAATTCATTCATTCACTTTGTTCTCTGAAGCTCCTATGTTTCTGCTCGTTTTTCGCATGTCTTCTGACTCGCGACTTTTTCTGCCATTTCAATATGACACTTTATTAGTATACGTCAGTTTGACATCTTGCAAAATTGTCTTCCCACTTGAAGCAATATGTAGTTGTTTTTCTTGCATGGACATTATATATAATTGATTTTCCGTTATTACTTTTGACTTTAGATTAAAATGATTGAGTTTGAAAAAACGTGGTGCACAATTTGAAAATGATTAATTTTTGACGACTTAGTTTCAAGATCCCAATTTAATTATTTTTCAATTTTAAACGGACTTTGGAATTGTTTAATTTTTAATGTTTTAGGATTAAATGCAATAATTTTGAATCAGAAATCATATAATTCCCAACGTTTTTAGAATATATAATTAGACTTTGAGGGTTCAAAATATTTCAAATTCTTCAATTTTGAATGGTAAAATGGCTGTGACTTTTTTTATGCAGAAATCTCATTGTTTTGTAAACAAATCCGTCCAATTACTTTGAATGTCATTTGATGCTACACGATATGATCAGGATTTGCAGTAGCGAATCGCCGCCAGGTACTAAAAAAAAGTAGAAAAAGATTCTTAAATACCTATACGAGAAAAAAAAATTGAACATTAAAAGTCGAACATCTCAGGCAATTTATGAGATATCTTATCCAAACTTGGTAGGTAGATAGAACTCACCAAATTACAAAAATTTTGAAAGTTTGGAAGGTATTAATTTAAAATTGAAGGAATGCGCTATTTTTGATTTAAAAAAAAACGCTTAACAAATGTCGTCATCTCATCACAATCTCATCACATTTTATGATTTTACATATTAATTAGGACGAAATAAATTCGCAATTGCATCCGTTGAGAAAAGAAGAGTCAAAAATATACTCTTAAAATAGATTCTATGAATTTGAAGTACTATTATACTATTATATTTTTTTAAATAATTGTGCAATGATTTCTAACATGCAGACGCACCTGCAAACAAAACCAGTTGATTGTTTTCGATGAAACTGCGCAGAAATGTAGTAAATAAGTTGTATATATGCTGCTTTTTTAGGAGAAAGTGATCCATAAACATACCTCCGAGTTAGGTTTGCATTTACATAAAAAATTAACAAATTTTAAAAAGGTGCTGACACGAACCTACCATTGACTAAGTTATGTTGATTTCTTACCAGATTCTTGAAAAAAATTGTTAATAATAATTTTGAATTGAATAAATGATATCATTGGAAAATTGGAGAAATCTGAAGACCCCAAAATATAAAAAAAAGCTTGAGAAAAAGCCGCTTGCAGATTAAAACTTTATTCCAATGTTGTCAGAAAAATTTATTACTGTATGTGGATTTGTTATTCTTGTTTAATTCATAATTTTGTTTGTTTAAGGCGTCATCCATAAAAGACGTCACACTGTAAGTGGGAGGGAGGAGGCCCGATAAAAAAAAAAGAAAAAAACATTTGGCGGGCCTATTGTCTTTAAATAATAAACATAAGTGTGGCAAAATGACAATATTAATAATAATAAATTATTATATTACAGGCCCGCCAAATGTTTCTTTCTTTTATTCCTCTAAAATATCTATTTATTTTTTTTACCAAACAGAAAAAAAGATTTATTCAACTAATTCATTGAACTAATTCCTTTTATTAAAAGATACTTCTATTCATAAATTTTCTACTATTCGTACTTGGCTTTATTTTTTTATTTCACAACTTTGATTACCTTTAACATCAATAAATAAAATATTAATACTCATGTACTTGGCGCAATTTTTCACACGTAGTGTTTTTGGTGATATATTCCTATTAAAATTTTTTATCAGCCTTAAAGTTTCCATAATTTCAGTTTACAATTATAGTTTTTCATGCGCAATTCTTAAATAGTTTAACTTATGAGGCCTTGAAATTAAAGTTGTTTAGCTTCAAAAGCGTAAATTCGAAAATATTTGTTTTGAAGTTTCTTCATTTTTAAATGTTCAATCAGGAAAGTTATAAATTTTTATATGTATAATTTTGTTATGTTAGTGTTGCTTACCAGATGAATATATTCAAAAATGTACAGTTTTTAATGCCTTTTTAGATCTGGGCAATTGATTTGAATTTGTTCAATTTTGAAGGTTTCTAATGTCAAATTTCACAATGTTGTAGGCTACTATTTTTATATTGTACAATTTTGAATGTTTTATTTTGAAATAGTGACTAATTTTGATGTCCTTCTAGGAATTAACTTATTTACGGGACATTATTTCCCAACATTTATTAAAAAAATGAATCAAGCATTCATATAAACATTTGTTTAAAAGTAAATAAATTTAAGAAAATTAAGTTACAAGTTTCGTAAATTTAAGATAAATTTGAGAAACTTCAGTTACGAATTTCGTAATTTTCAGTTGTAATTACGGAATTTTTCTGAAACATTGTATCTGAAAATTACAAAACTCTTTTCGTAATTTAAGGTAAATTTATGAAAATTCTGTAAAAATTTCGTAGTTATATTTTATGAAAAACTTCGGAAAATTCATTTACAAGTTTTGTAACTTTAAGATGCAGTTACGTTTAATTTTTTTTTTACTGAAACTAATTATCATTAATGACCTAGAAAAATGTTTGATAACTAGGAAATGACCAGAATTTTTTTTTTTCTAGAGGCCACCCTAGAATATTTAAGATTTAGATTGAGAATTTGACTGCTAATAGGAAACTTCTCGCGCATACGGCGCTCGAATCATGATTGCTAGTATTGAATAATTAGAAAAGAGCGTTTGAAGTGGAAGAACTTTTGTTTCAAATTTAAGTCGATGAAAGTCGAATAATTTTAGATTACAAATTTTTAAGTTTGACAATTTTCAATCAGGATCACTTGAAATTGCACAAAGGTGGATTTAAACGTTATTGTACAATCTCCCATTGAAATCCTTCATAGTTAAATGGTATCCTAAAAAATTGTTGAAACTTTTTTAAGGACTGAATTTAAATTTTAACATAACCATTTTCAAAGGTTTTTGAAGCTTCTTAGTTTAAATTATACAATATTGAATACTTCCAATTTTATAATGTACAATTCAAAGCACTTTTAATTTCAAATCAATTAATTTTCAGGGAACCGACCGAAATTTTCGTTCCATTTCGTTATTGATAGAAAAAAATTATTTTTTGCTTAACTTTGATCTGCTATCTCTAGATTTAGACGAAATTAGATAATACCTGAAGTTACATTATTGATTGGATTAAAATTATTTTGTTAAACTGGCAGTAACGAAATGGGAAAAAAAGTATTTGCCGGGTCCCTGTTAATTTTGCATAATATGAGTTTAGAATTGTCCAATTTGAAAATTTTCAAATAAAAAAATTTTCAGTTTTGAATGCTGACGATTAAAATTGTTTGAATGTTTATATTTGAACGTCTCCAAACCTAATTTTATATCATTTTAAATAATTTTGAAGGCTTTCACTTGTTTTTTCGGATTTAGAAATTTGAAGTATTGATTTATAATTGAGCGGCGGCACCAAGTCTAAATGAAAGTTGAATGCTAATAGAACTGTTTTTATTGATTATGGCTGCCTGCCATCCCACGAACATTTCAAGACGAAAGTTAAAATAATCGGTGAATCGATTGAAACTGTCGATTTTTGGATTTAATTAATTCAAATTGCAAAAATTTTCCTCAAAAAACAGAAAATGTTATTGTCGTTTCACATAGTTTTATTGTGATTCACAATTCAAGTTCAAGTAGCATGCAAAGTATAAAACACTTCAAAAAAGGCTTTGCATTTGGAATAAATTAAATCCAAAAATCGTTTTTGTTCAAAAAGGGCCCGATGGATTATCTTAATTTTCATCTTCAAATGTTCGTGGAATGGCAGTAAATCATAATTAATAAAAAAAACCGAGTGTACTACAAAATCTTTTTAAGAAAATTTTTGCTTTTCAAATTAATTGAATAAAAAATTTACTTTTTTAGAAAAGAGTCGGACCAATTATTTTACTTTTCGTCTTAAAATATTCGTGAGATGACAAACAAGCATAATCAACAAAAAACCCCTTAGCGTTCAACTTTTATTTAGACATGTTCAACCGTACTCTGACCCTTTTAAATTTGTCACTACTTATCAAAGAACATTTTTTCGAACATTGAATGTCGCTGGGAAGGCTGGCCTTTTAATGGCAGGATTAATAAAGTAATTTTTTTGTACTAAACAGGCGGGACATTGTTTGGCAAGCATCTGGTACGAGACTTGGATTTGCAGCGTCCTTGTTCTTGCCAGAGGCGTCGAAAGCGTTGCTTTTGCTTCCGTCCGAACCGAAACGAGAATTGGCTCTTTTCGAGATACTCCACAGGGTGGAAATGCGGATTGCATGCAGATTGGACTGAGTTAACTGGCTGCGTGGACGGGGAATTAAATAAAATTGAAGGAAACGTGAAGAGAAGATATTTCTACGTGACAATCATCAGAGATCCTATTGCTAGGTATCTCTCCGAATTGAGACACGTTCAGAGAGGCGCCACTTGGAGAGGAGCACGTCATTGGTGTGCAGGAACGCAAGCGAATATTCCTCAATGTTACCCTGGTCCGAATTGGGAAGGAGTTTCTTTGGAACAGGTATTTTCAGTTTAACATTTTTATATTTTGTACACGCCTCACAACTTATTTAAATTTTCACAAACTAATCATTATTTACCCATAAAAAATCTTTCCAAATAGGCAAAACAGGGTTGTTGCTAAACCAAGAAAATCTGAAAAAGGTGTAGAACTTTTCATAATGCTCTCGAGAACCTGGAAAATGCATGACATTTTTTAAAAGATCTTGGAAAACCCGGAATTTTGTAAATTTCCCAAAACTCTTTTGCCTTACAGCTTGGTCATTATGTTGACTGATGATTAAAATTTTTTCAAATTTTAATCAAGAATTGAAGGATGGTAGTATAGAATTAGATAACCAATATTTTTCCGAGAATAGGTTTATTGCATCAAAAATGATTAAAAAATCAAATATACCATAAATTGGGGCTGAGCGGCGTGTTTTGGGGGGAAAGCGGCGCACACTCAATTATGTATTTAAAACGCGATATTGCTTCTTCTACGGTTTTCAGTTGAAGTTTTACAATTGTTAGTTGCAAGCCTTTATAGTTTTTACCTAGAAGAAGCAAATATCGCATTCAGAATGAAGGGTGCGTCGCTTTCCCCCGCATGCGCCTCTTAGCCCCAGTTTACGGTACCGTCAGCATCGATATTTCTTGAAATGATTATCGTTTATTGAGAAAAAAATTATTTTCTTCTTTTTATAGGCCTTTCAGCGAAAAATCGACTGTCGCCTAGCGATATTGTGACACTAAATTTTGATTTTTTCGGAGTAGAATAATTTTTTTGTATTAGGCGTTTGTTATTCTTATTCAGCGTTTCAAATTTACTCGGAATGGGCTAACTTTTTTAAATCCAACCTTTTTAGTCGCATTCAGAAACTCAGTTTCTCGAAAGTAAATTCCTTTAAATTTAAACTGAAGATTACATTTTTTATCGCAATGCGCAGCCGAGCCTGCTCCAATTTGTAGTCAGTTCACATCTATTTCCCCAACACTGGATAACTTGTTCTAATCAACATTTTTTGGCATGAATTTCAGCAACACTTCAGTTCGAAAGTGGACTTTAGTATATTTGAACAGTGATTTCGATTTTAAAGAATGCTTTTTCGTTCTCCTGAAAAATTACGATTTTGTTGGTCATCTAGTTCTGTACTGCCACCCTTCAATTATGCCCGAATTTTTTGTATGTGCAAATAATTTAACATTTTTAAATTTCAATACATTTAATAATTGAGAAACTTAATTTAAAAAACGTAGATCTGAGAATGTTCATATAGAATATACCATTCAAATAAAATTGAAAACGATAAAAAAAGAATTAGTTTCAGATGGAAATGATCAAAAATGTTGATTGAATACCTGACATTAATTCATTCCAAATTGGTCGATTTGAAATTGTAACTTTGAAAACTCTGTTTTGAAATTTAAAACTTTAAAGATTGTATCATTTCAATTTGAAAGCGTTATTAGTTAAAGAGTAATTTTAAATGTAAGTATATTCCAAGTTGAACAATGTCTTATTGAAGCTCTGTAAATTAGACAGTTTTAAATAAATAGGATTTGAAATAGATCAATTTTAAGTTTGAAGCAGTGATGTGCATAAGTCGAATTTCATCGACTATAATCCGATTCGATTCAGTTGAGAAATGAATCGAACCAAGTCCGATTCGATTCAGCGCGTGAGTCATGAGTCGGATTTCCGAAAACGACTCAAGCTGTGATCGAGTCGAAAAAATCCGATTCGACGTAGCGCGTGAGTCGTGAGTCGAATTTTAGACACCGACTCAAGCTGTGATCGAATCAAAAAATCCAATTCGAATCAGTGTGTGAGTCGTGAGTCGAATTTTCGACACGAAATCAAGTTTAGATTGAGTCGAATTTTTCGAAACCGACTCAGTTAAGATTGAGATTTAGAGAGTATTATTTATTTTATACTTTTATTAATTAATTTATAATTAATTATTGATTAAATATTGATTTATTACTTGGTTTATTTATTATTATTTTTTTTCTTCAATTAGTTAATAAAATACTTATTAGGGCGGAGTGAAAATGCTCAAATTAGTCGAATCATTTGAGCTGAGGGAAAAAATTTTGTGGCTTGGCATCCGGGAGAAGTAAAAAAGAAAAATTTTGAAATCAGTTAATATCTTCAGTTCAGTTGATTCAAACCACCAAACGCTCCAAACCAAAGCAATTTAAACCAAACACTCTTTTCTCTGATTTAAATTTTTCAAAATTCAGAAAAAATGTCCTATTGGTTAAGAAATATGACAAATTTTTTGTATGTACAGTTTTTGCTAGTAAACAATAATAAAAAATTATAAATTATGAATAATAAATTTTGTTCAGTTTAGAATTTTTGGAAAATGTGCAAAAAACATGTTTTTTTTTGCCTCAGTTAAGTACACACTTTTTTGGAAAAAGTTGAATATGTCGAACCTGAAATTTCTTCAGCTTGAACCAAAAAAACTTGTTATTATTTTTCTCGCATGCAAAAAAAATGTTTTCGTGATGCTTAAATCGTTTCAAAATCGCGACAAAAATCCTAAATCCCAATATCCCAAAATTCCTAAATCATTAAAAAATTTTTTTCCCGAAAAAGCAAAATGATAACATGTTTCTTTAGTTAAAGCTAAAGAAATTTCAGGTTCGATATAATCAACTTTTTTTCAAAATGTGTGCACTTAACTCAATCCAAAACAATAGGACATTTTTTGGAATTTTCAAAAATTTGAATCTTCAAATTCAGAAACCGTGCAGAAAATATTGACAGATTTCAAAACTTTTGTTTACTTCTTTCGGATGCCAGCCTATAATTTTTTTCACTCAGCTCAAACGATTCGACCAATTTGAGCATTTTCACTCCGCCCTACTACTTATTCTTATGACTCATGTAATATGAAAAAATTAATTTAATTTCGAATATTACGATACACAAATGCGTTTGATTAGTTTAGTAGCTTATAGAAAATCAGTTTAATTATTTTAATTGTATTATGTCCAGCGAAGCGCGTCAATAGGGTTGTTTATTTTTTTTCTGTTTTTAACTTGTGAATTAAGTTCTGAAAGTAGATAACTGTTTTGACCACAGAGAAACCAATTTTTATGAAGTCTCAATTTTTTTAATTTATTATAAAAGCCTTATAGTTCTAAATACAGTCATACATTGGTAGAAGGCTAGCAGCGATTCAATAACTCAAGGTCGTTGTAATATTAAAAATATTATTAATTTGTTTTTCAATTTTCTTAGAAGTAAAATATTTAAACCACATTTTTTATTCACCAATCTTAAGAGCAGATAATATGTCATTTAAAAAATTCTACTGTTGTAAATCATGCAACAACCCTATTTAATAAATAACAATTTTCATTTAATCTTAATAAATAATGGCTCATTATATTGTTATATACTCGATGAATTTTGATAAAAATAAATTCTGTAAAATTTGTTGAATAAACAAATTATTTTAAAAATGCAACGAGTAAAATTGTACAAAATGTTTCAAAGAACAAAATGAGCCATTGTTTATTAAGACTGGATAAAAATTAAGATATGTTATGAAGAGATTTGAAATAACACCGAATGTCAAATATCTATTGTTAGAAAAATAATTTTGGCTAAAAACTAGTTTTTTCAGAAAAAAAATTACTGCCTCTTTCAAAATGCACTGAAATTGATTTCGCTTATATTTTTTCTGCTTTTATAAACCGTTTTTCAATTTGAAGTTATGTCGATGTTTTGATTCCAAAAACCGATTTATTTATTATTTGCCTTATGCGCCGAATCAATAAAATTAGACTCAATCTAAACTGCTGGCTCGGTTTGAAATTTCGAATTTTTTCGATTCGATCCCAGCTTGAGTCGGTGTCAAAAATTCGACTCATGACTAAAGCACTGAATCGAATCGGATTTTTTCGATTCGATCACAGCTTGAGTCGATGTCGAAAATTCGACTCATGACTCACGCCGAGATGTCAGTTTTGAGTTAAATCAAATTGTTCTGCACATCACTAGCTTTGAACTGTTCAAAATTACAGAACCTGCAATTGAAAGCGTTTGCATCTGCATAATTTTAATTAATAGCGTTTAGAATTTAATAGTTTGAAAATTCAAACGATTGAATTGAATTGAAGTTTGGTAGCGTTCAAAATTACACAATTTTAAAAGAAAAGCCTCATAATAAATGAACAAAGGGCTTAGCCGGGTAAACATATAAAATCTGTCCCCTCACGTAAAATTTTTTCCAATGGTAACCCTGAAAATGCATTTTTGTAGGAGTTACGGAGGGGGAAGGAAAAGTGAAAAAAGTATTTTTTATCAAAAACGGCTGAACCGATTTTGATGAACAAAATATATGTTGTAGATACTAATGAGACTATTTTAAGAAAAATTTAATCTTTGACAAAAATTACAGGTAAAAAAAATTTTGAATTTTTCAACTTTTTTTTTGAGGTTGAGTTTTAGAGTGACCACACCCATATTTTACAGAAACATTTCTTAGGATATCCTTTATAACATATATTTTTATTGAATTTTTTGAAAAGTTGCAACAATGTGAAAAAAAAGTTAAAATCGCGTATGCAACACTGCGCAGTGTTACGGGCTTCCGAACCACAGTGGTCAAAACCAGGAATTTAGTGTTCATAATCCTCTACCGCCTCTATTTGGTGACGGATTATAAAGTTTTTTTAAGAAATGCTCAGTATTAAATTCTCAAGATCCTCGAACTCTTTGATTTTTCAATTCAGCTTTATGTGCAACAATATATAAACAAACATAGTGACAAAATTAACAATATTAAGAATATGATCTTTTATCTAAAAAAAATTGCCTAAATAAACTCGCTCTTAATTAGAATTAATGTCCCATGGGCCGAGCAATTGTCGTAGTAGAAAAGTTAATGTTGGGATGGGAACACTTCATTAAAAGACGATTTTTCATGAAAAGGAATTTAAATTTCCGATTGCTTAAATAATTTTTGTTGAATCAATTTGTTTAAAAAAGTGAGATACACCATTAGCACCATTATATATAGCACCATTCGATTTTACGGGATAAATTACTTAGAGTCCATGTGTTAGACAATTTTTTTTCAAACATATTTGTTACGTAGTATGATTAAATGCGTAAGCAAGTGTCGTACGATGTAATTGTTTATTTTTACTACATAACAGGGTTGAGACAAAAATTGTCTAATACATGGACTCTATGTATTTTTTTCCGTAGAATCGATTGGTGCTAGTAGTTTTTTTCGTAACTCACATTTTTAAACAAATTGTATAAACAATCGAAAGTTTAAATTCTTTTCCATGAAAAATCGTCTTTTAGTGAAGTGTTCTCATACCAACATTAACTTTTCTACTACGACCATTGGTCTCCCCATGGGACTTAATATGTTATAAAATTGCTTATAACTTTATAAGTTGTTTATAAATTTTCAATGTATGGCAATTTTTTGTTATTAATACCATTCTAATAAAAAATTACAACGATTTTAGGAAAAAATAATTGTTTTCCTATAACAAACTGATGTACTGAAGAATTTGTTTGAATAAATTGCTTATAAAAATTAACTTGTGCATTTAATAAACTAATATAATAACATAAATATAATCAGTTATACGGGAGAAATTACGTAGAGTCCATGTATTAGACAATTTTATTCTCAACCCTGTTGGTTACGTAGTATAAATAAACAATTACATCGTACGACACCCGCTTACGCTTTTAATCATACTACATAACTAACAGGGTTGAGAAAAGATTGTCTGACACATGACTCAATGTAATTTTTTCGGTAGAATCGAATGGTGTTATTAGTTTTTTCGTGACTCACGCTTTTAAACAAATTTTTTCAAATAAAAATTGTAAAGTTAAATTTTTTTTTCATGAAAAATCGTCTTTTAATGATTTCAAGCCAGAATAATTTTTTTTACAACAAACTGATATACTGAAGCATTAGTTTAAATAAATTGTTTATAACAGTTAACTTGTAAATTATATTAATTATTTATGTTCCTTATGTATATTTTCATTAATTCTAATTAAGAGCAAGTTTATTTAGGCAATTTTCTTTTAGATAAAAAATCATATTATTAATATTGTTAATTTTGTCACTATATTTGTTTGTATATTGTTGCATACAAAATTGAATTGAAAAATCAAATAGTTCGAGAATTTTAGGCATTTAATACTGAGCACTTTCAAATAAAAAATGTTTAAGCTGTCAAGAAATAAATCCGGTAGAGGATTATGAACACTAAATTATTGGTTTTGATCACTGTGGGCCGGGCGCCCGTATCGCTGCGCAGTGTTGCCTACATGATTTAAATTTTTTTATCACACTGTTGCACCACTTGAAAAAATTCAAGAAAAATATATGTTATAAAGGATATTCTAAGAAGTGTTTCTGTAAAATATGTGTGTGGTCACTCTAGAAGTTAACCTTAAACAAAAATTCAAAAATTCGAAATTTTCTTTTTATCTGTAATTTTTGTCAAAAGTATTATTTTTTTTTGATAGTCTCATTAGTGTCTACAACATATATTTAGTTCATCCAGATCTGTTGAGCCGTTTTCGAGAAAAAACATTTTCTTGATTTTTCTTTCCGCCTCCATAACTCCCACAAAAATGCGTTTTCAGGATTATCATTAGGAGAAATTTTACTTCACATGGATACATTCACATTGAAGGTTTTGAAAAGTTGACCATTTAAAAATAAACAGTATTTGAATCTGATGAACGGCTTCAAGAATATACAATTCTGAATAAAAGCACTGATCTTGTAAAATAATAATAATTTCAATCAAAAAGTCTTACTATTATAAAGTATGAAAGTTGACAAGTTTGAAATTTGAAATATAAATATTTTTAAGGTGTGGAATTCTACAGGATAATTAAGATATGGTTGTCTTTGAATTTTAAAGCTAATTTATTTCTAAGTTTTTCAAGCTATAGAAATAGAATTTATTCTGTATGATAGATGCGAAGAAAATATCACAATTCTAGTAAATTCCTTCAGAGTTTATTTTTATAGATTTTTATAGATTTTTATATATTCATTACAGTAAGTTTTCATTTACTTACCATAGATTCATGTAAAAATATAGGAGGAAGGAAATCAAAGGGAATTCTGCCTTATCCAATAAGGCTTCCGTAATCGTAAGCTTCTAATTATCAAAAAAAGTGACTTAATATATTTTCTTATCTGTGTTTCATTGAGAAAATACGGCGCGCGTCCCCATTTTCATGAGAAATTTGTTCTGTGACAAACACTGTCGGATTTTATAATCACAGAATAACGATCGCATAATCACCACTCGAACTTTGGAAGGTTTATCTCAGCTCTTCGTTTCATTTATAGGGGATTGAAGATGGGAATGTTTGTGATTCATTGACCTAACACAATTGCACCAAAAGATAGTAATTCAGAAAGAAACTGTTATTTTTTACAGCTCTAGACTATTTTATTTTGAGCTACTTTTTTTGTAAAAACAATCTATATGGTTGATAAATTTTAAACATTTGTGCAAGGAAAAATTGAGGGCAAGAAATATGTTTTATTTTATTTTTTATTTCAGTTCATGGCCTGCCCGAACAATTTGGCGAGTAATAGACAGACGAGAATGTTGGCTGATCTTTCTCTAATCGGTTGTTACAACTCGTCACTGAGTGGTGTTGAAAGGGATCGAATCATGTTAGCAAGCGCGAAACACAACTTACAGCTTATGCCATTCTTCATGCTCACGGAATATCAAAAGGTACAAATAAGTTAATTTACAGACTTATTTAATTTGGTAAGTTTGTGTCAAACCTTTTATCTTCTATATTTTAATCATTTTTTCATACACATTCAGTTTGAAAAATTCTATAGTTTTTTTCCGATTTTTGTTGAATTGCACTGATGATATGAAACTTCTTAGGTATGAGCAACTTTTACCGTTTTTTATTTCTGTGATTGTATTGATTTTCAAAACAAAGCGATTCAGATTAAAATAATTTAAATTATAAGCCTTACAAATTTCGAATTCAAGCCTTCAAAATTCACCAATTTATATCTGAGAACTTCAAAATGATAAAAAAAATCTTTCATAATATTATACAATTTTCAATTTCAAACTGATAAAATAAAAAAATTCCAGACTGAATCATTCAAAATAGTACAAATTGAAACTCAAAATTCAACAGTTAGACGCTTTAAAAACTAAAATGTTAATATTCAAGTTTTAAAATTTGGCAAAATTTAAATATATGAAATCGAAGAATCTAAAAGGTCAAAAAAATTCAATTTTTAATATTTTGTGTTCATTTCTGCAATCAAAAAAATTTTTTTTCTATTTAGGAATTTGTTATTGTGTAAATTTAAAAAATCCTTAGGAATAATTTACTGGTAAACAAGAACTCCGAGATGAGAATTGAGTAATAGTTCACAATTAAATGAAATGTTGAGGTTTCTCAACGAAGCAGTCTAATTTTGAGTTTCTCTGAAGTTAGGGGATCCGTATCTAAATATTTATAAGAAACTTTGTCCGACATCTGGGCACTGCTGTCACCTCTCCGTTTGTTTATTTCATCTCAGTGTGGTCTTGTTATTTGTTTTTCTTATTATACTGCTAACATTTGGTATTTTCAAAATTTATGTTTTAGCGCGATTTGAGTAAAAGTGTGAAAGTCAAAAGCTTATGAGTTGTATTTTTTTATACCTATAAATTTTAAAAAAATCTCAAGTCTAATTTTTAGAAGAAAGTATTTGACTAAGGACTGAGCAAAAATAAAAGAAAATTTTTTCTTATATTCAAAGCTTTAAAATTCCATAAATCAATCAATATCCATTCAAGTCTAGTTAAAATTTCGAAATCCCAAATTTATATAAATTTAACTGCAACCGCTCAGAGGGTAGAAAATAGAATTTTGTATTCATTTTAGTCGACAAAATTTCTGGGTCGATTTTGAGGAAAAGGTCTAAGAATTCTTCAGATAAATAAATACCTTTACGGAAAAAAATGATTTTTCGAATTCGGCCTTCTTACTTTTTGTAAACAATAGGAAATTTTATGAACAAATCCACAATTTGTGTGCTTTTCAACAAATAAATTAGATTTTTTAATGCGAGAAATTTTAATTACCACAGCCGTGATACTGTACATTGTTCATTTAGGATATTGTCTTATTTAATCCTTTTAATTATCAGCTCTTACAAAAAAATATTTTGTTTGTCTCTGTATTGAATTTAGGCTGTAACAAACAATTTTAAAAATTGTTCGTATAATTTTAGAAGGGTGGATTGCAAAAATTAACATGTATTCGTTATATTTCTTTGTGTTAAATAATAAATTTTAAACGTTTCAAATTTTCCAGTTTTTAGAAAATTTATACTTTTCTGTTTTTCAATTGTTCAGTTTTGAATTGGACAATTTGAGGTTTAAGCCGTTTAAAAATTCAGCATAATTATTCAAAATTGAAATTGTTTGAAATTGAATAATTGTAAGCACAAAGGTTAGAAGTTGTATGGCTTCTATTTGAAATCTTTCGGAATTGTAAAATTTGAAATTATTTAGATTTGCAAAAATTGCGCACTGAAATATTTCAGAATTATAACATTTCAAATTGAAAGTCCTAATAGTTGAACAATTTTCAAGGGTTCATAATTTCATGTCGAATTACGATTGTCATAAACTTCAAGTTGTTCACTTTTAAAGGCTTTAGTTTAAAATAATTTAGAATTAAAGGCGTGCACCATTAATTTCAAATATATTATTTTGAATTTTTCCAATTTGTTATTGTGCAATTCTAAGAACCTTCATTTCAAAATCATTTAAATTTTGAACACTATGAGTTGCAAATTTTTCTATTTGAAACATAATTTTTTAAGGTATGTATTCAAATTTAAATGCTTTGATTTTGAGATTATCTCATTTCATAGTAAAAATTTGAATGCTTAATTTTCAATTTTAAGCTTTTCAAGTTTAGAATTTGTCCACATTAGATACCGTCTTCAATTTTGAAATTCTTTTTTGAACATGTACTCGAAATTATAAATTGTTGAGTTTGAAAGTTAGTAGGGTGTAACATAAAATACTAATTTAAAACAATGAAAATGTCTGCGGTGCCATTATTTTTCTTTTTACATGAAAAATAAAATTGTGAAGTTTCATTAAGATCAAAAAATTTGTCGATGCTCCGCAAAGCCAAAATAAGTGAAAAGCCCCCAAAAGACATTTTTTTTCGATTTACTCCACAAATGTCAGTCACATTAAAAAGCTATTGCATGTGTGTTGTTAAGGTTGCAAAAATACATTTCTTTTAAAATAAACTTCACAAAATTGGAATATTTGAAATGCCTTTCTCCAGAAAGCATTAAGAAAGTCGTTAACAAAACATTGCATCAAAAAATTATGAAACCCCTTAAAAATGGGTAGACGATGTTTCCTCCGGTATTGAAGGACATTCTGCTAATAAAAATACACTAGAAAAAAAGTTGGTACACTACCGTCGGAAATTATCTACACGGCTTTGAAACACGATAACTCGGTCGGAAGTAAAGCTAGACATTAAAAAAAAAATGGTTCGAAATCTTATGAAATTTTGTACTTCGACTTCAACTCGTGTCAGGACCTAGGAAAGTTGTAGCAAAAATCTGAAATTCACAGAACGTAACCTTTAAAACCTTATCTTTAATTTTAGTCAAGAAAACTTAAGCAATCTTCACGGGTTCCCGAGATATGACTTGAAATGTTCAACCGTGTCTGTGTCGAGTTCCAGTCGGCAATCACAGCTGTCGGCCGTGAGAGCAGTCATCGCCGAGAATTTCGCGGATTTTGTACCTCAAGTTCCACTCGTGCTAAGACTGAAGAAAGTTGTGGCAAAAATCTGAAATTCACAGGACGTAATCTTAGAAGTCTTATCTTTAAATTAAAACAATGAAACTGCAAAAATCTTCACGGGTTCCAAGAAATGACTAAAAATGTCCAAGCGTGTCTGCATCGAGTTTCAGTCGGTGATCACCGCTGTCGGCCTCGCTGCTCAAGCCGACTGAAACTCGACTCGTATTATCTCGGGAACCCGTTTAGATTTTTTGAGTTTTCTGGGCCCAAATTAAAAATAAGCAACGATTACGTCTTGTGATTTATATATTTTTGCTACAAATTTCCTAGGTCATGACACAAGTTCAAGTCGAGGTGCAAAATTCGAGAAATTCTTGAATTTTTAAAAAAAAGTTCCCACCTGATATATCTCTTTCAAAAAATCAGAAATATTTCTTCTAAAAGCCATTCGACGTAGAGTTTTATAAGCTTTACAACCATTAAAAAAAAATCTAGCTTAATTTTCGACTGAGTTATCGTGTTTCAAAGTCATCAGTGATTTGTAGTGCCGCTAACGCTAGCTGTATAGATAATTTCCGACTGTAGCGTAAGTCCAAGATGACAAAAAGAGAAAAAAGGAGGTTTTTCAAAAAGTAATTTTGATGTTTTTTAAAAAGATTTCTTTCTACCTTACTTACTAGAACAATACTAAAAAAAACTAAGGGTTTTTTGCTGACAATAAAAAGCCTTGAGGTGTTCAACAGATTTTTCAGATGTAGATGAAAAGAGTAATTAAAAAAAACGCATACAAATGCCTAAAACAAAAAATCTGCTAAAGGAAAGGCGTTACAAGCGTTGAAGGACCGTTTTGTGAATTTCACGAAATATACATAATGAAATAAATAATCATTTTTAAAAAATCCCATTTTTAGCTGTGAGCTGTGATCCCTGAAATCTGTTTTTTAAATGTTTCAAATAAAAAAAGGGCCAGCGTTGAACGCTTTTAGATTGAAATTATTCAATATTTAAGTCTTCGAATTAAAATTCCTGTATGTTGCTGCAATATCTTGATAAAAATATATTATTTATTTCAGGTTGGTCAATACTCCTTCGAAGAGACGTTCGGAATGCGTTTCGCGGTGGCATTTGAGCAACACAATGCGACTTTAAGCGCCGCAACACTAGCGTCTTTAACCCCCGAACAACTACAATCAGTTCGTCGTTTAAACAAACTCGACCTGGAGTTATACGAATTTGCGAAAAACGTTGCTTTTCAGCGTTTTCGCCATCTAAGAGATCGCGACCCCCATTTTGTCCAACGCTTTCAGCACTTGGGCGAATTACCCTCGAGACAAAGTGTCACCGAGTTTAACTGGGACTTGGTCATCGAGGACACCACGGACAATGACTGATTACTCAAGTATGACTCAATTAGTGTCTTAGGTTTAGAAAACGTCCCTCTCATAAACTCCTGAAAGTTTCATATAACTCTGCCTCAAAATTCTCCGAAACCGACAATAGTTTCGTTCACAAGACATTTTTCCCCACGATGGAAACTTTACTTCCGTTCAAACAGGAACCAAAGAGTCTCAAACAAGCAATAGATGAAGAAAAACGCGACTAGTTTAAGCTCTTTAGACTTACGTGTTCTTTTTTTATATCGCTTTCGACACGTTAATGATTTATATTAGAGTGTTCTTCCGTATACGACATATCCTTGTTTATCTAGTGATAATTCTAGAAAAGAAATTATTTAGATTTTTAATAAGAACGCGTTTGACAGTCGATATATTACCGACTATCGATAACTTACCGGCCATTGGCATTTAATGGCAATTTAGAAAAAATCGATTTTCTTATATTTTCGGTGATCTTTTTTACGTGCCTTTATTTCGGGAAATAGTTTGCTTATCTTTAAAGATAGTGCTGTCCGAAGATCTCAAGTGTAGGGCTGCTCGATACATGATCTTGTCCCGTTTTGTTGTTTTTTTTTAAATATGTTTTTTAATATTCGACCTTTTTGGTATCGCGCAAGCTCCCTTCATTGCACGAGGTGCATTATTTACATTGTCATTCTGTACATAATTTCGAGAGTATATACATAAATGTAAGAAATATATATTATATAAATTTCATAAAGAACGAATTTAAGCGAGAGAAATAATCGTGCGAGTCTAATAACGAAAAAAGGACAAGTTCATGTCTAAAAACGGAAGATAAAAATAGCTCGCACATGATTTTAACGCTCCTTCGAATAAAATTTTAGGTTTTACGCAAAGATGAAAGTGAAAATCGTTTTAGTTTTAAGTCAATAGGTGTTAAGAAAGTGCAATAAGTAGCGATGGGTTACCATAGTTGTTAGATTGTCACATCGAGTCATGATGCATAATACTTTGCACAGAGTGCCTTGAAAATTATCGCGCGATTCACGAAAAACTGTCTTTCAAACATTATTTTTATTCTAGAAACTCTCTGTTCAAAATTTCGTTTCTTAATCTAAATGGCGTATAAAAACCGTATTTAATTTTGTGTTATTTTTCATTTGGTATTCATTGATTTATTTAGAGTAATGCATACCAGAAAAATTTAGTTTTAAAGAAAGCTGTTTCGGCGAGTCGCCGAATTTTCGGACACTCTGTTCCGATTTTAAACCCCTGAGAAATTTTTCATACCTGAAAGCTTGGTGGTTTACGTTTAGACTGTAAATAAGCAACAATCACGAACAAACTTTTTTGCGTCGAGGAACAAGATAATATTTACAGATATAAGGACCAAAGATAACAATAATATACGTTCTGCAGCACAAACCGACAAAATAAGCAAGATTTTCTTCTATTTTTTATTTAAGCTATGAAAAAGTCTGTTGATACGTTGAACAACGTTCGCACAAAGTAAGTTATGAGTCAAGGAATACAGCAGCTTCTAAAAATGAGCGAATGCAGCTAGTTTACCGATAGTTGATAACTTACCATTGATCAATAAGGAATAACTTGAAGTCGATAAGTTACCGACAGAATGTAAGAATTACACTCGTCAAGTTATGGACTGTCGGTAAAATCTCACGATAGTTCGGCAGCCATAAAGGAGTGCTGAACTTGATTCGCTTTCGTAAACAAGAGAGTGAGAAAAAAGTAAATATATATGTACGCTTTAAGTCAACGAAAAATCCATGACGGTAGACTAATGAAGTAAATTGTACGGTCTAATGCCTTTATCATTTAAGTCACTGTAAATATCATACCAATTGCCAATTAAGCATTCATGAAGTATCATTTAATATATAACTTGTATATGAATTAAATGTGTATACAAATGAGACGATAAACGATTCGCTAACACAAAAACACAAATTATATACATATATATTATAGTTATTGTTGTAACCTGTAAAGCAGCTCATTGTCAGTGATGAAAAACGAGGGCTGATCGTTTCTGTAGATCTTTTAATAAATCCTGAGAATTCTCAAATTTTGGAGACATTTATTAACCAAGTATCTGTATACAGCCAATCGGTGTGTTACCGACAGTTGGCAGTAACTTTTATTGATGGCTTAGGATTAAAAAATTAGTAACTTGTTGAAAACTTATTTAATTTTTATTTCTATTAATTAAATATATCTATACATTAAGACAATTATCTTACACAGACATAGGCATGCTCTTGATTCTTCACGAACATATTAGCTCGTAGAAAGTGCACAGATTCGGAATAGTGGATGATGATTGGAGGAAAGTACCTCGGAGTAGATTTGCTAGAGCAAAGACTGTTCTAGCATTATTTTCTCGAAACCCATCGGAGGCGTGTGGAAGAATTCGTCAAGAATCAGGTCCAAAATTGCACCGTCGTCAACTGAAAAAATGGGTTTAGGGGTTAAAATAGTCCGTAAGTTATCGACAGTAATACTGTTTTGTGAAAACTGTACTACTAGTCGGTAAGCTATCAACATATGGTAATAGTAACTTAATAACTTTTAATTTCTCACCATATAAAACAGGATACACCGTACCCTTTACTCCCATAATTGGTGCATCCAGACATTTTCCGTTGAGGTAAAAGTTGAGCTCAATATGGTCGAAAGCAATTCCCTGTGAGAAAGGGGCCATCAGAAAAATATTAGTAATTTTATATATATATATAGTTAAAAAATTAGGTTATATAACCACCGCAGGGTCCTACTGGAAGCAAATGCCATAGAAATGACA
>JAUMHM010000004.1:3640743-3661776 GCA_032362435.1 Melikaiella ostensackeni
CTTGTCCTTAAATCTCTATCATCTCTCAGGGGCTGCCTGCTTTCCGCAATTGGTCTTAATGTCGCTTCCTGCTCTTCACCTGCAGCTTGTTCATGCAGCGGTTGGGGAAGCGTTCTCTGTTTATATCCTCTTCGCAAGAGGTACAATGCCTGAATTCGCAAAGATTGTTGTGAGAAGTGCTGAAACTCTGGGTGTTTCTCGCACCACAGAGCGTGCATACGTGCCATGAAGCCTTTGGGAATAGGGATTTTTCTGGCATCGTAGCAGTCCAGCAGATGATCCCTGAGTCGATCCGTCCACTTAATGTGAGCACCTCACCGGTCCGTAATCGTATTTTCATCCATATTATTTTCAGCACCCCGAACTCTTAAGGTGATCGGCACCGTGTGCCGACCCATTGTCGGGTGCTCTGCGCGCTCGATCTCCTTGAACCGCATCTACAACATTTTGGTGGTTTCGAGTTATCATGTTGTTTCCACGAGCAGCTAGGGAAAGGGTTCGTCCATCCTTGTAGAGCCCCGCTTACAAGGATAAGGCTGCATATATATATGTATATATATCCATCATATCGTCATTGAGTAATACGTATGTTACTATCTGTCAGTATGTTACCAAATGTCGGTATATTACCACATATTATATTAATCAAATAAATTTTCTGAATAGAGTATTAGATATTTGGATCTTCTAAACGAAAGACACGTACAAAAATACAAATTACAGAATTTTTTAAGCCTTACAATAATATCGCCTTCCTGCGCGAGATTTTGGATATTATGCAGTTCCTGTTGATTATGCCTAATAACGCCATCAGAGTTGAGCGCCCAGCTCTCAGCATCATGTCCTCCGATTGCAGTATTGAGGTCAGTGGATCTTGTAGCCAATCCCACTGCCCAGACTCCACCTTGTTGTACTTTGACTTCAAAGTAACTTTTGCTCTGAGCTAGAGGAGCATTTGTCAATGCCGCACCTCTACCGCAAACCCTCGATCCATTTTTTACAATCACAACTTCATGACCTGTGAAATAATACTTCATTCCATGATCATACAACTTTTTTGGTAATATTGCGTGAGACTTCTATGTTCCTGCTTACAGGGAACCACTCAAGACTCAGAAAAAATGCCCGGTCCTTTCCCATTTGGAACAATTTTTCCCGATTATTTAAATTTTCAAATTCAAACCTTCAAAACTAAAAAATTTATAATTGGAAGTATTGAAAAGAAAACTCCAGATTGATGAATTTAATGCGAAACATTTCTGAAAGTGAAGCGTTTAAAATTGAAAAATAAACATTCAAAATTGAACAATTTAAAATTCATACGTTCACTATTGTGAAAAATCATCGAAGCTTTCAAAAGTAGACAATATCCAAATGAAGAACTTCTAGAAGTCGTTTAAAAATTAAAACTCTGAAGTAGAGGCCATCCGAATTAAACAAGTTTTATTTCGAGGCCTTAAAACTGTTGAAACCATATGATACAGGTGTATCAAACTCATATTCTTCGGGAAAGTTTGGTTTCAAATTAACATTTGCTACTCCCTGATCATTACCTGACCGTCACGTCGTCCTCCTATTAAAATCTAATGATGAAGTTTCAATCTGAAATTATTCAAAGTTAAACCAGAGTATTCTTAATGTTTCAATTAAAAATGGTACAACTTGAAGCGCTTTTTGTTTGAAATTATTTAATTATAGAAATTTCAATTTTTAATGTAGTAAGGAAATCCCCCCTCCCCCTCCCACGCCGAAAAAATGTTTCTTAATGTTTTCGCACTTTTAATGTAGATAAACGATAATGTAGATGTATATGTAGATAATGTAGTTAAACGGAATTGTTCTGGATTAAATAAATGTTGACAATTAATAATTCATGGAGGGACTTAAATTGACTTCATCTTTATGGTCGTCTCAAGGCATTGAACAGGATTATTTTGATTTCAATTTTACCTTTCTCAAAAGAATAAAAATGTGTTCAATCATTCGGTAAAATTAATCAAGATTAAAATCAGACCATTTTTTTCTAGATAAAATGAATTTCAATGTTTGCAGTAACGTTTTATATTCAAAATAATGTTATTTTTGACCATTTTCAAAATCATTTTAACTCATTTCAATCAGGGATCCGACCGAAACATTTGTTCCATTACGTTACGTTAATGCAAATGGAACAAAACTTTCGTTTCTATTTCGTTGTATGGAAACCAGACTGGAAATAAGTTTCGTTACACCGCTTGTAACGTAACAAAATTCATTGCGACTCATTATGAACTGCATCATAACGAAAATAAAGAATTAACGTTTATGGTCTGCAATATGAAGAATCCCAAATGAATGGAATATAGTTGCGATACAAGAAAACAACGAAAATTAAAATCGTCTATTTTTTATAATTACGGTTGCATATGTGCACTTTAACCAAGCTGCTATAGAAGACAAAACTCATACTTGTCAGTGATTTCTGCGTCAAAAAAATTCTTAACAATGCCGCTGTATCAAACGCATTTTCCTCAAGGAAGTCTAAATCTAAATGAAAGCTTTTGACACTCAAAGCTTTACCAGACCGTTCCGTCGACCTCCTATTAAAACTTAATGATCCAGATATATCAAACCCATTTTCTTCGAGAAAGTTTGGTTTCAAATGAACAGTTGCTCCTCCCAGATCATTACCTGACCGCCACGCCGACTTCATACTAAAACTTAATGATCCAAGTGTGTCAATCCCATCTTCTTCGAAGAAATTTGGTATCAAATGAACACTTGCTACTCCCTGATCATTACCTGACCGTCACGTCGACCTCCTGATAAAACTTAATGATTCAGATGTGTCAATCCTATCTTCGTCGGGGAAGTTTGGTTTCAAATGAGCATATGCTACTCCCAGAGCATTATCTGACCGTTACGTCGAGCTCCTATTAAATCTTGATGATCCACGTGTGTCAAGAACATATTCCTCGAGGAAGGTTGGTTTTAAATGAATAGTTGTTACTCCTTGAACACTACCTGACCATCGCGCCGACTTTCAGTTAAAACTAAATGGTCTAGGTGTGTCAAAAACATTTTCCTTCACGAATGTTGGTTTCAAAATTGCATTTGCTAATCTCTGAGCATTCCCTGACCGTCGCGTCTACCTTCAATTAAAACTACATAATCCAGGTGTACCAAACCAAGTTTCCTCGAGGAAGTTTGCCTTTGGATGAACAGTTGCTATTCCATGATTATTGGCTGCAAACAGAGGTTTAAACCTAGACGTGTCAGGCTAAAATCATGTGCTGCTTCTATCTCAGCTACTTTATAAGTAAAGTAAAGGAAGAACTTTGGTTAGAAATGATCATTATTTCTTCAACAAGATGAATCAATGGAAAACTTTTAGTGAATTTGAAAATGATTTCTGAAGCACAAAATTGGGATTATTCAATTTTATTTCTTTTGTCTAAAATGATAATTAAAGACGGTGTTTGGTAAAACTCTTTGATGCGAGCGCGGACTTGTTAAATTAATTATCAATAGACTTGCTGCTTTCCTTCCCTCTTGTTGATTCTTTCTTCTCTCATTTGGGTTATTATTCTTATACAATCCGTTAGTGCTTACGAGTAAAACATCATCAATTAGACCTGGAGCCAATTTTCCTCTGAGATCAGGAAAAATGAAGTTCAAACCAAAAGAAAGTCTTTCAAGAAATAGTTAGTCTTAAATTGGTCAAAACTATATAATTTTCATTTCGTTTATTTAAACCTCAATGTACTTTTGTCTAATTAAATTTACAATTTCCAGAAACTTTGGAAAACGTATAATATTAGTTCGCGTTTTGATTAGCTACATTTTGATCGCGCTTTCCTAGTTGTGGCCACAATTACTTCAACATATTGCGTGCTCTAGCTTCAGCTTCTAGATTTTCTTTTGTACACAGAAAATAAATGTAGCGAGGGTCCAAGTAAATGGAAGATAAAAACGCATCGTTTTCCAACCGCATCTTTTCCCTGATTTTCATAGAAGCAAGCAGAGGTTGAGCAAAGCGACTTTCAACTTTGCCCATCCTCAGTTTGCATTCCAGCCACACGCCGGAGAATCTCCTGGATAGAGTTGTTCAGCCTGAAGACGCACAGTTGTGATTTTGATAGGCTTTAATGCAGCCAGACAGTCTTCAATTCGCTTCCAAGCTGCGTTAGGGATTTTAAGCTCCTTACGCGTAGAACTGAAATCTATGCAAAATTGCTTTGCAGCACACAGCGACTCAAGTATGTCATCAGTTGTACGCCATCGTTTAGGGATGTCTAATACTGGTTTACTGATGTTGTATTGTTTGAGAGACGATCTAAATGTTTCAGTGCGAAGCACTTTCATTGCTTTTCGTGTCTGTCGAGAAAAAAGTAATGCTACAGCTGTGCAGAACTTAATATACAAATGTTTATTTGCAATAAATTATTGAAAATTTGTGGCTGAACTTAGATTTTTATAGAGAGCCGGCCAAAGTTAGTTTCATATTATATTTTATTATTATATTACATTTTTATTGTTATATTCTATTATATTATATATTGTAATATAATAGAATATATTTCTTTTTTATTGGCCTGAAGCAAGTTTTATTGACCCATCTATGCTTGGAAATTTTTGTAGAAGAATTTTTTTCTTCTGGTTAATTTTTGAAAGTCAAACTAGAGGAGCTATGTCACTCATATGCTTTTTGAGACAGGTAAAATCAAAGAAAGTCGGAGAATTTGAATTCTCATAGTTCCGCTTGTTGCGAAAAAATTCGTCTTTCATCAACTTATCTTATTCAGAGTTTGCTTCATAATTTTTTTCTTCAAGACGTCCCACACTGATAGCTGCAAAGTACGAGCGCCGCATCGTAGATAAGTCAAAATGCAGCCCTAGCCATCAACTATTTCCTCAAGGTCTACAAATTGATGCTGGCATTCATCAGGATGCTCTCTGCCATTCTCTTCTACCAGATAATCTTCTTCATCCGACTCTTAATGACTTCTTATTCAGCACTTTGCTCTTCTTCCATATCGCTGATGTCCATTTCATCCTCGGCGAAGATGTTCTCTAGATATTCTTGCAATAAGTTGGTCATCTTAATCATATTGGCTCCGTTGTCATCTAAAAGTATGTCGTACTCTTGTAGAATATCTCGGATAACATTTCGGAGATTATAAGACGCATGTCGTTCCTCGAGAACTTCAGCGGCTAATGTTCCGAGTTGAATTTTCCCATTTTTAATAAATTGCACATTTGAAGCTATAAACGATTTTCCATGTCTTGAAGCGTTGTCGCATTTAACGCTTATTAGCTCTACCTAAAAGAGTTTATTACTATGATTTATTTCTCGTATAATTTAAATTGATATCACATGATGATATCAAAGCAACGTATAAGTATTCATTTAACTCCATTATATTTATTTATCAATATAAATACTTACCTCTTTCAGTTCCTCTTTAATTTCTTGTCTCATGTTTGCAGCTCCAAGCCTCATTTCATTTTCAATGGATTCGATCGAAAAAACGAATTTTTCTTCGCCAAGAGATTCTAGTAGAGGATCCAAAAAATCACGCAATCCTTCGTCTTGCATCAGTGAAAAGGGTCGACCATTTATAGTGACCAACTTAACAAGGCTTTTTCTAATTTTTTCGGCAACACAAAAAACTTTTAGAAATGGCCGCTTTGAATTTCTTGTTCGGACTTTTCGTTTTCCTTTTCTCTCGTTTTCTCTAGATACTTGACATGTTCCTTGTTATATGAACTTTTTAAATACTTAGTCAAGTTACCAGCATATGTGCCCTAAGAAGTTTCATTTAAAAGTAAATAAAAATTATTCCAGACATTCTATTGGCGATATTTAAATTTACACGTACGTTAGTTTCTCCCATTTTTACATTAAAAAAGCAAGTTATTCTAACAAATAATATATAAAAATAAAGAAGTAGTACATAATTCTGACTGTCAAAAAAAAGGAAGAAAATTTTGCTCACAACGATTTTCACTGAAGAACCTTCCGAAATACAAGTGGATTCGTCATATTAAAAAAACTCATGAGCAGAACTGCTCAACGGCTTCCACACCATTTCGTTGCTTTACAACTTTTCTTTTTAAACTTTTTAAAATTATTAAACGTTTTTTCATTACGCACATCGTTATGACAGAATGAAATTTACCAACAAAAAAAGACAGTCAAAAACCGGAAGCTAAAACAATGCATTGCATAATTACTGGAAACATGATAAAAGAAGGATTGGTCTGTTTTTGAAATAAAAGTACAGTATTTATTTATCGTTTTGCATTACTTGATATGAAAAATCCCTTATTCAATATTAAACTTCCAGAACACTGTACTTGCTTACGTGCATATTTAAACATTGTTTAGAAATTATGTCAAGAATTACCGTAATTTAACTGCAGGTCCACATGATAGTCAAGAATGATCAGAACATAGCACACGTTCATCTGAAGCCTAACTTTCTCGAAGAAAATTAATTTGCCACACCTGCATCACTTAGTTTTTAATTTTAGGTCGACGAGACGGTCAAGCACTGATCAGGGAGTAGGAAATGTTCATTTGAAACCAAACTTCCCCGAGGAAGATGGGTTTAACACACCTGGATCACTCAGTTTTAAAAGAAGGTCGACGGGATGGGTAGGTAATAATGAAGGAATAACCAATGCTTATTATCAAACAAAACTTTCCCGAAGAAGATGGGTTTAACACACCTGGATCACTCAGTTTTAAAAACAGGTCAACCGGATGGTTAGATACTAATGAAGAAAAAACGAATGTTTATTTTCAAACAAAACTTCCCCGAAGAAGATGGATTAGACATGCCTGGATCATTCAGTTTCAATCGAAGAACGAAGTGACGGTCAGGTTATGCTCTGCGAGTAACAAATGTTAATTTGAAACCAACACTCCTCGAGGAGGATGTTTTTGATACACCTGGATCATTTAGCCTTAACCGAAGGTTGCCGTGATGGTGAGGTAATGCTCTGAGAGTAGAATATGTTCACTTGAAACCAAACTTCTCCGAGAATAATGGGGTTTACACACCTAGATCATTAAGTTTTAATATGAGGTCGACGTGACGGTCAACTAATGATCAGGGAGTAGCAAGTGTTCATTTGAAACCAAACTTCTCCGAGGAATATGGGTTTGAATCACCTAGATCTTTTAGTTTTAACTATAGGTCGAAGTAGCATAATCATTAACTCTTGTGGAATTTCCTTGAGTCAAAAAAGTATCTTTTTAAAAATATTTGGTTCAAGTTTTCGTTTTGTTATGTCAGATCACAACTATATTTGATGAATTTTTGTTTCGTGGTCAGGAAACGAAACTATTTTCACCTCATTTTCGTTAACACAAAGAATAATTAATTCTGATTTTCTTTATGTTATCAATAACCTGAAACATTCAACAGACGCTTTCTGTTTCTATTTAAAAGTCATAACCAAAAAAGAATTCAATTTTGTTTCGATATCCGATAACGTAATGTAACTAAATGGAACTTAATATTTCGTTTTGTTTGGGTCCCTGGTTTCAATTTACACTTTCTTACCGGGTTCTTATTCTCACGAATTTTAATATTGAAAGTTCTCAATTTTCCAAGGAAAAATAGAAAAGCTAGGGTCTTATATTTTTCTTAACAACTGACATTTTTAAAGAAATATCGAGAATACAAAAGCTAACATAATAAAAGAACCTTGCTCATTTTGGGGGGTTTGTTAATAAATCTAGGGGTAATAATTCCTTTCTGGATGAAATAACTTATAAGCGACAATCACTAAATAACCCTGACCAGATAATAAACACGTTTGCTGAGTACTTCGCAGGGGTATACAATGTTAAGCAACTGACCGAATCAACCGCTTCAGAAAGTGTGCTGCTATCTTATAATGTAACTGCCCCCAAAAGTGAGCTGAATGCGGTTTACTCTAACACCCAGTCAGAGCTCTATCTCCTAAACTATTGATAGCGTTGAAAAGGCAGCGTCTAAGCTCAAAGTGATGTCCTTCTGTAGACGTAAATCTACGATTGTTTTTGACTATAAAATTGGAAGCGAAGTTCTAGAGAGGGTGATCTAGGAGTATTATTCGACTCACATTCGTATTTCATTTAGCATGTAAGATACATCGCCGCTGCAGCTGCCAGAGCGTTAGGTTTCGTAATTAGAACATGCAAAGGCGTCTCAAGCCAGAAAACTATTACTACTCTGTTGAATGCTTTCGTGCGATCAAGACTTGAATATGCATCTCAGGTTTATATGAGGACGAATTGGAGTCTATCAAAAAAAGATTCCTAAAATTTCTATTTCTAAAAAAAGAGGGGGTGTATCCAAATCGTGGCTCGGACTATCTTGAACTGTTTAAGAAGTTCAAATAATTCACTCTCGCGGATCGGCGGATTTTCGCGTGTTGCCTGTATTTATTTAAACTATTGAGAAATGACATTGACTTTAACTCCGTAACGAGTTGCCTCCAATCAAAAACCCCAAGACTATCTGCCAGATACGGCATGCCATTCTGTCACTTCCAGATTCAGCGATTGGCTTTAGTTCACCTGTATTTGTTACGTGTAACCACATTAATCTATTTCACAAGAGAGCAAGTCTTAATGTATCCATTGACATCTTTAACATTAGCGAAAATATATTCATAGAGAACCTCAATCGTTATATCTTAGCCAGACGCTCATAAAAATTTAATGTTCATCTAGTTTTACAAAAACTAATCGCTTGAATTATCGCAATTTGTTGAATGGATGTTATGAAGACTTTTTTTATATTAACACTCTGATACGCAAGGTTACACTTTTCATCGAATGCATCCTAATTGTTTTTTTTTTTTGTAATTAACGCGGACTGCGTTCTCCTGCAGTAACGCACTAGATGAAATATATTAAAAATAAACTACTATTTTGTCAATATGAAAACCCATGTAACAATATCTGGGTTGACCAATAATGGTTTTACCAAGGGAAATTATTCAACAAAAGAAAAACTCAAATTTATCAATGCATTTTTAATTACCCATGTGGGTTGTGTCGAGAGCGATTGGATTAGGGTCCTTTCTTGGTATTTGCTTGGAGGAGAGGCCAAAGCCGTCGAAGCAGTTTCTCAAACAGCAGAACATCTTGCTAGTTGTTTGTTTTCAGTCTCGAAAATTCATCCTTACTTCAATGGAATCTCTAAAAAATAATTACATTGTCGGTAAAGTTATATTTTTATGTTTTATGAGATTAGAAATTCGGTTCCAATTCAAGATTGAAACAATTTCAAATTGTAAGTTTTTTACGCTGAATAAGTTCCATTTAAAATTCGAGTAAATTCAAATTTGAGTCCTTTAAAAAATTTTGACTAAAAATAAAATGTATTGAATAACAATTATTTTGCAGGGTTGACATTTTTTTTTCGAGGACAAAATATGATTTATTCGGCACGACCTGCATCTTTTCAATATACTTTTAAAAAAATTCAAACCAAGAAAGAGAGCATTTGTTATTTTGAGAATTAAAAGCACGAAAATTAAACAAAAGCGTCTCACTGAAAAATCTATTAATGAACGATTATCAAAGTTTCAATTTTTTGTAAAATAAAAGACAAAAAATGACATAAAAAACGTGAATGTTTACGTGTACATGCATAAAAAATGAGTCGCAATTAACATTTTCAGACGATAATGAAGAGATGAAATTCAAACCTCAGGAAAATGGCTGATGTTCCTATTTTGCCACATAAACATTCTAAAGAGTGCAATTTTTTTCTGCAAAATTAGCAGAATCCCAGAACCAGATAGCTTCTTTCGAAAACAGTTCTTTACTTTGAGGTTAGCTTTGAAGCTAGAGGTTAGGTTTGGGTTAGGATAGGTTTTGATTTTTGACAGTTCTCGTGTACCACTCGAATCAAATATTGACTACTTTGTGTTCCTAATTTCTATCTAAATTCAGCCTTCCAAAACCGTAACAGTACAGTCAAGTACAGTACTTTGGCAAATTTTGCGAAAAATGGCCACGCAACGGTACAGTTTAATAATAACTTGATATGTTTGAAAATCACTTTCATATATCAGATTTTACACTCTTTCCCTTATTCCCCTCTTAAAACCTTTTTTCAAGAATTCTTATTTTTCCCCTTGTTTTAAAGAAACTTTCCCTTTTTTCGCTTAAATTCGAACTGTTCAGTTGAAAATGTAATTATTTTGTTTAAAATTTCATTTTTCCATTAAGGATTCATCATTTTAGTTGAAACTTCAATTATTTTGTTTAAAAACTCATTTTTTGGTTGAAGATTCATCTCTTTGGTTAAAAATTTAACTATTTATATTTGTTGAAAATTATTTTTTTTTTCATTAAGAATTAATTTTTTTCAACTGAAAATGTAACTATTTTATTTTTGGTTTAAAATCGATATTTTAAATTGAAAATTGATCTTTTCTAGTTGAAAATTTATTTATTAGATTGAAAATTCATGTATGATGTTCAAAAATGGTCTTTTTTGGTAGAAAGTTAATCTGCATCGTTGACAATTTATCCTTTTTGGTTAAAAATGCAACTGTTTGGTTGAAAATTAATCTTTCTTGGTTGAAGATTTAACTATTTTGTCGAAAATTCATCTTTTTGGTTGAATTCAACTGTGTTTGATTCACAATTAGAATCTTTTGTTCAGTTGAAATATCAACTATTACATGTTTCGTTGAGAATTTACCTTTTTTGGCTGAAAAATCAACTACTTAGTTTAAAGTTGAAGTACTTTGTAAACATACATTTTTTTGTTGAAGATTCGTCATTTTAGTTAAAAATTCATCTGTTTGGTTGTAAATTAACTTTTCTGTTGAAAATTCATCTGCTTTTTAGAAAAATCGTCTCTGGCTTGAAAATTCAACAATTTGTTAGAAATAAACTATTTGGTTGAAAAATAACTTTTTTGTTGGAAATTCATATTTTTGGTTAGAAATTCAACTATGTCTTTGATAGAAAATTAACTTCTTCGTTTAAAAATCATATTTGTGGGCTGGAAATTAAACTTTTTTGTAGATAATTTGTCTTTTTGGCTTAAACATTCAACAATTTTGTTGAAAATTCGTCTATTTAATTGGGGTATCAACTATTTTATTTTTAAAGAATCGTTTTTTTCATTGAAAAGTAATTTTTTTAAACTGAAAATCTTACTGTTCCATTTTTGTTCGAAACTTATGTTTTAAGTTGAAAATCCAACTATTTGGTTGAAAATTCATGTATTTTTTAAAATTCGTCTCTTTTATCTATTTGTAGGCTAAAAATTCAGCTATTTGGTAAAAAATTCATTTGTCTTCTAAAAAATTCGTCTTTCTGGTTTGAAAATTTAACTATAGTATTTGGTTGAAGATGCAAGCGTTTCTGGTTGAATTTTAAACTTTTTTTGTTTGAAAATTCGAACATTTGCTTGAAAATACATCTGTAGGATGAAAATTCAGCTGTTTGCTTAAGAATTGAACTATTTCGTTGACAATTCAAATATTTTTTTAAAGACATCTTCTTTGCTAGAAAATTAAACCGTTTTGTTGAAAATTGATCTTTCATGGTAAAAAAAGTCCTATTTCTTGGTTTAAAATGAACATTTTTGTTGAAAAGTCAACTTTGCAGGTAGAATATATCACTGTCTTCTGAAGAAGTTCGTCTTTTTGGCTTGAAATTTTAATTATTCGATTGAAGATGCAAGTGTTTTGGGTTGAATTTTAATCATTTTTGTTTAAAAATTCGACCATTTGGTTGAAAATGCATTTTTGTAGGATGGAAATTCAGCTATTTGGTTAAAAGTTCAACTATTTTGCTAAAAGTTCATTTATTTAGTAGACAATTAGAATGTTTTGTTAAAGACATCTTCTTTGGTAGAAAATTTAACTGTTTTGTCGAAAATTTGCCCTTTTGGATTGAAAATTCATTTTTCATGGTAAAAGGCATCTTTCTTGGTTAAAAATGAACATTTTTTGTTGAAAACTCAACTGTTTTCTAAAAAATTCGTCTTTGTGGATTGAAAATTTAACTATTTAGTTTAAAATGCAACGGTTTTTGGTTGAATTTCAATATTTTTTGTTTGTTTGTTAAAAATTTAACTATTTTGTTAACAGTTTATTCATTTGGTAGATAATTCAATTATTTTGTTAAAGGCATCTTCTTTGTTAGAAAATTTAACTGTTTTGTTGAAAATTCGACCTTTCAGATTAGAAATTTAACTCTTTGGTTAAAAATGCAAGTGCTTTCAGTTGAATTTTATTCTTTTTTGTTTGAAAATTCGACTACTTGGTTGAAAATGCAACTTTGTGGGATGAAAATTCAACTATTTTGTTCAAAATTTACTCATTTTGTTGAAAGTTCAACTATTTTGTTAAAGTCATATTTTTTGGTCGAAAATTCAACTATTTGTTATTAATGTAATTATTTGGCTAAAAGTTGATTTTTTTTTTGAAAACTCATCTCTTTGAGCTGAAAATTCATCTCTATTGGCAGAAAATCTTCTTTGGTTACATAGCAAATTGGCAACTCAACTCCCTAGAAATTCTTCTTCACCTGTTTCTTACGTACAAAACTTAGCGCAAAAAAAATGAAACGAAAGTTTCATAAAAACATCGAACGTTTCTCAACTATTCCGTGCAAACGTTCTTTAGTGCACAATTACATATACCCTTCATTGAAAAGTATTAGAAAGTTATAGTTTAACTTTAAGGAATATCTTTTAATTATCATGTTGATGTAGTTAATACTTCTTTGCTATTTGCAATACGCGATGCTGAAAAATGTTGCCTAAAAACTACGGCATTTTTGCATTTTCGATTACAAGTACGATTATCAAGCGCTTTTATTTACAACTAAATATTAAATTGTTCATATTTGAATTACATACATATAAAAAACCCGATAATTTTAGTCAAAAATATAAATTTAAAATAAATTATTAAAAATTTGTTTTATTTGCTTGAACTTTAGAAATTTTGACAATTCTCAAAGTTCTAGAAACAGCATATAAATATTTACTTCTATTTTTAAAAATAAACATCCACAGTTAAGATTAATAACAAAATAATTATCATGTATCACCATAACAACACAACATTAAAAATTGTATGATCAACTTTGCAAATTTAAACTAAAGCGGGTTAGTTTGTCAGAGGCGAATGTAAAGAAAATGTAAAAAAAGTCCTTTGTACCAAAAGATTTTTATTTTTATTTATATAGTACAAGAAAACTTAAATTTTGCTGGGGTACAGCATCTGTAACAAAAAAGGAGATTATAAATTGAAAATAGAACTTCGATATTTAAGTAGCAGTCTTAGCGAATAAAAAATAATTGGCAACCAAATGAATTTTCGATTACTTTTTTTTTGCGTCTTTCAAGAACTAATGATTGAACTTGAGCCAAAATTCCAACGAAAATATAAATTTTTCAGAATTTACATTTTTCCGATCATCATCTTTGTTTATAAATTCGTAATTATTGGTTAGATAAAACTTACATATAAATAATGAAATTAAATGCTTAATGAGTACGAAATTCTTTCGTTAGCATTGAAATAAAAGGAGTAGAAAATAATATTATGTTAGAAAATGGTGATTAAAAATTAAACCTACAATTCTAATACGATGTCCCATGGCTTTCGCTGGAAGGTTTCGCTTGAATTTGGCCCTTACGGATCCACTGTTACCATGGGGACGTGTTACTTTTCCCCAAACAGCTCGAATCTTGGTCTTTTTCGTCTTGTTTCCGGGAACTGGGGTCTTGTTCTTGGCCTGTAAAACGAAAGGAATCAACAATAAGATACCCAGTAATCACAAACACTAAAATTAAAAATTCTACTTCTTAAACGACTTATGAAATTCTACATTCCCTTTTTTAGCAACAAATAAAGATTTAATATAGACGATAGACTAATGAAGTTAATATAAAAATATCCCTCTGATAATAAAATTATGATTTAAAACTAGCACAATTGGCTTCTGTTCAAGTCATCGTATTCCAATTTTAATAATAAATTTTTTTTACATGTATTGAATCAGAATAAGGAAATTATTTGAGTGTTTGATTAAAAAATTAGTTTATTATAGAATAAAGTTTTGATTTTAAATTAATCGTGAACTGAAACAGGAAACAATATCTCAACTGAAATAAGAATTATTCAGATATAACATTTGGTTTTTGAAACGAATTCAAATTCAAAGGTTCAACAAATTAAAATTGTGCCGTTTAACTTTCGAAAGTGAACCATTTTCAGTTGCAGCCTTCGAAATTCAATAATTTAAAATTTAAAAGGTAAAAAAAGAACAATTAAATTGCGCACCGTTCAACAATTTTTGAAAGAGATGAAAATTGAACAAACTTAAAACAAAAACTTCAGCATTGAACAATACAAAATTTTCAAGCCTAAAAAACTAAATAATTTTAGATCCAAGCTTATACAGTTAAACAAATTTTTTATTTCAAAGAATTGGATAGATTTGGTTACTAAAATTTTTCAGACTTGCTGGTAAAAATCCACTGTCATTTTCCATATAACGTGATTTCTGTTTCCTAAAGCAAATTAATGGCAAAAAAATGAATATTATCATTTTGGAAAATTAGTAATCTAAATTTTCATCAAGGAGGTCACTTAAACAAAAAAAAATGTCAGGTCTTTTCCCGACTTGCCAAAATTTTCCCGATCAAACTTTTTTCAAAACTTAACAATTTTAGATTTGAAGTATACAAAAATAAACTTCAAAGTAAAGAATTTAAAATGTGATACTTCTAAATTTCACACCTCGACTTTTTGTCTTTTAAACTTTTAAAGCTTGAATATGAAAATTTGAAAAATTGATGTCCAAAGTGGTCAACACTTTATCTTCCATTTCAAATTGTCCAACCTTGAAGGCATTTAATTTAAACTTGCTCAATACAGTGACTTCTCTCAGTTAATACTGAATGTTTGAGTCTGAGATGGTTTAATTGAATTGAAGGAATCAACTTAAAACTGTTAAATTTCAAATGATATTATTGTAGAATTATTCTGCATTATCTAATTTATAAAGTCGCAAACAGAAACTTTTTGGTTTGGAAATTGAACGTGTTAATTTTGAAGGTGAAGTTTAAACGCTCTTAATTGAAAATTATTCAATGTTAAACGCATTAAACCTAAAATTTCAAAGTTTCCAGGGGGTCATGTGTAAATTTTTTTATAAATGTCTTCAATTTATTTTTATGACTACTGAATTAAAATTGTCAATTTCGGAACGTCAAATTTAAAATACAAAATTATTCGCAACAAATGTGAAAAACGGAAAGCTAGAAGGTAAAATACAAACAAAGTCATGAATACTCTCAAAAGAAAGGAAACAGTGATTCAATAGCAGACCTAAAAATAACAAAAAATGAAATCTGTAAATTTTCTTAAAACTCGTAAATGCTCAGAATGAAATGGTACAAAATGAAGAGATAAATAAAAATCAAAAGATTTGGAAATAGGTTTTTAAATCTGAATGACTGTAAAGTTGAAAATGTTCTAAATCTAAATATGTAGAAAGTTTCACAATTTAACACGTTAAAATTACCGAAAATGGTGTGAAAATAATAGTTTTACTGTGGTAAATTTCATTTCATTCTTGATTTTCCCCCCTTTTTAAGTAAGATTACAACATTCTACGTCGTAAAATTACACTGATGAACGAATAAACTGTGGTTGAATTTTACCATGTTGATCATTGATATTTTTTTGTTCCATGATTTCTGTGGTGATATTACACTTCTACTGCGAAATTGCTGAAAAATTGGTAATATTAGTACGGGAACCGTTGCAAGTTCACAATATCTTTGTAGAATTCTCATAGCAATCACAGTAAAACGTTTTCGATAAGAAATGTAATTTTCAGCCACATTTTTTAGTGTAAAAAATAGAAAAGAAAATCAGTATTTTGATCAAGTAAAATCCACTGGAGCCTTTTTATATTTTATTTTTGATATATATTATTTTGAAAATGACGAACCTTGTAAACATACACGCATCTCTTTCCTACATAAAAGTCGGAGTCTTTGATTGACCTCGCACCCTCAACTTTTAGAAGGGCAGTGTGTTCATGTTGGTTACGAAGCCCACGTTTGTAACCAGTAAAAATCGCCTTCGCATAAAGACGTCCGTGTCTTTTGAAGGGCCTCTTTTTCAACGGAACTGGTTCCGTGGGCTTAGGCTTGATCGCTTTCGTTTTTGATTTCGGTGCTGGGTCAGCCATTTCTAGAAAATTTAAGACAAAATTATGCCTCTAAATTTATATTTACAATTATCAAGATTTGCTCAAACCTATTTTTCTTTTCGCTCTTTCCAGTATGGAATATTGTCCAGAAAAGTTTTAATCAAACATAAATTTGCTCATTTACCGTTTAATTAAATTATGGCACCATAATTATATATTGTATTTTTTTTACAAAATTCAGTCAAGGTTCTGTTTTAAAAGATTTATGATCCAAATTTGCACGCGTTTATAATATACATCGAAATTTAAAAAAAATGTAATGGAAAATTATGGAAAATTCTTTTTATTACTTGCTTTAAAAACTTGAATAGCTTTTATTTTAATAATTTAGGGTTAGTAAACATGGAGATATATGAATAAATGTGTAACAACATTATTATTGATATTAACTTTTCATTGCAAGATATCCATATCATGTAGACTATTTTTGACATATTTTATTTTGCATTAAAAACGGCAAAAGGTAGATAATTTTCTAGAGCTAGAATATTTCAGTATTACTTTACATTATTATGCATTATATAAAATACAATTAATTACTTAAAACAATACAATTCTTCAAAGTGTAAAAACTTTTTTTCAAAGATTGAATTCGTGTATCACATCAAACAATTAAAAGTCACCAATGATAAGTAAACTGAAAATATATTTCGCAAACTTGAAAATGTAAATTACAATAAAAAGCGGTAGTGAATATAAAAAAAAAGCAAGTGTCAAACTTGAAGGTTATAAATTCGATTTTGAGGTTAGTCGCACAAAAACAGTATTTATCGCATTTAACATTCTAACACTATTTCCAAGACAAGGATAGAATCAAAAAATTTAAAACACTTTTAAAAAACAGCACAAATTCTTAATTTTTCAAAAGCTACACGCGTCTTTTTTTTCTAAGGAAAGAATATTGATGGGCTGACGTGTTGAAATCCGAAGAAATCAAAAATAAAGGCACAACATCCGAGGACAAAAATGTATAAATAACACACGGGGAGAACCAAACATCCACTCGCGTTTAATATTTTTCGATCTTCCTTGCAGATTTTTATAATTTTTTACTCAAATTTAAGATCGTGTGGAACGAAAACTCACCGGACCTGTAACACGCGATAAAAGAATAGGACAAGAAAGAGAAGAGATATGAATGTAATAAAAAAATTCAGTCCGCCCAAGCGTATTGCGCATGCGTCGCGTCGGCAATCTCATTGGCTGTAAATTACGCGCTGTTTTGAAATGATTAAATGTGAAAATCAACTATTTATAATAAATAATAACGTTGCGAAATCAATTAAAATAGTTTCTTGATTGCAAAATAAGCTTTTGAATGTAAGATAAAATTATTATTTGATTTTACTCCTTGAAAATGAATTATTAATTCTAACCTCAAAGCAAAAAATATTTTTTTGGTCACAAACATTAATTTCAAATAATTCTTAATATTTTTATGCACTATGAATTATCATTTATCATAAATAATTTATATGCAAATTAATTCGATTCAAAAAAGAGCGCGATTTATAGTCAATGAGGTACAGACAATACTCATGCGCACTTTAGGAAAGTGTTTCAGGATCCTGTAGGTAATGCAGATTTTGGCATAATCCTCGTTAGCTAACTAAATATTTTTATGAGGAATCATTTAATTTGGTCTTGATCATGCGAAATACGTAACAATTTATATTTTGCTCTACATTGAGCTTGCATGCCAGTTATTTGCAGGGTTTATTTCATCGTTTATTTGAATCTCTCCTAGTTTTGATTTGTTTTTGTCCTGTTGGCGGTATTCTGTATTTCTTTGGCCTTAAACATACAAAAACCTAGACGCGAACTTCATTGAATGATACTTGCTATAAAAATGAGATAGAAGGAGAGGTAAACGAAGAAGTAATTAATCACAACAAGAATGCTGAAATTTATTTGAAGTTAAAGAAGCAATTACTGTCTGAAAATAGCAGTCTATGCTGTGAATTTGACTTTGCACAGAATTTGCCATTACCAAAATTACCCGTGTCCGCGCAGTTTTACCCACGCTTAGTATGGCTTTTTTTTATTTAATGTACATGTGCATACTGCGAACGAGAACTGTATGTTCTCTATCCTTGAGGGAATTATAAAGAAGGGTGAACAGACTGTTTGCAGTTTTATTCAATACATAATATCAAAAGAATGTGATAAAGACAAATTCAATAGAATAACTCTATTTTTAGATTCATGTCCCGGACAAAATAAAAATTACAGTGTTTTATTTTTTTGTTTTGTTTTATTGGCAATTTATAAGCAGAGTAGAATAAAATATGTGTTTCAGTTCGAGGACATTCCTACTACCAGTGCGATAGAAATTTCGGCACATGTTCCCAAAAATTAAAAAGATTAGAATGAACTGAAACTGAAGCTGAATATGTGGAAATTATTCGCAATGCTCATTCTTCTTCATTCACAATGCTTGAGAAATGTGAATATCTTCTGCAAGAATTTAAAAAAAGTTTCAAAGGCAATACGCAACAGCCAAAAAACTTCCAAATCAGTAAAGCGTTCATTTAAAAATTTTTTCCTGATGTGAAATTGGATGTTCATGATGATCACAAATTGCAAAATCCAACATATTTTTTCTCTAAGCCTTCGCTTGAACTAGAAAAACTTTCGAAAAGCCCTCCATCTCGAATTGGATTAAGAGCGGCGAAAGTAAAGGATGTAAAAAATCTCTATAATTATTTAAGCGCTGAAGTAAAAAATTTTTTGGAAGAGTATCATTTAAAAGTAACAACTCAGAGTCCAGATACCGAAGAAACTGAAGGGAATGACGGAAATGATTGAAAGTAGTTTTTAATAAAGTATTATTTTAATAATTTATTGTTCAAAATGTCTAATCAATTATTTCAATGATAATATCTTAAGTATTATTTTGATATCCGACTTGAATTTCATATCATCCACTGCAACACATTTGTAACCGAGGAGGCACGTGCATAGGGCAGCGTCAAGATTGCCGCTTGCAATTTAAAACATTTATAATTTTTTAACCATAAATTCAATTGAGTTAAAACTTCCCAGAAAACTTCTTTGAACCTTAATCAACAACCTTCTTACTAGAAGTTTTCCGTGGCCGGAAATTCGCCCGATAAACGAAGCGCTTGAAGGTTGAAATTCATGATTTTTGCAGACTCAAAAAAAAAAATTACAACTTTTTTGTTTATTAAAATATTCACGCGTTCCTTTCTTGAATAGTTTCAGAAGAATTGAACACGTAATTTAGTATTAATGGAATCAAAAAATTCTGAAAATTGGGTAAGTTGGCGCGAGTTGAAGTGAAAAAAGATTGAAATTTTTTGTTTTCGGAAAATCTAGTTCTTACCAATTACTTCGAAAACTACAAAACCCACAAATTTTTGCAAGAAAAAAAAAGATGCGACTTGAAATTCTATATAAGTACCAACCCTTAATATTAAAATTCGAACGATTGTATAAATTGACATTCAGGACAATACTTCTCAGGCTGAATTCACGCGAATCCTCTTTTGATCGCGAGAGGTTCAATTGAAATGATTTTAAAGGCCGTAATGAACAGAATTAAACAAAAAATAAAAAAACAATCTATCATGTGTTCGATGCTTTAGGTTTCCTGCTTAAAATGTCGAATAGGACCCTAACCTAATACCCTAACCTAAATAGGTCCTAACCTACCTGTATCAAACTTTGGCCTCCGGTTTATATACGACATCTAATCGGACTCTACCCGACAAAATGTAATTTTTGAAAATAATGCCTACCCGGATTGTAACTGGGTCCACAAAATACTGCTACCCGGTTCTTATCCGGTCCTAACCCACCCGTACCCGACTTTTGCCTCCAGTGTATATCCGACACCTAACCGGGCTCTACTTGACAATATGTAATATTTGAACCTGATTCCCACCCGGTTTTTAACTGTCCACAAAATACTTGTACCCGGTTCTCATCCAATTCCTATCCGAAATGTATTCGGTTTTTGTGCCCGGTTTATTCCCGGCACTCAACCGGATTCTATCTAAAAACGTATAATATTTGTACCAGGTTCCTACGCGGGTCTTAACCAGGAACTTACAGAGATCTAGTCTCTTTTAAAAATATATTGTTTCCTTGAAATATAATTTTTATGCACTTCGAGGAGTATCCAAAATTCTGGCTGTACATGATAAAAAAATATACTACATCTCCTTTGAATCAGTTATGTTTTTTCTCAAAGATTGTTTTCCCGTTCGTGATGAATTTGCACAATTAAAATGATTATAATATAAAATTAAGGCTTTTGTCTTCTTAATTGCAGAGTGAAAGGATGTGGATACCCTACTTAATGTTTTTAATAGTATACATCCAAGATTACAGTTCACTGCTGAAATTGAAAAAGAAGGTAGGTAGAACTTTCTTGATTTGACTTTAATAAAATCTGATGAAAATGTTATTATCACTGATTGGCATAGGAAAATAGTTTGTTCGGGAAGGACACTAAATGTAATTCTAATAATTCCATTCAAAACAAAATAGGAGTTGTAAAGAGTTTGATTGATAGAGCTCTTAAATTATCTCATCCACAATTTCATGAAAAGAATATTGAACTATGCAAACAGATTCTTCTTCTCAACCATTATCCGATTGCTTTTATTGACAAACATATGCATAACAGAATTGTTCAAATTGAGAGTAAAAAAAATAATCAGAGCATAAATAACACAGGCCGAAAAAATTCGAACAAATTTCAGAACCAGAAACCAGAGTATACTTTTCCGAAGGTTTTTGGTGCGCTGAACAAGAATCTG
>JAUMHM010000004.1:3661876-3673698 GCA_032362435.1 Melikaiella ostensackeni
GTGTGTGTGTGTGTGTGTGTGTGTGTGTGTGTGTGTGTGTGTGTGTGTGTGTGTGTGGGTGTGTGTGTGTGTGTGTGTGTGAATCAGTCAGAAGAGTATAATGATGGTACAGAACGCGTTTGTTCCCTACAAAAAGAATTGTATGATTTTCGGCAAAGTCCTTGACAGTGGAACAAAAAGTTGAACGAATTCCTTACCGAAGGAGGATTTTGTCGCAGTGAAAATGTACCTTGTGTGTATGTTTCAAGGGACGAACATTTCCATACAACTCTCGCTTTATACGTGAATAATGGTCAGTACCAAGCCGAGTACTAGATCTTCTGTCAATGAGATACGAGTTTCAATAAAATAAATTTTGTGGATAAGTATGAAGTGTCAGTTATACCTTGTAAATATCACAAAACAAATTTTTGAAACGTTTTTATAAATATCTATCATGCAGTATTCGTAAAAGGTTCATAATCCCTTTTCTGGCTGCCAGTTACAAAGTGAGGTTAGGTGTACTATAATTCACCATATATTCCACTGCACGCACCATACCAAGCGCTATTTTGAATTTCATCTCTCATAGATAGAAAGTACTCTATAGTACTCTCTGTCTAGAGAGTATCTAGTATCTAGAGAGTACTAAGCCGTAGAGAGTACTCTGCGGTTTAGTACTCGGCTTAGTGCTGCCACCTACAATTAGTTTTGCATCATGAACCTCATTACATGGATGTCTGAGAAACAGTCAGTAGTTGCACAAAGTACAATTGAGACAGAATATGCTGCATTGTCTGAAGCTGCTAAAGAAGCAAGGTGGATTCGAGGTTTATTCTTAGATCTAGGATACGCACACAATACTGCAATCCCAATTAACTAGGATAATTAGTCAGCGATGAGACTGGTGCAAAATTCGGAATTCCATAGAAGAACAAAGCCCATCGATGTCAAATATCATTCTATCAGACAGCTCAATGATAAAAATATTGTTCATATAAAATTTGTTTCTACAAGAGAAGAGGCGGCTGACATTTTGATGAAAGATCAACGTGTACTTTATCATTATTTCAAACAGTTTTCAATTCGAAGTGGACAGATTGCATTATTGCTCCCTTAAGAAGTCTAATGCCTTCTGATTTGACGAGCAGAAATGTTTAACGTGATAAAACAACCCATGAATTTGAGGTATGACTGAAACTCAGTAACTTTTTTTGAAGATAGTGATGTATTTTAGAAGACTGGATCGAGAAGTTTACCAAAACAAGTTTTTATAATTGAACGAAAATCTTCGAGTATTTGACTCGAGCAGCCTATATGGCATTTCTCGCGCAAAATATCCAGTTTGTCCAAAAATTTTCTGCAGGAATTCCCAATGAATTCTCTGTCACCATTGGCTAACTTGCGTTCACTTAATAAATCCTGTCTCGACTTAATGGTCTTCACGTTTAAATTAGAGATGTTATTCAATGATTATTGAGTAATTTAATGAGTAATAGTTTTATTTATTGACATCTATCCATTAGCTTCCCTTATAGATATAATATTTCGTCAAATACACATTAGATACGAAAATCGAATTCATAAAAATCTATAATTTCGAATTTGGTCTTAAGATCTTCAAAAAAAATATTTTTTCAGATATTAGTGCTTTTCAGTGAAACCTCTTGAGTTTCAAAATGAACTATGTATTATTTAGAAAAATAAACGCGGTTTATGATGTTCTATAAGCAGGAAGTTTTAGTTCTGTATTGAAAAAAAAATCTTTTCAAAATGCGCTACTACGATTTTTTTGTTTTTAGTCTTAAACTGTTTGTGGGATATCAGACGACTATGAACAATAGAAAATCCAATTTACTAAGACATTTTAATTAAAGTTGTTTTAGCCGCACCGTGCCAGCTCTTGTTCGGGTAGTGCCAGATTCTTGCCGACTAAGCTCCTCCCTCTTGGTGTTCTAGCACGCTACGCTGGGACCGCGTTAGCATTACGTCAGTGTAGATATCGTCCTTAGATTTGCCCTTTTTCGTTTAGAGCAGCTCTCTGTCCTCCGTCACCTTCGTCGCTATAGACCTGTGTCCATCCTTTCTCGGATTCAATAAGGCTACTCATTGAGTTATTTTTATCGAAGCGTTTGTCCTCTTCTCTGGCATACTTTGCTCTAGCAACTTCGCATTTGGCGCATGAGAATAGGGCGTGTTCTGCGTTATCTTATTTCCCGCAGTGAGAACATCTACGGAAGCATCCGTGCCAAGAACGCATATAACATGGACAGAAAACTCGAATGGAGGGGGTGGAGCACTTGTGGCTGAAATGACAGCGCCTATGTGGCCACTTGGTCGATGCGAAGTTTGTATTGAGCATCAGGCTGCCTCTATCTCGCTCACAGAAAAATGAGACATCCTGATGCTCATTACGAAACTACGCACCACCCGCTCCGACATAGCTGCTGCCTCTCGTGCTACCCCCTCCACTCGGATTTCCTGTCATTATATACGTCCTTGAACCGTGCCCTAAGAGCGTCTGCGTCAAGTAGTAGTGGGATTCCTACTGACTAAAACCGCTTTCCCTTTTCGCCTACCCTTGTCTTCGGAAACCACTTGCGCATTACTTCAGAGGCTTAGGTCATGATTCAGTGCGCCGAGTCGGCTTCCTCCGTCGTGGATGTTCTCCATCCTTCGATCTCCCCCGCTAACCCATCTTCGGAAACTGTGGTAAGGTGTTTGGTGGATTCATTGTAGGCTTCAATTTAGGCTTCCTTCATCACCGTTAAGGGCGGACACCGTGGTGCCAGATTTTGGCAGACTTTCGCATTGTGTCCATCCTGACTTCTATCCATAATCTTCAGGCAAGCTTCTACTTTGTTCTATTTCAGAAGTGATGTGGTGGCTAGGTTTTATGGATGGATGGATGGGTGCGACGGTGGGTATGGTTGGGTATCTTTAGATGAATGGATGGATGGATGAATGAATAGATTTTTTTGGGGAGACGGGGAAATCCTGCATAAGACACTTAATTCTTGTAAGGCCTGGATGCATCCCCAGATGCTCTGCTTAGTGAGGTTTATCTTGAGGGTACTGCCGATGTGATCTCCTAGATAAGCCTCAAGTGCTTTCTGCACATCCATTACCTCAGGATGGATAGAAAGATTTTTTTATTGTAGAAGGAGGTAAATCTTACATGAGATACCCTGCTCTTGTTCGGGTAGTGTTGGATTCTCATTGACTAAAACCACTCCCCCTATCCTTCTCACACTCCGCATCGGAGACCACGTGAGCATTACTTCAATGCAGGTGTTGTCCTTTTATTCACATACGACTAAACTCTCTATGATCTTTTCCTTTGGTTTCGATTATGTATTCTATAGCCTTTTGTGTTACTGCCCATCGTTTTGTTAATTCTGGGAGCGTTGTCATCATGTTGCCTGATGTAACATCCTTACTTGTCTCGGCTTTAAGATCCTGCCTGGCTTCTTTTCAGTTTATGCTAGAGAATAACGTTTGTTGTGCGTCATCCGTGTCATGGCAATAGCGACATTATTCTGTTCCCTATTTCTTTCTTTTGTGTAGGTGCGCCATGAAGCAGTCACGGCCTGGGAGCGCCTGCTACAGGTTGTACTTCACTTTGCCCTGTTTTCAATCTAATCATGTTCTGATATTCGGTATCAGTCTTCAGGTCCAGAATTTCTGCCGTGACGCCAGCCCATTCCGCTGAAATCGTGCGGTACCCGCTGCATAATCTTATTCCCATAGTCTTTCAAAATCTCTTCAACTTTCTCAGCAGTTCCGTTTTTTTTCAGTGCTTTGTACCAAATAGAAGCAGCATATTGTAGTTGTGAATGATCAACGCTTATTAAGATTCTTCTGTTGAATACCCTCCGACCTCTCATATTGTACATGATACTTGCTAAGGCTCCCATTGTTTTATTTCCGAGAGAGATAGATAGATTTTTTTATTGTAGGGGGAAGGAAATTCTCGCATAAAACACTCAGCTCTTGTTTGGGTAGTGTGAGAATCTTACCAACTGAAAGCCCTCTACCTTTTCCCTCGCACCCAGCATCGGAAACCTCATTACCATTACTTCAATGCGGGATCTGCCTTTAAGCTGTTTAACGTCTTAATACCCTGTGTTCTTCTTCCTTCTTTTCGATAATGTGTCGAATGGCATTGTAGGCCTTTGTCCATCCCTCCGTTGATTGCATTTGGTCCATACTTTGATGATAGGAATCACGTCATACATTTTTCGTTGGAGGCTACCACTCTGGCCACATTGTCAGTGAAGCCTATTTATCTAAGTTCCTCTGGTAGGTCAAATTCCTGTTGACTATTGTACTGGACATTCTAGAGGCTCAGATCTAGCACTCAACCCTGCGGGACACCACTGTTGAATTCTCTATTTTTGTTTTGCCATCTTCCTCCAGTATTATTTTACTTTCTTAATTGTGAGACGCGAAGAGGCTTACCAAACCTTCGTCTATTTTTCGGCCACTGATTTATTCCAGAATGACTTGACACGATGCATAAATGCCTGCATTATTGAAAATAAACGGCCGCTTGCTCTGCTGCAGCTACAACCTTACTGATGGCTTCCACAGTCTGTCCTCCTTCTCTTAAGCCGTACTGGTTGTCCGCTAGACATCCAGTACGTTCAAGTTTCTGTTCAAGTCTATCAAATATCACGAGTAGGCGTTCGCATAGCTTCCCTTCGACATCCAGGTGACAAATCGACCTGTACAAACTAGGTAGCTCTATAGGTTTGTCACCCTTTGTCCCTTTGAGGTTCTTTCTACCTACTTACCTACCTATCTACCTATCTACAATTTTCACCTATCTACGTATCGATCTATGTTATGCTGTCAGTATCGTAGCTACTTATAGGGTCCCCCAAATCAGACAGATGAAGAGGGAAGAGAAAGGGAACGAAGAGGAACACCTAGGGGAAGGAACCTGGAATTTCAAACCAAGCATGAGCAGCGATTGAAGTTGACTAGAGACAGCACCAAGGTCGAGGCTCATGAGAAGCTGCAGCGTGAGAACGAGGACCTCTGATTTCAGAATTAAAATATAAGGGCCGAGTACGACAAGCCTTCAGCAAAGCAATGGAGAGAAGGTCGAAATCCGCAACTTCAGAGGAAAAGTTTTAAAGGTGCTCCTGTGAAGCAACCTCAGGCTTAAGAGTCGGGTGGCTTTAGTGTGATTAAAGGCCGATCAAAGAGGAGGAAAGAGGGAAAAATGACAGAGAAGAGAGGTACTGCTTCCAACGAAAGAGTTCAAACCGTCAACCCTTGCGGTGGCAGAAAAAAAGAGGAGGACACGCTGCGAGGCTCTTATCAACCTTGGAGTTTCTGTCAAGAACATTAGACATACCAAGGCCAGCGAAGTTCTCTTCACGGAAGCGACTGAGGTAGTGGAAGTGCAGAAAGCACTTGAGTCTCTTCTTCGAGAGCACATAGGTACTAGGCCATTTCTAGTTTAGAAAATTTAGGTTTTTCGGTCCACCCCACTATATGTGTACCGAACAGTTAAGCTTTCATTTTTACAGTATATAATTATAACAATCAAGAAATCAATTATTAGCATTGCATCTTGAAAAAAAATATAAAAAGTAGCTTACTTCTAATGAGATTCTGCAGAAAAAATGGGTTTTTCACGAACAAGCATTTATTTGGGAAAGTTGTATTTGAGGAATACAAAAATATTTACAGTTAACAATATTTTGCGATTGATAATCATTTCTTAAACAGATTTACTTTAATTGAATATGAAGGGCAAGTATCAATAACAACTCATAGAAACAGTCATAGTTAACCTCTAACCACGGTCAATGACAATCCCTAGTAACGATGTATCCTGATATTATGTCTTTTGACCCGGGTGAGAGAATGTGAAGTCGATGTTAGGTTTTTTGAACTACCGTCTCTTTATTTTAGTCGAGTTTCAAGCTATTGCCCTTCGAAAAAGGGCCACTTCAGTTGAAATTACCTCATAAGAATCTCAGCCATCCTACACGCGCCTAAAAAAAGATTTTTCTTCAAAACATACCTGAAATCCGCGGGTTTTCGAGCATTTAGAGCGAACTGAACGTTGCTGTTCGTTGACCGAGAAAGACACTGAGAAAAAAACTTCCGACCAGGAGAAAAATTCCTGCCATAGGGAAAAAAACTTGGACGTAATGCTTCCGACAGATTAATATAAGATAACTTTTAATGATTTCATTTTAATGGTAGGAGGATAACCCCAAAAGCCTTTTCTTAACGATATTGTAACCCTTCCCCCATATGTCCGTGACCAATTCATCACACGCAGATGCCCAGCTGCCCTTTTTCGAAGCTTTGATACTCTTTTGCAGCAATTTTTTGCTTTCGACGTACTCAGCTCACAGAAATCAGGAGTCACAACTTTTTCCTTAGTTCTTTTCTCCAGGCACCAAACAGCAATGTCTGGCCCGCTTCACATGACTCAAATCTACTATTTTCCATCACGAGTTGAAGAAAATATCTTATGCAACAAGGGATGCATAACGTACTATTTTTATAAAGAACCAAGAGTTTTTCTTCCAACTTAATTTTTACAGATGTTATAGTCTGTACTAAACCTAACCTTACCTTACAACCGTGTACGTTCACCTCCACAAAATCTTCGAAATAGAAGTCTCAATAGTGTATTAACAATTTAAGACAGTATGGAGTAGCTTGAACTTTGTTTTCACTCCTCCTCACTTTGGTGAGTGGTGTATGCCTTTTCAAGTTATTCAATTTTAGTATGCCAGGATATTTCGATGCATACTCAAACGTCTCAAGGGAAAAGTGCAAAAAAATAAACCTAACTTAAAGTCACGTTATAATTCGAATGCGCTCCATCTGAAAAAAAATCAAGCGAAATTGAGTTTGAAACATACTTCCAACAATTCATAGGCATTATCTATTTTTTATTAAGAGAATTAAGCTGTGAAAGAAATCACTAAGAAAATCCGTGTCAGTTCTTTTATTAATGTTATTAGTGTTTTTGGTAATATAAATTTTTAGTATTATTGTTAGGGTTGAGACCAAAAGAGCCCCTGACGCTTGGGTAATCCCGTTGTGTCCCCTGGTAGGCCTATGCGTGACCCCAAAGCCCTCTCCATATCTTTCCGCACAGGCGACAGAAGGGGCTATCAGCGAACGCTATCTTATGTCTGTGATATTTGAGGTTTTCATACCCTATGGTATCATACCCTACCGAACTTGCGTAATTCCGCAGCTCGTATGAAGTTTAAATTTAAACCCATGAGTGTCTTTGGCCTCTCTGCAACCAGTGGGAAATGTACCTCGATTAGGTGGGTCAGGTTCTCCGCGTCCGACACTGAGTGTCCTCCGTCGGGCAATTTTAGAGTGCCGAAAATAGCATCCGGATTTCGAGAAAGAGCAGCTTGTCCAGTATATTTGCCTCTACCCCTTTCTCGATGTCTGTGCAAAAGTTGGTCCAACTTTCTTGCTTGGCCTTACATATTGCACCCCTGCAATCATCCCTGATCGTCGTGAATGAGGCCCATAGTTCTTTCGTTTTGCCAATACTAGCACGTCTGAACATCCCTCTGGTTTCCCTGCGAAGCTCTTCGAGCTTCCCGTTCCATCAGTGTGTCTCCCCTGCCTCTCGGATTCTTGTGGGTCGACAATTTCTCTCATGAGTATATTTGATGGCCACCGTGGAAGTTTTTGGCTGCCATCACCAGGGTGCCCACATCCCTAATCGACTAAGACTCAGGAATCTGCACAACTAGAAGTTGCTCAAATCATCCTGTTGTGCCCTCCTTCTGAGGCCGGTCGTGCTTGACGATTCGCCAGGACGATGTCTTCAGTGAGTGGTTGAAGCCCTCCAGGCGTCGGAGGACCACAGATGGATTTTTCAATTTACCGGGGATCCAGCCGTAGCCCTCAATATCGTTTGGAGCAATTCAACCTCAAACACTTTAAGGTCTGCACCTTCCCAGGGCCTTATCTCGGTCACTGTGTTCTGCAGCCAAGCTTTAGCCGCTGGGTCGGCTGCGACTTTTATGAACACCCGTCCCCTACAGAAGGAGGTCTCAAATTTTGGCCACTAATTTGGGGACACTCTCTCGAGCGCCCTCGAAGTGGCCTCCCTGAAGAGCTCGAATTGCTTCGCAGTGAGCATCGAGTCCGGGTAGCTCGTTTCCGCCACCACCATTGCCATGGGGCTAGTCATCTGCGCAGCTGTCAGTTCAGCCCCGACGACTCCCTGTTCAGCGTCAGCTGAGCTATCTTATGTCTTTTTTTAGGCTTAGCTCCTCCCGGTGGGGTGTCTTCTGAGTCCTTCCTTTTCTTGAGGACTTCCATGCTGGTTGTCGGCGTTGTTCTTCCGATATTCCAGCACTCGCAGCCACACTTCTAGCCCACTGCGCTTGCCTGCTCTGTTTTCTTCTCAGAGAACCGTTGATGCCTTTTTTTGGGAGGGGGACTCGTTGGTCGCTCCCGTCTTCATAGCTTTATTCAGGGGACCGTCGATTCTTCAGCTCTAAAGAGAGCCGGGGGCACAGCCGCCGCTTGAGCTTAGCTACCTACAAACACCTAGAAATTTCTTCATTTAATAGAAATTCTCCAAGTTTTTATACTCTCATTCAAGGGAAATCGATTTCTAATGAATGACATATTTTTCTTTCCAGAAGTGGGAAGTTAAAAATTATCCTAATTTTAATAGTCAGGATTACTACTTAATCTTTCATTTAAGCTCCAATTCGAACAAAAATGGTTGGTTGAACAACAAGCTTTTTATTCATAAAGATTGTATTAGTTGCGACGACTACTTCGATGGTAAAACTTACTAACCAGTTTTGTGCGGTAACAAGTCACCGTTCGCACTCATGCGGAGTCTATATTAGTAATGATAGTAACTATGAGCCTGATAAATAAAAGTAGTCACATTTACCACAAATGTATTTTTCAAGAAATAAAAGTAGTAAGGGTTACAAGTCTTGTTCCTTGGTGCCATTGACAAAACTGCAGCGTGAGAAGTGCTCCCAACATTACGATAATTATTATACCATCAGGCCAAATCCTTTCCAGGGTAAGCGTAGCCCGTTCGGTTCTAGCCTCATTATACTACTGGGGATCAATTAATTAATATGGTGAGGGTAAGTAAGGGATGTGTAGGAGAAGGGAGAGATTTTGAGATTATTCTAGAAGTCACGTGTTGCTTATTCAAACAACATATATGTACTCGTCCCACAACGCCGTTCCGACACGGGACGCTGGTCAATCTCTCTAGCAATCAACCCAGGTGGAGAACTTCACAAAGCCATCGTACATCACAGTTCACACATAAACACTCAAACTGACCAATAAGCCCATAGTAAGATCCATACTCCTTGCCTCAACCAACATCCACTACGCAAAGCTCTCCACGAGGGTCCATTAGTATCCAAAATTTTATGTATCAGGCATCTATCGCCCGGCTGACTATCTTCGTCACACATTTCTTATCAACAATTTCTCGCCACACATCCCTATTTTGGCATACATTTTTCTCTGCCTTTATATTAGTACATTTTTTCAGACAAGTTCTTATGTTTCGATGGTTCTTTATACTTTTTCACTTAAGAGTCTCATTCACATAATCCTTCGTTGAACGTCTTTTATCCATTCTCTCAACATGACCAAACCATCTCAACAAATTTATTTCACTCTTGTCAATCAGTGTATTTTCTACACCACATGTTTTGAGAATCCACTCATTACTGACTTTGAACATTAGCGTTTCAGCGCATATATTCCACATGAATTGCATACCAACCATGTTCACTTTACTTCAGCCCTTTTCTTGGCAAGCCCAGGTCTCGTTACCATACAACACAGTGGGTGCAACCACACAATTTAAATTGCAATTTTAGCTTTATTCGTCACATTTTTACTTCTAGTAATGGCTCTCACATTGCCTATAACCTTTCTACCCTCATTCATACGTTTGTATATTTCTCCACCTATCTTTCCATCAGCAGTAAATAAGCTTCCAAGATACACGAAATTATCTACTTGTTCAATCCCTTTCTTCGTCTAAGGCAACGTTGCATACCTTTCTCTCATCTCTTCATTCAAACACAATAATCATTGTTTTATTTACATTATTCTTTAAACGCATATTTTGCGAGCTAGTATTCAGTCTGCTTAACATTGTCTGCAAATCAACCGCTGATTCCATATATATGTATACATTGAATAGCCAAAGGGACATAACGCAACCTTGCCTGACGCCCTGCCTAGTATCAAACCAATCACTCAGTTGTCCATTTACTCTTACACTCTCTTCACTACCGTCATATATTGATTGTATTGCTTTGAGAAGCCAACCATTGACTGCATACTATTTAAGAACATCCCAGAGTTTAGCTCCATCCACCTTATAGAAGGCTTTTTCCAGATCAAGAAATACACAGAAAACTTTTTGGCCCAGTTTCAAACATTTTTCTATGATCTGTCTCAAACTAAATACCTGATCCGCACGGGAAATGTGACTTTGGAGACCCGTTGATAGACGACGAAGTTATCGATTTCTCGATCGATGACATGTCCGTGGGAGAAACTTAATTTCTTTCGCTAGTGGCAAAAGTAACTGAGAGAGCTATGGGTAACGTGTTGACAAAGTGAAACAAAACCTCCAAATTGAAGTTGATAATCCGTCAATTAATTGACGAATCTATAACTTCGTTGTCACACAACTCGCTCCAAGGCCGCATTTTCCGTCTGCGGTAATTGGACAAAATATCGTGTGCATCGTGTTGGACAGTATACTATTTCTCGTGGATCTTCATGTGAATTTGTACACTTCATGGATACAACGATATCAGGTTACTCAGGTAAGATCTTTCACATGTTCCACATGTTCCTCGAATTAAATGTTATTTCCCTACGTTTGAGTTTCTTGATTTAATAGGAATTCTCTAAGCTTTTATACTCTCCTTGGAGGGAAATTGATTTTTGATGAATATGATGTGCTCTTCCTTTCAGGAATAGAAACTATTCTAATCTTAATAGTTAGGATTACTACTGCGTAAGTACTCATAACTACTAATTCAATTGTAAGGCTTACTAATTAGTAGTAAGACTTACTACTCGAAATAGTAATTAAAACTACCTGAACATGGTTATCTACGATTGGATGTTGTTGCAACAACAAGAAAAGTAGTAAGGTCAACTACTACTGTTCTAAGAAATAAAAATAGTAACCATAATCACTTAAGTGGCAGCGGCATATAATGCAAACTAAAGCAGTTGGCCCTACTACTTTATTAGTTGTCCCAACCAACCATTGTTTTCAGTGCGGTCAGACTCGAAATTTGGCGAAATGTAGTCCTATTGGATAGTAATTTATGACAAAAGAATTAGTTGTTGGGAAACATATTTACCGAGAGGAAAAGGTTGTAATTCATCTATTCATCTATTTTGGTGATTCAGAACTCTGCTAATATCGATTAAAGAAGATGTTCCTACTACGGTCTCGTTGAGATTCTTCAGGCTCTTATTATTGCCATACGCATTTTTATAAAAAAATTTTAATATTTGACCTTTAAAAATAAGCGATCACTAGTTTTTTTGCGGATGCCATCTTTTTCAACGGATTGCGACTGTTTTAATATCAATTAAAAAAATGTTATCACAGTTGCGATTGAGTTTTTTATGCTCTTTTGAATTATATTTGGAAGTCAAACATTTTTTCAAAGAAATTCCTGTATGATCAATGGAAAGGGAATGCAAACCGCTATCGAAAACGTAGTGGGAGCACTTTTTTTAAAAATGATATTAACAGAGTTATAAATCACCAAAGTAGTTGGCATACGTACAAAGCAAAAAATTCC
>JAUMHM010000004.1:3720112-3734617 GCA_032362435.1 Melikaiella ostensackeni
CGGTCATGCAAAGAAAAGTATGAAAACCAAGCCAGAACCAAAGGAGTTATGATCGGTTTGTGTTGTATACTGAGGAGATTCTCATTAAAAATCAGTAAAATCTCACTGATTAAAATTTTGAGAGTAATTTCTTTTGCTTCTTAATATATGTTTGCATATTGCTTTTGTTTCTCAAACGGCTCATGCACTGGTACCGATGCACGTGGATTTCAATCACGTACACAACTCATATTCATGCCATGTGCCACTAAACTATCAGGCACATTTCCTATCAGTGAGGTACCCGGTTTCTCGGACAGCGACATCACGCCAGCGGTAGAGCAACTAATCCTTCCTCTTGGCATCTCACTTCCCACTTGGTTCAACCAAGCGTGAAATGCCAGCAGCGTATAGATGAAAGCGCAGTGTGCGTGTACTCAGGTTCGAACTCACTTTCGGAGATGGCGTAATATTAGGAAATGGTTCACACGTCCCTGACTGTTTACGTTTCGAGGGACCCAGTTTAGTCCCAAGGCCAGTGCGAAGCAGCTCCCGAAACTGGGCTTATATCGGGGTTTGAGTGTATTAAAAAAATAATTTAAAAATCGATGATCTTCAGGCTAAAAAACAACAATTGAAAATTGTTTTTCAAGAAATAATTAAAAATTCACAATTTGTGAATTGCTTTTTTAATTTTCTTAAAATTCAATATGTTCTGGGTGAGTTTGTATCGAAACATTTTTTTGTTAGACCAGTAGATATGTAGATGAAAAATCTTGAAAACAAATGGTCCTAAATTCTCAATTTTTAATAACTTTTGAGAAATTAAAAATTTTGCAAAATCGTTTGCAATCGCTATTTAGTACTCTAAACACTACAAAATAAACAAAAGTGAGTAAAATGAATAACTTGAGTTTTCCCTTTGACTTCGGACCCCCTAGGAATAATTTAAACCCCTCGGAAAGATTTGGTATAAAACGAACTGAGATGAAATTTCAAAAGGTAGAAAAAATCTCTTTTGTCAAACTAATCTGAAGGGAAATCTGAGAACTTTCTCTTATCGACACAGAAAGGCTTTCCTTGCTTTCTAAGAAAATCTGTTTTTCCCATTCGATCCTTTGCTTCGGTATGTCGACATTTGAAGTCAGGTTTTCCAGAGACTGCTCTCTATTTCGCTTTTCCGATTTCCTTTCTCAGGAAACATTGATAACGAAATACGCTTGCCTTTGAAAGCATTCGATCGATAACCACACGGTACATTCAACTATAATTTAGCCCTAAACTTTAGAGGCCGATTTCACCAACAGTGATTAAGGACGTTGGATAAAGGGGACTTGGAAATTTTTTTGGTTGCTCCCAATTATGAACACGGCCTTGCCCCCATATTCATTCTTGAAAGTAGATTGTAGAGGATGAATAGACAAAATTCGCCAAGTATTTGCGATCTGATGAGTTCCTGGAATCCAGATAACGAAAAATACATCGCGTTTTTTATGAGAAAATGAATATTTTAATGAAAAATATTCATTTTAAACATTGAAATCACCACCAAGCAGACACATCCCGAGAAAGAGATGGCGAATGTCAAACACACTTGACTTCAGTCATATTTTACAGACACAACACCGACACAAAATAAAAAAAACGCTCTGTATAGAGTCCTTCCACAAACTAAAATTTACAATTACGAAACGAATTTCACGATCCAATGCGAAACAAAAGTGAAAAATACTTCCAACTCTTTTGACAACTACGCGACGAAAGATGACAGATGAAGAAGCAGTAGAAGCCGATCTAGCAGCGCGTTCACAAGGCGGTAGCGGTCACTTTTTGTACTAAAATGATAAAATCTTAGAATATTCAGAGAATCGCGGTCGGTAATTTATCTTTTTCCTCAAAACTAACTTTCGGATTATATAAATGTAAACTAACAATTTTCGTTATAAACATGCATCCTGAGATTATATTTTGCAGAAATACAAAGTTGAAATGCTATTTATAAAGTTATTTACTGAGTTCACAAGTCATTTATGAATGCATAAATTTACTAAGTTTAAACAATTATTTATTGCTAATTTTACAAGTCACTTTCCTTCAGAAATAAATAAATTTACCAACCTTGTGGAATAATTCATTTCCAAATTCAAAAGTCTATTTCCATTATAAATAAATAAACTTACCAACTTCGCGAAATTATTTATTTTCAAATTCACAAGTCTCTGGCCTTCATAAATATAATATAAATAAATTAACCAGCTTTGCGAAATCATTCATTTATAGATTCACAAACGTATTTCCTTTATAAATTAATTAATTTACCAGCCTTGGGAAGATACTTATTTATGAATTCACAAGTTTATGTCGTTTATGAATAAATAAATTAATGTAATCACCATCTTTGCGAAATTACTTATTTCCAAATTCACAAGCCTATTTCCTTTATAAATAAATAAACTTACCAACTTTGCGAAATATTTATCGCCAAATTCACGAGTCTCTGCCTTTTATGATTGAATAAATAAATAAATTTACCAGTTATGCAAAATTATTTATTTTTGAATTCACAAGTCTCTGTCCAATAGTTAGTTTTGAGGAAAAAGATAAATTACCGACCGGGTTTCACTGAGTATTCTGCGATTTTATCATTTGAGTACAGAAAGTGACCGCTACCTCCTTGTGGACGCGCTGCTAGATCGGCTTTTCCTGCTTCTTCATCTGTCATCTTTTGTCGCGTAGTTCTCAAAAAAGTTGGAAGTATTCTTCACTTTTGTTTCGCATTAAATCGCGAATTTCGCTTCATAATTGTGAAGTGTAGTTTAAGGAAGAATGCTATACAGAGCGTTTTTTTTATTTAGTGCCGATTTTGTGTCTGTAGAATATGACAGAAATCAAGTGTGTTTGTCTATTTATCCTAAAATCTACTTCCGAAAATAAAAATGAGGTCAGAATCGTGTTCATAATTGGGGACAACCAAAAAAATTTCTAAATCCCCTTTATCCAACGTCCTTGAAAGAGCGATTTACTAATCATGATTGTTTTTTTGATTAATGATTTAACCGGCGTTAACTTGCAATGCATTCCACCAGGTTGTCTTACCAAATTTTAGTCCCCAATTACTTAACCGTATACCTGGTTGGTAATAATTCGATTTTCTATACATACGGCGATTCTGATTGGTGGAGATAAGAGGGCCGTTTAAGTTTCTTGCGCGCGCACGCGCACGACAGCCACAGTGGTTCGGAACCACACAATTGCAGGACAAGAATGAAGGTTCGACTCAAATGAAAAACTGAATCCTTGGGGGTTTTTGAGGTCCCTGAATACGAATCCAGTGTCAAAATTACGGAACTCAAAATGGCGGATCCAATATGGCCATCAAAATTGTGGAATTCTGGCCAATATTACTAAAAATTATTACCTGTGTACCAGAAGTTTTTGAGGTCGCTGAATCCAAATCTGTTGTCTAAATTACACAATTTAAAAGTTTTGGTGACCTGATATTTTTCGGGGTGCTTTATGGAAGTGAGTCCCCTCGCCTCTCGCTAACAAAGATATTTAATCTTCGTCGGAATCACTTTGATTTTCTAAAAAATTATCAACACTTTGTAAAGAATTATTTTCTGGTGATTGTGGCAATATTAAGAAAGCAATAACTACGTTCGGAAAGGGTCTTGATTGTTTCTCAGGAATTGGTGTTTTTGATATAATGACAAGATCAGACGCGGTAAGCAGTGCATGTAACAGATCGATCATAGTATGTTTTCTTGAAATTTTTCTCAGATTGTTTTCCCTGCGGTCTTTCAAATCCTTATTACATGATCCTTGTGCTTTCTCTGAGAGTTGACCAATTGGCAACAAAGTATTTTTTATGATCGTTGCACCACGAATCAGAATTTTGTGGACAGAAGCTGGCATATAATACCAACCATATAGACTTCGAGGTTGCCACTTTTTAAACTCCAAGCGGTATGAGATGTGCAGCAAACATTAAAAACACCTAATCCAGGCGTGTGAAGGGGAAATGCCAAACGGAAATGTAGATTGATCACTTTGTCATCTAACAGCTTCTTTAATGTTGTTCATCATAGCTGGTGTTGCCCCACAAACGTAACATGTTTGTAAGGAAGATGTTTCTGTAATGGCATTGCAGACTTTACCATCTATCATGGTCAACAGCAAAGTATGAGAAATCGAAATGTCACCTAATTCATCATGTATAATGACGCGTGGCAAAAATGGTCTATTTGACTCTGTATCTGATCTCTTTCGGCTTTCGATACTTCAGTAGTCTTATTCATGAATTGAATTCTTATTGGTACACAGCTTCTAGAGGACCCCGGACAATAATCTTTCTGCACGATTATTTTCCAGATGAATTAAATTCTTGCGTATACAGCCATAAGGGAACGAGTGGAGTAATAAGAAGGTTTTAATAAGTAAAATCTTCCAGAGATCGCTGTTTATGAGCTGAATGATTCGAACTACCATCAAAACCCCACTTGACGATCGAAGTCAAATTCGAAAAACACGCGGGAGGGAGCGAGTGCAAGACAGGTTCATTGATTTCGACTAGTCATTTTGTTAGTTGATTAAGAAGTGATTGCGATTGAATTTCGACTTTATTCAGTTACTGTAACATTTTCAGGGTAACATCTGCTTTTAGCTTCTCTTATTTTATGATAAAAAGGATATGAGTCGACACCTCTTGCCTTTGCCCCAGATCTAAAATCAAGATATTGATGGTTGGTCAACTTATCCGTTACAATCATTGCCAATGCCTCGTCTTCAGTATAAGGTGTAAAAGTCTGTATACATTTCCGAATTCCATCGACACTTTCAGAGCAACAAAGGGCTACTTGCCCTACCAGATTTGCAGCTTCCCTATCACCCTCCAAATGAAGATTGACAGATGCAGCCACATAGTCCCAATGTTGAATATATTACAAAAAATTATTTTAAAAACGAATAATTTCTTTCAAATATGTGAGAGAAACAGTACATAAGAAAGTGAGGTTAGGAACACAATTAGCACTTTATCCACTTTATGGACAATGCATAGTTTCTGTCGTCAACATATTGGGAAAAATAGCTCAGATGACAAAAATTATCATAGAAATGATCCACGTTCGTTCTGAAGATGCTCCGAATGTTCAAAGGCAAATTTCGATTCTGAAGTTGTGTTCTACTGGCCAGCGTTAATCGCCGATTAACTCCGTCAACAGGCCGAAATCGACCGGTTAAGTCAAACGGTGATTAAATCTCTTTAATAGTACGTTTAAAGATGGTGAAACGCAAGGTACTGATTAATTTAGGTTGTTGTAAAGTTGTTTGTTAGGTTGTAAATCAAAGTTGTTGAAATCGGCCCAATTACCACTCCGTCGGTCTTCTTTTCCAAGATAGCGAGAGCTCCTCGGAAATACATTGAGCAAGAGAATCTCAATTGAACATCCTATTCGAAAATTTCAATTTATTTACCTGTCCAATATCACGAATGTACGACGAGAGAGAAGGAAATGCGGGATCTCGTTTATTCGAGTGTAATAAACTTTTTCAGGACGGTCGATGGTCGAAAGAATAGACATATGGGTGATTTTATTGAAAGGGATCCTTTTTAGTTTGACTTTTGTGGCAAAAAGCTTTTAGATTTCAAAATCTTTTTTTCCTGAGATCAATTCATACGTCTTTTGAAATTGAAGATGTGATTTGCGCAAAATAAATTCTCAAAAATATTGATATGTCAGGGGTACTTTTGCACCGCATCATTTCATACCCATGTAGAAATCACCCCATTTGTCCCCATTCCATTTAGAGCAGTTGTCAGAAACTCACTAGAACAACTGGACTACCCTGGCGAAAGTTTCGGACAGAAATTCATTCCAAATCATTCCGAACCAATCCGAATTATTTTGAAATTTGCATCCGAACCAATCCGAATAAAGTTCTCAATTTTGTTCGATCCAAATCGGTTGAAAAATAATCCGACTCAATCCGATTCAATCCGAATCAACTCGAACCAAATTTTCAATACGAATGAATCCGAGCTCGAATTGACCTGAACCGATTTTTATCACGAATAAATCCGATTCAATCCGAACTCTGATTCATTCGGACTGAAAATTCAAGATTTATCAATCTAAATTCGGACTGATTCGGATTCAATCGAATTGAAAATTTGGTTTGAATTGCTTCCGATTGAAACAGATTAGAAGTTCTAATTGAACCGGATTGAGTCGGATAAATTTTAAACCGTTTAGTATCGAACGTAATGGAGAACGTTTTTTGATTGGTTCGGACACAGACTTTGGAATCATTCGGAATGATTTCGAATGAATTCCGAATTATTCCGAAATCTGTATCTGAACCGATCCTAACCAATCCGAAACAAGTTATCCATTTCATTTGATCCAAATCGGATCAAATTTTCAATCCGAATGAATCCAAACTCCGATTGACATATACTGAATTTTTAATCCGAATGAATCCGAGATCGGATTGAATCGGATTCATTTGGATTAAAAAACGGTTTAGGTCAATTCGAGTTTGGATTGATTCCGATTCACTCAGATTTAAAATTTGGTTCAGATTGATTTGGATTAGAAGTTCGGGTTGAATAGTATTGAGTCGGATTAGTTTTTTTTCGAAAACAAACTGATATACTAAATAATTTGCCTGAATGAATTGTTTATAACAATTAAATTGCACGTTAAATTAATTATTCATGTCCTTCAAGTATATCTGCATTATTATAATTAATAGAAAGTTTATTTATATAATTTTCTTTTGTATAAGGAATCATATTCGTAAAATTTCCTAAGTTTGTCGCTATAGAGTAATGCCAAGATGAATGTTTATAAGGGCATTTCTCACTTACATTTTTATATTTGAGTCATTTATTTGACACAAATATGCATATTTAATTTATAAGAATAATCTCTAGATTGGTTAATGTCTAGATTCATTAAGATAAATCTCTAGATTAAAACAAAATATTTATCCATGTTGTGGTTGAATGATACTGTAACTGCAAACAAAATAAAATCTCCCATTTATCAGCATTTAATGATTTTTTTTTCAAATTTAGGAATTTTGTTCTATTTACTTGAATTGTTTTAGATTCATCTTGTGTTCTTATGAATTTCAACGAATTCTCTCAAATTACCTTAAATAATTTACTTGAATTTTGTCGAAATCAATGAAATATTTTGGATTTCAAATTTTTTCAATTTATTTTAATTCATTTGGAATTCACACTGAATTCTTATTAATTTATTCTCAATTTTTTCAAGTTCTTTCGAAATCTTTGGAATTCTTTGGAATTCTCATGATTTTCGTTTAATTATGCTTGAATTCTTCTGAGGTCACTCAATTCCACTCAAATCAATGAATTTTTTGAATTTTTTTAAATTCACTCTGAAGTCATTCAAACTCACCTTAAATTATTAGGAATTCCATCAAATTGTTCCAAATTCCCTTGAGGTTCTTTTAATTCACTCCAAATTTAAAGAATTCAATTTTTTTTAATATTTATGAATTGTTTTCAATTCACTTGAACTTTTGTTGAATTCACCCTAAATTCTGTTCACTTTCAATTGATTGAAATTCCGATTGAAATTCTTTTTTCTTTCAATCGATTGAAATTTTTTTATTTTTTAGAATTTTGTTCAGTTTACTCAAATTCTTATGACTTTTATCAATCTCTCTTGAAATCCCTTAAATTATTTTAAGTTTGCTTCAAATTTACCTAAAATAGTAGAATATTTTGGATTTTTTGCATTTTTTTAAATTCATTTTTCCAGCAGTCAATGAAATATTTCAGGTTCTCATGAATTCTTTGAAATACTCTTGAATTTTTTTCTAACTGACCCTGAATTCTTTCGAATTCCCTGATTTTTCTAAATTGACACCAAATTTAATAAATTCAGTGAATTTAATAAATATTTCTGAATTGATTTCAAGTTACTTGAATTTTTTGAAAATTCGTCCTGAACTTTGAGCAAATTCATTGAATTCTTCTCATTTTTCTTAAAGTTCTCTAAATTTACCTCAATTTTATTTTATTTATTTGTTTTTTTCAATTCACTTAAATTCTGTTTAATTTGGCCTGAATTATGTTCACTTCCATTTTATTCAATTCAATGAGAATTTTTTTATTTGAAATTTTTCTTCAATTCACTCAAATTCTTATGAATTTCATCAAAGTCTCTCGAATTCCCTTGAATTCTTCTAACTTCACTCCAATTTTACAGAAATCAATGGAATATTTTAGATTTTTTGAATTCATTTCAATTGATTTGAATTTACACTGAATTCCTTCCAAGTTCCGAGACTTTTTTCATGTAAATTAGGCTGTAACAGCCCTGAAAATTTAACACACGTTGCAGATTCTTAGCAAAAATTAAAATCTAGCCCTCATGCTGAAAAGATTATAATTTCAACCACGCATTTAAAAATTAAATATTCCCATTCATTTCTCGATCCGTTCGCACAGGATATATCAGGAAAATTCCAAACTTCCAACATCGTGTGCAAAGACACCCCACGGCTTAACGCAGCCGCTCACTTCACCTTCTGGCTAAAAAGGGGGTATAAAGGGGTGAAAAGTGGGCGCCTTGCCTTCAGGAAGCGAAAAAGAATGGAAGAAGAGACGAGGCATTTTTAGTCTTAGGTTTGTACGTAAGTCTCAGCCTAGAGACTTAGGAAGCACTTTACTTTGCAGTTTTCCTCCTACCCCTTCGGGTCCACCTCCTGAACCTTCCTGTCTAAGATCTACACAGGTTGAAAGCACCTCTTTTTTCTTCAACGAAACACACCACTCTTGCTTGCATTCTTGTTACCCACTCTTTTGCACTTCCTCTTTTTTTTGCTCCTTTCTTATTGTCTACAGGCTCGAGGGCTCTACCACCTTTCATTTGATGCAAGCAGACGTGTCCTCTCTGCCACATAGTAACTCAAGTGGGGAAAGTCAAAATTTTGGATTGACAGTTTCATTGAGTGATATCTTAAATAATTATTACGAAGTAGAGAAAATTAGTTTCCCCTTTTTATCACTCTTTCCCTACACCATTTGAACCCCTCCATTCCGTATTTCCCCATTTCCATATCCCCCAAGTCCAAACCTCTATCCACAATGTACCCTCTTCCCACCCTATATCCTCTTCTTAAAGTATACCCTATCTTTACTCTATACACTCTCCTGACAAAATACTCTATTCTCTCACTCCTAGTACCACACCCGCTATTCCTAATTTATAGCCCATGATTCTTTATTATAAGCTCACTGAACCCATCTCCTACACCCTTGTGTTATACACTTAACTAAGATTTCCATCCTGTACCTTCTCTCATACCTCTCATATACCCCTCCTCTTTCCATGTCATGTACCCATCCTTTCTCCTGTATACGCCCACCTTCTCATCCACCATATACTCCTCTGTAGCACCTCTTCTCTATACCTTGTACAAACTCTAACCACTCTCACCCTATATCCATCAACAACCTCTATTAACCACTATCCCCCTATATCCGTCGATTCCTCAACCGCTTTATATATCTCTACTCTCTCACATATCTCGTTTCCCACATAGCCCTTCTCACCCCTCTATACACTCCTTCTTGGCTCTTTCCTCTATATCCTTCACCTCTCTCCTACCCTGTAGCATCACTCCTTTGTAGCACCTCTCCTCTATATCCTATACCTCTTTCAATCACTGTTCTCCTATATCCATCAACTCCTCAACCCCTTTCTATATTTCCACTCCCTCATGTATCTCTTTTTCCACATATCCCTTCTCATCCCACTATGCACCCCCTCCTGAGTCTATCCCCTATATCCTTCAACTCTACCCTACCTTGTAGCATCACTCCTCTGTAGCACCTCTCCGCTACACCTTTTACCTCTTTTAAACACTCTTCTCCTATATCCATCAACTTATCAACCGCTATCTATATCCCTACCCCCTCAAATATCCCTTTTCCCACATATACCTTCTCATCCCACTATACACTCCGTCCTGGATCTTTCCCTTGTACCCTTCACCTCTCCCATACCTTGTCGCATCACTCCTCTCTAGTACCTCTCCTTCATACCCTATACCACTTTTAACCACTCTTCCCCTATATCGATCAACCATTTTGCCCCTTTATATATCCGTACCCCCTCACATATCCCTTTTCATCCCACCATATATCCCTACCTGGGTCTTTTTCCTATATCCATCATCACTACCCTACCTCGTAGCATCACTCCTCTGCAGCACCTCTCCTCTATACCTTATACCTCTTTTAACCACTCTCCCCCTTTATCCATCAATTCCTCAAGTCCTTTCTGTTCCCCCTCCTCATATGTTTTTTCCAATCCATCTTCAGCCCCTCTTCTCTTCCCTATTTTCCCCCACCTTATACGCTTACTCTCCTCCCATATACCCTCACCCTCTCCAAGTACCCTATGCGTATTTATATTTGCACTCGTTTCAATCTGAAAGCCTTGAAATTGGGAAATTTGTTAAGCTTTGAAATTGAGGATGTTCACTAGTTATCTTAAGGTCAAAAATGAGAATTGTAAAAAATTATTAATAAAAATGGGGATAATATTCACATTTATGATCGAAACAAATTTTGGAAGAGAACTGAGGTCGAACATTAGAAAAAAATATTTCAGGTTAAAATTATTATTTGGCGATAGTTATTTAAAGTGTCAGGCTTTTTCTTTCTCTATAGGTAAAAGTTGCAATTCTTATTTAATCCTAATGTTGACTCACTACAAAATAAAAAAAATAACAATTTATAATTCCTAAAATTTCTTTCAACGTACTAAAGAGATTTGTGGAGAATCTTTAAAGGAATAGCATGAGTCCTACAACATTGGGATCGAATAAAATTTGCAGCTTTTACCTGAAGAGCAAGCAAAATTATAAAACTCTAAAACTCTACAAGTTAATTAACCCTCCCTCCCACCCTAAGTTTTCCATTTCTTTGCTCCCCCTACTTCTTCTTCTCTCCCCTAACTTCCCATTCCCTGATTCCCCCTTATTTCCCTACCCCTCATTTCTTCCAAATTCCCCTTACTTTTCCTCCCATAATTTTCCCTCGACCACCTCCCCCCAGTGTTCCTCTTCTCACGTCTCTCCTCCCCTCATTTTCTCTTACATCCCCTCATTTTCCCTCACTTCCTCAGCTCTCACTTCCCACCCCTCACTTTTCCTCAATCCCTCTAACTTTCCCTCCCCTAACTTTCCCTCATTTACACCCCTTTCCCTCCTTCATATTTTCTTAACGTTTCGAGACCCCCTGAATCCGAAAAAACCGATCCTACGATGGTGTCTATCGTCGTTGCCGTGATCATCTGTATACACTGGAACTCCACTATAGAGACCGTGTCGGGGGTACCCTCAATGGCCATCGTTCTATCTCGGAGCTCTCTAAACCATAAACAATCAGGGCCGTTTGAACCATTTCTGTTGGACTTTTGTCTTTAAAAAATTTTTTTCTTGTGTTTTTGCCTTTTTGGTTTTATAATATCATAATGAAATTGACAATGTTTGTGCTCGAAAATAAAACTTTATCACAGTGCTGATTTTTAAGTATATACGTACATACAGGTATATCAGGGTGGCCATTTTAATCTGCCCGCTTTTTTAATACACTCCTGCGTTGTTGTGGAGACACTGCCGCTGACCTCGCAGCGGCTCTCTCTCGTCACCTTGGTCCCCTTGTCTTCTATAATGGGGGCATTTATAAAGGAGTTCCAGTGTACTAAATAACTCTTGAAAGACTAATCGGGTTGAATTGCGCTTTGGCACACGATTTTAGGGACCAAAAAAAGGTCGAGTTCGTTAACCGTTCTTTTTTTACCAACGATTCTTGTTTAAACCACCGAAAAAAATACTAAAAAATCAAAAATTCCACTTTGCGGTTAGCTATGCAAGATACGAAAAAAATGATGTGGCAAAAAATTATTTACCAAGAAAAGATCTACAAGTTCCTCATCGGCCATTTTATGATAGGACGCCTAACTTTTGTTTTAATCGTGAAAAATAGCAAACAAAAAATGAGAAAATAAAATTTTTGAAGAAACTGCACTACATACAATGAAATATTACAAAATGAAATTATTCAGCTAAAAAAGGTTTACAAGTTTCTTGCTGACCATTTTTAGATTAGACGCGTATTTTTCATTCCAATCGTGAATAAAAACATTAAAATTTTAAAAATTTAATTTTTGGAAGAACGAAACAACATACAATAAAATGCTCAATAGAAAATTATTCACCTCAAAAAAGGTCTAAAAATTTCTTGCTGACCATTTTTTGAAAAAATGCGTAATTTTCGTTTCAATCGTGAAAAATGTTTATAAGAATAAGGAAATCAATTTTTCACTAAAACTATGCGAGATACGAAACAATATTGAGAAACGAAATTGACCACTTTCTGATAAGATGCATACTTTTTGTTTCTATCCCAAAAAATTTGATTTAAAAAACCATAAATTCTACTTTCCTGTCGAACTATGCAAGATAATGAAAAAAATAAACAGACAAAAATTGTTGGGACAAAAAAGATCATAGAAATCTTTCATCGAACATTTTCGAATAAGACGCGTAATTTTTCGTAATAATCGTGAAAAATGCCATCAAAAATGACAAATTTAAATTTAAAAAAAAATGACACGAGATATTATGAAAAGTTCAATGGCAACATTTTTCACCTAAAGTAAACGTTTCGGACCGAGGTACAGAAATGAATACGAGGTGTGGCTATTAAATAACGGGACTGATGCACTTAACATTCTCATCCATCGACTCGAATCTGGTTTCTTTTAGCTCAGACTTAATCTTCGGAAAAAAATTCGATTTGTTCAAATAATTTTAATCGCTTTTTGGATGTTACCGTCGGTTTTCGATGTGTGAGAACGGCCGGGATGCGGATCGTCTTCAATAACTTCTCTTACCTTCTTAAATTTTTTATACTAATCGGAAACTTGAGGACGAAATAGATGCTCATCACCATAAGCTGCCTTCAACAAATTATACTTTTCTATAGCGGATTTTCCAATTTTCACAAGAAACTTCACGACGCGCTGTTCTACTCTCACACTGAACATAATTCCAGCGGAGCTCAGGTAGACGGTTAACTTCGAACAAAGGTTACGGTCGTACTGAGGGTCGTATAACCTTGAAATTTGGAGGGAATTTGTGGGGGGAAGACAGATCAATATCAGATCCTGCCCGTTGTTACCGAGGCTTCAAGCAAGCGGTAAAAAAATCAGTCCTGTTATTCAATAGCCACACTTCATAAAACAGCCATTCAAGATGATAGGAGTTTAACATAATATAGAAAATTTTGCGCGTATTGACATACTTTAATCGACTGCGAAGCGCGAGACACGTGATAAGAGTGTATTCGTTAAAGTCTGAAAGCTTCTGGCTTTTCTCCACTTAATTTTTTAATGTAGAATCAATCAGGATCGACTTGAGAGAAGAAATAAAGATTCTACTATTTCCCAAAATATAAATTCAGTGATTTATTTTATCAATAAAATAATGTAGACATGAAACTCAATCGAGATACTCTTTCTAATATTTAAAGATATTCTAAATTCCACACAGGATAATTTTAGTATTCGCCCTATTTCTATCTCCGCATATGACACGTATGTCTCACTATCTTTCTATTCTTTATTTGCAGTGAAAGGTATTTCTAATTTGCCGGCTTTATATATATATATATATTTATATTTGGTAAAAAATCACGCAAAGATATCTCTATTTTTATACTCTTTTTGTCAGAGTGCTCGAATTCTACAGAATTCGATTTAAGTCTCAATCGCTCTCTTTATTTCTCATTCAGATTCTCGAAAACTAGTTGAGTCTTTCGCAGCTCAATTTTCAAAAAAGGATCATTTATTTTATTCCTCTCAAAATACAAAAATTTCCGAGGTTTTCAATAATTCGAGTACTTCTAGAATACGAATTTCTTGATCGGTTACGTACTAGATTTCGTGAGTAGACTCTCTAGTGTCTAGCCCGTTCGCCTCCGCTATCGAAAATCTAGTAAAATAAATCTAAGTCAGAGTGACAAGATGCAAAATCTCGAACTTGGGATTTTATTTCACCGTAACGTAAGCAAAATTCCTCGAAGATAGTACAGAAGGTCGCGCCCTCAAAATCTCGTGACTCGAACAAAAGGCTTTTATGCTTGCCGCACTCGTACTCGGCTTCGAGAGTAGACTCTCTAGTCTGTTTGCCTGTACAGCAAGCTAGGGTAGATCGAAACTTGGTTGCAGGAGTTGCTCCTTGGCCTGCCTCAAGATCACTCTAGATCCTTTTCGCTCGCCAGCAGGCTCTACCAACTCATTGGTAAAACTTGCAGAAGCATAGGCGCCATCGAACGGTGACACAAGACATTAAGGTGAGATAAAACATGGTGACCGGATAATATTCAGATGATTTTTAGATAATCGAAATCAAAATTGAGTTTTTGAAGTGAAATTAAACCGAAAGTAATAAGAAATGATAAGCAGAGGTGGG
>JAUMHM010000004.1:3740142-3764625 GCA_032362435.1 Melikaiella ostensackeni
AAATTGAATAGTTACTCATCATGTAAATTAAGTGTAAAAGAAGGTCTACTCTCTGAAAACTATATCTGATTCTTCTGTTACATTTATATTTACATTATTTACTGTGATTATATATATATATATAACTTAACTTGTGAAATCACACTTAACTAGTAACATACCAACGTCCAACGGAGAGATTTCACACAAAAATTCTGAAACTTTTTATAAAATTGGCACGTTTATATAGGCTGAAATGTCTGGCATAACATATCCGTGAGAATGACGAATCTTCAGCAAAGAAAAAAATGAATTTTTTGCGAAGTAGTTCAACTTGAAACCAAATGGTTGATTTTTCAGCCAAAAAAAAGATTAATTCTCAACGAAACAGGTAATAGTTGATATTTCTTCCAAACAAGATTTGAATTTCAAATAAAAAATAGTGAATTTGCCCAAAAAGAAGAATTTCGAAGAAAATACACGAGTTATCAACCAAATAGATAAATTTTCAACCAGAAAAGATCAATTTTCGATTGAAAATATCCATTTTTAACCGAAAATGAAATGATTACATTTGTAGTTTAAAAAATTAATTCTTGAACAAATAAGACGTATTTTCGTAAGGCTATAACAAGAAAATTAATCATGAAAGTTTATGTGACTTCATGAATATGGAGCACAATTTTTCGATATATTGTTCAACGCTCATTCATCAGCTGAATACACATTCAATGTATGCTAAGATCCAACATTACCTGTATGTTTACCTTTCCATTGCGCATAATGCAATTTATTTTTCAGTCTCTCTAAATTGTATACATATTTCGTAAATCTGTACCGTCTTATTTCTTCAAAAGGTAAAAAAAAGAGTTATGAAAAAAGAAAAATCTCGGAAAAATAACTTTATCTGCTCCAATCCATATTACAAATATGTACTGATGCAAGAACGACACAAATAGTGACTACTACATACTGGAATATCTTATGAAATATTCATATGGTTACGCACTCTTCAAGAATTTCTCTATATGTCATATTGACAGAAAAAAACAACATTTTTTATTGGTACTGCGTTATTCGCCATAGCAGCCGTCCATAATTATTTCGGAAAATATACAATAATATAATATTGTATCTAGAATGCGATTCAGAAGAAGAATTTGTATTTGCAATTGTCTATTTAACAATGGTTATTTGAGATTTTATATTTTATCTTTCCTTTAAGAAGAGAGTCGTAATTTTCATTCAATCTTCATCATCGATAGCCTATTTTATTCTTTAAAATATTATCTACAATACTATTTGGATGGTTCTTATCACAAGACAGTTCAATTTACACGGAACATGGTGAATTAACTAACTAAATAATATTTACCTATCTGCCTATCTACCTAGATAGCTTATTTCTAGTTTATTTTGAATAATATTCATACAAATAAAATTGCAGGTAATATTTTGAAGAATAAAGTAAGTGATGAATGATAAAGATTGAATCTGATGTAGGATTTTTTTCTAAAGGGACAGAAAATCTAAAAAAAAAAGTAATGAATGAATGCATTCAAATAAATAACATATTTCATTATGTTCTTCTACATTGATTCTAAACTTCTTTTTTTAAATTTGTTATGATTAACAATGTGTATATTTTTCTTGATTTTATGAACTATTAAAAAAAGTAAACTAAAGTAAACTATTGAACAAAGCTATATTTAACAATGTGTATGTTTTCCTCGATTTTATCAAAAATTCAAAAAATTCCAGCTGAGATGACTGGTAAACATCCTCAATATTGGTATGAATACTTTCAATGAATATTTTAATTTGGTTCTATGAAACTCTCCATATTTATTTTCAATAATTGTTGAAAAGCAATAAATTATCTCTCTTGCAGACATTTTGTACACCCCTAAAAATTACACAGATAAGCATATCAAACTTGCTTACCGCAAGGCCAACGACCTGGACTTCCTTCCAATTTTCTGATTTGTTTTAAATGAGAACGCAACAAATTCCCTCTGCCTTTACAACTCAAATATCTCGTGTGGAGAACTCAACGACTTCCTTCTTTATCCTCTTTAAATACGTGGGGTCTTTGATCGTGTTGATTTTGTATCGTCCCAAAAACTCTAAACATTCTCTCTGGATTGATTCACCAGCTTGCTCTAACCATGAGCCCAACCTTCGTTTCCCTAAGAAATATAGACAAAGTTTGATATTTTCCAAAACTAAGTGAATCTTTAGAGTTTTGGAAACCTCAGTATCTCTAAATGCCTTATGCAGATCGTCGACAAGCTTGCTTAAATCAGGACCAATCTCCCTCACAGGAAAACAGCAGTTTACAAATTCATCCATGATCTTGAAGCTCAAAGCTTTTTTTAAAGAATTTTCGATAGGCGCTGCACTAAAAAATCTCTCCTTGATAATTTATTGGGACGACGATTAACTTTCTTGCCCAAATCAGTGCTTTTTCTCGACCAACAACAGAGACTAAGGCATCCCTAAATAGATGATTGACATATCCTGGTAAGACATGAAGTTCCGGAATAACATACTTTTGAATCATGTAGGTGTCATCATCTTCATCAAGCAGGAGAAGATTTATTTCGCTCTAACATTCCTTGGCATTTTTCTTATTTTTGCATTTAGAAGATAAACTTTCGTAGTCTTTTCTCAAATAGCCGTAAGTTTTCAATCTCATACATTTGTTCGTAGTTCTCAGAAACTGTGCATCAGAACGAAGAGAAAGAGATTTTAAGAACTATGCAGTTGTTACAGTGCCACATGGTTAAAAGAAGGACCTACTATTGGATAATGTAAAATGTACATGAAAATTACTGGAAAATTTCAATTGCACAGTGAGAAATACGTTCCAAAAAGCAAAAAACTTTATTCCCACATAGTAAATATAATTATTTAAAAACATGGGCGCTCGAACCTATTTCACATAGTATTTCTTAACGAAATTTGCAGCATAATTGGCACATTCCCAGAAGACAAGCTGCCCTTCCTTTCAAGGATATCGACTGTATTTCAAGTGATACAGTCTGCCTCATGGTGTAAGAGATAATATAACTTTTCTCGTGGTACTTTTTACAAGCCTGTCATGTTCATGCCACTAGAATCAGAGTTGATTATAACCTGGTTATTTAGTAAAAACATTTCATAATGCTCTGCCACACCACTTGTCCAAACCGACGCTTCAATTGGCATCTAGCTTCAGTGAAGTGTTTGTCCTGCAGTTTTAATCCTTTCATAAAGAAATGCTTTTTAAAAATAAAATATGTGACGAAAAATTTGGATCTACCTAAATAGTCAGTGTAACTGGTAATCAGGTGAGAGTTATGAGATAAATGTAGAGAATTATTGAAGCTTGGTCGAAATTATGATGTTACAAACTCTATACCGTCCTTCGAATTGAATCTCAAGTATTTAAAATTCAAATTGATGAGTTATCGGTATTCCATGACTGTTGTTCATGATAGGTGGACATAGACATAGACCATTCTCTGTATTTGTGGTAGGATCCTTTCGGAGCCGACGCTGGCAATCGCCAATATTTTTTGTTATTACAATAATGCTGTTGCCTAGTGCCTTCAGTTTATCTCTCTCTTCATTTGATTGGTCAATTTCTAAAATACGGGAAATTTTTGACCTGAAAGGGCATTTGAAATTGCACCCTGAGCACAGTCTAACTTAGTCCTTCGGTTACGCTTGTTCGGTAAACGTACACATAGCTGCACTGTTTAATTGTGGGTCGCAAAATTGAAGTGCATATACTGCAGTGAGTAGTGAGAGACAAAATGGAACAACCAACATCTTCGTTTGAAGCTATGGAGTTTTTGTCAAATCTAAGGATCAATATTTGAGGAGTTAGCGACAAAAACCGTGATAAAATATATAATTTTACAAAACTTGGAAGTTTTATTTTTAAAAACTACAATAATCATATATGAAATTTTCTCCTGATCTCATACATAAAGAAGAAATTATAAATTTATATCATTAGAACATGAATTTGTTATTATTATTATTATACTATGAGGAGAAGTTCCTTTCGGGGTAAGTGTAACTCTTTCGGTTCTAGCCTTGTTATACTACCGGGGATCAAGGATTTCATATAAAATGGGTAAGTAAGGGATGTGTAGAAGAAGGGATAGGTTTTAGATCAATCTAGAAATTTTTGTTTTATCCAAGAAATAATATTTTCATTTGAAAAATATTATTTCTTGAAACAAGTCAAATTTCATTCAACCATAGAAATATTTTACAGGACGTATTCAGTACTACAATGTCTTTGATGCAAGTGATATTTTTTCTCAGTTTTTCAAATTGAAAATTATGTTGTTTTTTTTGACGAAAATATAACTATTCCACTTTTGTCTAAAAGTGGATCTTTACAAGTTCAAAAATTCTAAAATTTGGTTAAAAATTTCTTTAATTTGTCAAAAATCCGACTTCTTTAGTAGAAAATTAATCTTCTTGGTTGCCAATTCAACTGTTTCTTTGCGATTTCCAAAAACATATGTACTGATTCAAGTTTTACTCCAGTCTTCATTTTTCATGTTTGCTACACTATCAGGATTAGGCATCAACTTGAAATGAATCGGCGATTTATGTATAAGGCGTCGCTGTGCCCTTCGTATGTTCAAGGACCGTCAAAGATATTCGCTTTTTCGTGCTTGTCAAACCACGAATTATTTTCATCATGCTCATCTAGTGAAGTACATGGGTACGTCACAGTAAAGAGGTGGTTGAAGGACAACGATTAGTATTTGAAGCCAATTTCTGTAACTAATATCACGTCAAAGAATGGACCTACATTTTACAAGGTCTGTTACATTATTTCGTACAAATTTCACCAAATTTTATTAATTACAGAAGAAATCGATGATGCTTATTTCGACGAACACTTTCAAGCCTTCGAAATATATTAAATAATGCAATGAGGGTTCTACAAAAATTCAATTCTAGAAGAGAGCACATGATGTCGTGCGAGCTGTCTCGCGACTTCTTCGTATGCAACACCTTTGCACAAAAAATGAGGAAGATGAAACAAACTACAGGACCCAAGGAATCGGTCTGTAGTCCACCGCAAGCATCCGACAAGGAGACTCAGACACTCGAAGAAGCCGAGGCAACTCTCGCTCTCACTCAAAAAAAGAGTAACGCCGAGGTCCTTAAAAACCTTCAGAGCACGGTGCAGCCGGACACCCTTGGCGCTAAAATCAAGGGTGTACGGCAAACCAGGAACGGTGACGTCCTCATTGAGGTGGACGAGCAAGCAGAAAAGGGATCAAAACTGATCAGGATACCTCAAGGTAGAATGGGTATCCTACAGGGTGAGAAAAAAGGCACAGGCCAAGATGTATTACCGCTGCTGAGGCTACTGCCACCTGGCAACGAGTTGCACTCTTCTGGACAGTAAAATGAGTTGTTGGAGGAGCGGCAAATAGAGCCAATAGGCTGCGGAAAGCACGCCGCAGTGCTCTCTGAACCGCTAAGGAAGACAAACCTTGGACCGATCATCTTCCGGGGACAATGAGATGTGCGGCCTTCAGAGAGGCAACTCCGAAGAGGAAGTCTTGAGGAACCACATCAAAAGCCAAGCTACATTGGCAGAGGCAGATCAGGAAACAGAAGCCAGCAGGAGCATTAGAAGGCTAAAAAGTGACACCCCCTGGAGTAATGCAAAACCGGTTTCCGAAAAAATCTCTCAAAAAGCAAAGGATGGTGTCTTTTAGCGGATGGAAGTTCCACTCGCTCCGGAAGTGCGGACTCGACCGAGTGTCTTTGAAATATTTTCCGCGAACTCGCGAACGGTTCATCGAAAATCAATAATTGTGTTATGAAAATTTTTGTTACGAAGTATACATTACTCTGAAAAATTGTTCGGTATTAAAAAACATTTTTTTATTGTTTAAATCATCGTTTATTTTGAAAAATTGAAAATTAATTATTCTTCTCCGCCTATATAAGAATTCTTTTACGTTCCAATAGTCGTAGTAGTTTCAATAGAAACAATCTCTTCCGAAAATTTTGGTGAAAGAAAAAGTTTCTATTTTGCAGTAGTTCAAAAGTTATTGACTTTTTTGTGACCGCGCTCCGACCTCCAGCGCTGGTCGAGCACGTTCAAACGCACGCGCCCTCAGTTATCGTGCGACTCGAAATACCCATATTATTTTCGTGATTTTCCATCATAAGCAGGTGCAAATATTTTTCAAAAGTAAAACACAGCGATCATTTTAATATTGTTTATTCAAGAATTACGAAGAAATCCGTACAATGTTCGCAAAAAAATGTGTGCATTCAATCAAATGATAAAAAAGGGCAGTTTTACGTGTAAGTAATCGTAACTGCTTTTTTTTTGTCCGGAAAATATTTTTTACAATATTTTGTTGTTTTCGGCATCAGGCTGATAGGAATGAAACGAACGTGTTTGTTTGATCATCTTCGCCTTTGAGAATCGCGATTGTAGAAATTTTTCATGATTTTCATGTTCTTCATTGGTTCAAAGGTGAAAATGAATTTTTTTGAAAAATGGCTTCGCCCACTCAAATAATTGCTTCGGAGATGTTATTAATAAATTCGTGTCTTTTTGCAAACTTGTATAATACGCGTGTCTCTTGACAGTACCCCCTATTCCGTCACAAGCACCTTTGCCGTGAGAAGTAGCAAAAAAGTGCCACTCTGCATCAATTCCGAAATCTTTTTTGTGATTCATCAAATTAAAAAAATTATACTTGTTTTCATCCTGTGACGCTGCCCCTTCCGAAAAATATATTTTTTTCTATTTTGTTATGACCGAATTTTTTTTCAAATGAGAAAGTAATTTCCCGTTTAACAAATGTACAGCAACTGAATCGTACTGCAGATTCTCCGAAAAAATCACAAAATTCTCATGAAGCAAAACATCGTTTCTTCTATAGTAGACAACATACACGTGAAGCGTTACTTGATCTTTACACCATTGTTGTGACTGAATTTCATTTTGAATTTTATATGTATAATTTTCTGAAAAATCTTCAGTAGCAATGAATTCACCTTCGCCTATGGTATCTTTCAGTTTCGCCAAATGTTCTACCTGGGTTTTTGCAATGAAATCATGTTTCAAAAGTATCAAAAAATCTTCTGCGAGGTTTTCCAAAAAGACTTTTCTTGATTCTGTGACCACTGAAAATTGACATCTGGGAAAAAACGGTTTTACATGTACACATTGTCAACAAGTATAATTGTTTCTAAGATCATAAAGTGAAACATATTTACCTATCAATCGATGTCCACTGAAGAAATGCAATTTTCTTGATGTCCTGATTGATCAAAATTGATTTGATTTCGCGTATAATAAGATTTGTGCCAGGACATTTCTTGCACATCAGAAGGTAACATTCCGATTGTGGATTTCCACAAACGATTTTTCCAAGCTTATTGTGATATGTTGCTGGGTAGTCTATTTCATTCTTCCAAAACTCTTGTTTCAACGCTTGTATTTTCAATCTCACATTTTGGTGTGTTTTGCAAACGCAAACATTGTGAGTACCCTTTGCACCAACTAGTGTGCATTGGGGCGGTCTCAGACTTTGAAATTTCGCCAGAGATATTTGCATTTCGGAGAAGTCTTTCAATAATCGCGAGTGCAATTCATCAAGGTGGACAAGTTACAATCGCTTCTGCAAGGATTTCGAAATGTTATTAGAATAGTCGCGAAATATTCAAAAATTCTCAAATATCGAACAACTCACCATGACATGCTGACATTTCCGTCAATCACAACTGACTTTGAATCTTTTCTGCCAGGCAGAATACGACTAATTTCATCTGATAAATAGAAATTTTTACTTTTTCTAATATCGACTCGTCTAAGGGATGGACAGTTTTTGAACTTACCCGAGTTGCATATCCTTCAGTCAATCGTAATTCTTTCGCTCGAGCTGCTGAACGACAAGAAACACCGGACACTTCAGCAGTTTTACGCACGCTCCACTCAACTCGAATTGTTGTTAACGGAAAAATTCGTTCGTACTTTAATGGTTTTTCTGAAATTGCTCCTTTCAATTCTTCTACACATTTTCCACTTCGATCCTTGTTTGCAGGATTGCTTGCACTATACCAATCATTTTTTCTTTTTCAATTTGATGTTGAGGAACAAAAGAGCTGTCTCGCAAAATATCATCTTCTTTGTCAGATGATTCGGAATCACTTGTTTTTCCAACTTCTACGCGCACTGGCTCACTTGTACGGTACATTCTTTATTTACATGACGCGCAGATGTATTTCCCAACAAGTGGAGTAAATTTCGCATCATATTTCGCAAAAATGAAAAAGAGATTTGTCCGCACTCGTTTGCGTTTTGGTTTTTGCAAGGGGTTACAGCATGAATTGGGCGACAGCATTTTTTCACATTTTAAAAAACTTTAAATCACTTTTTATAACGTACGGTCACTGTTCATCATAACAAAGCTCACACGAAACTGCACAAAAACATGCATGCACAAGCACGTTTCGCTATAGGAAACGCTGTCTTGGGATTCCCCGAACTTGTATATATTCTATTTATAATTATCAATAAAACTGCAGTTGCACAATGACAAAGCGCCCACGTCTGAACGTGCTCGACCAGCGCTGGAGTTCGGAGCGCGGTCACAAAAAAATCAATAACTTTTGAACTACTGCAAAATACACACTTTTTTTTTCACCAAAATTTTCGGAAGAGATTGTAGAATCTATTGGAACGTGGAAGAATTCATTTACATGCTGAGAAGTTTGATTAATTTTTAATTGTTTCAAATAAACGATTATTCAAACAATGAAAAAATGTTTTTTTACTACAGAACAATTTTTAGCGAAAAAGTATTCTTCGTGAAAAAAATTTTCATATTTCAATTATTGAATTTCAATGAACCGTTCGCGAGTAATCAATATTTGAAAAAAAATGATTAAGAACTTTGATTGTTGATAACTTCAAAAAAGATAATTTTTGCAAAAATATTTTAGGGGAGATATTTTGATATAAAAATGAATCGAAAACCATATAAGTTGATTGAAAATAGAACTATCGATTTGAAAGTGCCACACTTGAGAATGTCTTACTCAAGAAAACTGATAATGAGTGTATATAATAAAATGATAAAAAAATGAGTGATCTCCTACCTGTGCCCAGAGGCTAGCAAAACGAAATAAGCGTAAAACGCTCTCAAACTCACCCGAGCAAAAATATTAAATTCATTTGTAGAATTGTATCTTCGAAATGTTAAACATCATGCTTCCTCATTTATTAAAAACGCATGAAAAGCATTTGATGAACTAATTTTAACGTATCACTCTCCTATAATTATATTAAAGATATCAACAATGAGATCTGTAGATCATTTTTGAGCTCTTATTGAGTTTGATATGCATATCTGTGTAGTGTTAAATCAAATCAGAAAAAAGTGAAATTAGGAAAAATCAAGAGAAAACAGAAAATTTTATTTTTTGATATTTCGAGAAAAGAATCATACTTGTTATCTCATAATATTATTTATAATTACTATAATAAATAAATAAATAATACCATAATAAATATAAATAAATACTCAACACAGTTGGAAAGAGTACACAAATGCAATAACAATGATTTTTTAATTCATAAAAAACTTTTGAAAGTCTCAAAATTAAAATTTCAATTTAAAAAATGCAGCAGAAGATATCCCGTATGTAACAAATCTGATCCTAAATTATGTTCCTGCACTATTAGTATTCCGTATTATACAAAATTACGTCTTTTTTTTTTGCCCCAACATATTGTAAATGTGTTTGTAATTATATTTTATTAGATTTCTTCGATTTTCTAATTACACGACTTCCTGAAAGAATTTTTAGTTCAGTCCGGGAACCTATTCAATCTGTTTTAGAACAGTCCGGACTAGAATGTTTCAGGAAACACGTACATACCGATATAACTAACGGAAAGAGAGAATTGATGAATGTATATTATGAAGTGGAAATAAAGATAAATAGAGAAAATAATAATGAATCAATTATGAGTAGACTAGAAAATCATGTGGACGATGACTGCCGAAGAAAAGAAAGGCCTAAATTATTATCACGAAAGTTGGTTAAGGAAGCAGAGGACTGCATCGTCTCTTCAAATTTGAAGGAACAAGAAACAGAAAGTGTACAAAAACTGCTCAAACGTGTATGTGGCGGGATTTTCAAACTGTAAGTTTCCTGAATATTCTACCCGTATATGAAAAATTAAAAGTTTTGATATTTACCGTATGTGGCTCACGAGAAAGAAGCTTAAGGCTGCGAATTATAATTTGAAGTCGATGGAGTAGAGTAAAGGCACTCATCATCGAAAACGTTATTATTATTGATTTTAAAAACCAAATTCTTCCTATTTTTACTATTTTGGCATTTACATTTACAAACCAGTCTCTCTAGTTATTTATACGTACTTAAATTATGAATTAGACAAGAAACAATCGTAGAATATTTAGTAAAAAAATATTCATTAATAATTTATACATCCAAGATGAATATAAATACATTCTCATGTAAACAGCTCAATACATTACATTCATATTAAGCCTCACTTTTCCGTGAATGAGCTGAATCATTATTCATTAGACTTCTGATTCATGACAAATCAAACAGTGCCTGAAAAATAAGATAAAAAGTAACTAGCGGTGTCTTTAATTTTCAGAGTCTAAGCAATTGTCACATTACGATAGACATTGATTAGAAAAGTTTTAAAATATAATAATGCGACAGATTTTCTGAAAACTCTACATGTACAGGTACATTTTCTCAATTTATTATTAGGTATCCATACACTTTTAACTGAATAAGTTTTCTTTTAATAAATCAATTGACGTTCACGAAATTCATTGATTTACGAGTCTGTGGTATATCGGAAAAGAGTCAAACTGGAAGAAGAGTACTTTTATAGAAGTTTTTCAGGTGAAGAATTTTGCTCCGAATCACTAGAGGAAAAATTGAAAAAAAAAACTGCAGATTGGAATAGTAAATTTGATTAATTTCATGAAATTCATTTTTTAAAATTCTTTATTGCGTCGATATACTCCCGGCTGTTCTTTGTACATTTTTAAATTTGACGGGAGTTCTTTTTAAAGCAACTTCTTCTCTGGAAGGTGACTCTGTTAGTTGTCACACGATGTTTTCCAGATGGGATGGTAAATTTGGTTTTTCAAAGGAGCATCAATTTCTCTGCATCCCACTATGTGTGGATAAACCTTCAAGCTTTCCAACAGACAGATGATAAATCTATGGGAGATTGAATCGAAAGCTTTCTGTTAATCAATCCAGGCCATCGACAGATTGCGATTGTAGGCTGCAACGTCTTTGCAGACGCTTCAGTCAATTAGCAGGTTTTCCCGACAGCCTACTACGCCTCTTTTCGATCCACGCTGTTCATAGACCTCTCTCCACATAGGTCCAATTGTCTGAACAATCCTGTCATTCAGGATAGCTGCAAAGGTCTTATACAGCGTGTTCAGACCAATTATTGGCCTGCAGTTTCTTGGGTGGGACAAGTCGTAGGGAGTACAGTGCGTCCTGACTCCAGCCACTGCGGAATGGGCGTCTCGGACTTTAAATATATGGTGAAAATTCAGGCAAGGTGTTGTTGTGCAGAAGTCAACTTCTTCTGCCAAAAGTTCTTGATAACACCCGCTTCGGCAGCGGAGAAGTTCTTTATGCTCCCAGCGTCTTATTCACCTCTTCAGCAGTGATTGGTGGACATTATTCCTCGGAATCTATGAAGTTGTCCCATAGCTCTTCGAAACGCATAACGTTCCCAGTGTCTTCATGCTATGGGTGTTGAAATTTGTAAATCTTTCTCTGGAAGTCTCTACCTGCTCGGACGTTGGCGGATTATTGACAGAAACAGGGGGATCGCTGAAGAGGCGCGATGGGTCAGCGAGAAACTGTTGATTCTCCCTGACCCGTTCCTCCCTCTACTGTATTTTCCTCCTGGCTTCAGATAACACCCGTATTTTGTCAACAATGTACTATACTGCTTGATAGTCAGCAGCTTTGACTGGATCAATGTGTGATGGCGGATCCTCAGTTTGTGAGCGAACTGTTGGACCCTCATCGTAAAAGGTTTACCCGATGTTATGCAGTCAATTACACACTGACTACGAGACGCGTTCTGTTTAGCCCAGCCAATCTTCTTGTTCATTTGATGCAAGCGTTTTTCGGTCTTTTGATCTATCGTCAGCTATAACCTTTGATTTAAATCGACCAAAGCTCTTGCCGCCTCATAAACTGAACAAGTGATGGTCCAGAGGTCGGACTCCTCCGAGAGATCCTCACGAAGGGCGTCATCCACTTCAACCAGATCTTGGGGCTTAGGAGGAATCTGGAAATAAATGAATAAATAAATAAATAAATGAATAAATAAATAAATATATATATATATATATAAAGCTTTATTGGAAACAAGCACATGCGGCATTTGAAATAGATTAAAAGTAATATTTTCTACTGCCTCAACCCCATCACATGCATCTAATTGGACAATTTTAAGTAGTAACAGCACATGTTTTGAGTGAGTCAATAAAACTTTTCCAACAGCCACACCTGCTTACTCTTTTCTACCATAGTGAAAAAAAAAACAGAGCGATTATAGAAATCGTACAATTTTTTAAATTAAATAAGTATCTGTGGACTAAAAAATTTAATTAAACCGACCTTAAGAGTATTCCGTCCCACCTTGAGGGTGAAATTGACATAATTGACATATTTTTTATGCGGCTTCAACTTATCATCTGCTGTCCTAAGACTCAAGACTGTCTGTAGAAATAAAAAGTAATTATTATTATTTTCTTTATTATTATACCATTATGCCGAATCCCGTTCGAAGTGAGCGTAACTCATTCGGTTCTAGCCTTGTTATACTACTGAAAATTGAGGAATTTATATGGTAAGGGTAAGTGGGAAACATGTAGGAGAAGGGCTAAGGTTTAGATTAATCTGATAGTCACGTATTGCCAATTCAAACGACACACTTTTCCACAACACCGCTCAGGAACGGGTCGCTGATCAATCTCTCTAGCAATCACGAGGGCCTACGAGTATCCGAAATCTTCTCTTTCAGGTGTCATTCCTTCTCATGGTAATAATTGTGAACGATTTTGCTTCCTTTACACGAAATCATCAACTCATTTCATCTGCTCTTCGTTTTAGGCAATGTTGCATACTGTTTTGTCACCCATTCATTTAAACACAGCAGTTTTTGTTTATTCATGGTAATCTTAGGAACCATACTCTTCATACCGGTATCCAGTCCCTTTATCATTTTCTGCAAATCATCGACTGATTCTGCCGTAACAATTTTATCATCTGCAATCGGCAGTCCCCGCATTTCGAATGTCCTGAGATCAACACCTTCTCCGTCGAAGAGAGCCATTCTTAGACATCTGTCCATGCAATGTATATATTACACATCTAACAGGAAATAACGTAGCCTTCTCTGACACTCTGCTCAATATCAAACCAATCGCTGAGTTTTCTATTTACTCCTACAATCGCTTTACTGCCACTATATATTGTTTTATCGCATTTAGAAGCCAACCATTCAATTTATACTCTTCTAGAACTTCCCCAAGTTTAGTTCTATTCACCATATCGAAAGCTTTCTTCAGATAAACAAATGCACAGAAAAATTTTTTGTTTACTCTCAAACTTCTTTCCGTGATCGGTCTCAAGCTAGGTATCTGATCCGCACATGAGTTCCCTGGCATAAGTCCACATTGGACCACCCAGATCCTTTCTTCTGTTATTCCCATGATCTCACCAATAAGTATTTTGGTAAATATTTTGCCTATAGTACTTAGTAGGCTGTGTGCTCTTTAATAAGTAGTCATCTTCATCACCCTTTCTTTTGTAGAGTGGAACAAAAATCGTCTTTCTCCAATCATTCGGAACATTATCGTTCTTAGCACACATATTTATCATTTTTTTTAGCCTCACAAATGAATATTTGCCATAGTTCCTAAATATATCTGCGGTAATACGATCCACACCAACACTCTTACTATACTTTAATTTCCTAATTGCGCATATAATTTCGCCGATATCGATTCTCATTTCACCCTCTACGACGGAATTGTTCAGCATATCCTCTTCTGTGTCACAGTTATAGGTTCAACTCCATACAATTTCTTGAAAAAATCACTCACACAGTCTTTCACTTTGTCTGTATCGCATACCATTTTACCATCAGTATTTTTAATTTCAGCCAGCTCAGTGTCAGTACCTCCTTTCATAATATTCTTAACACATTTCGAGAATAATTTCTTATTTTCTTCAAAATCATTCTGCATTTTTTTATCTTCTTCCGCTTTTATTATATCCTTGCTTTCTTTGACTAGTATATTTGTTTTTCTGTTCTTATCCCTATAATATTCCTCTAGTCTAGTCCTCTCCTAATTGCTAAGACCTTCAATATTCAGATTTCTCGACTACGCTTTTTTTTCTCGTTAAAAGCCACGCGGATTTCATCATTCCAGTAAGCATCTCCAGTCTTTCTTTCAATGACCGCAGTACCGCACACTTTAGATGCACTCTTGAAGATGCTATTCCGTAGTATTATCCACGCATCCTCTACATTTTTATTGTCTAATTCTTTCTTGCAGACTTCTCTATGATGACATAAATATTCATTCAGCTTTTCACGATATGCTGCTTGTACTTCTGGTTTCTGCAAATTCTCTATTTTAACTCGCGTCTGCTTCGACTTAATAATAATTCCTCTTTTCCCCCATTCTTTATCAAGTTTCATTTTTGAAACGGTGAAGTAGTGATCCGTTTGACATTCAGAACCTCTCATACCTCTTGTATCTTTTGCTAGCCCTCTCAGTCTCTCATCCGCTACAGCGGAATCAAACATGCTAGAAATTTCCTTTCTGCATAAAATTGTGGGTAAATCTGTGGCGAAAATATGTTATTTTTTGTCAAAAAATAAAAAAAATTGTTTGTACAGGTCATAAAAATTATAATTTCGCAGGAACGTTTAGATTTATGAGCTCGTTTATAACCCCAATCATTTTTTATATGGATCGTAGGAATTCTGGGATACGTTGTATATACTACGAAAATAATCTACTATGGAGATGAGGTTGAAAAATCAAAAATGAAGCTGTGAAAAATCAATGAAAATAACAAATTTTCATTTCTCCGTATAATAATCATTATGAGAAACAATTGCAGATGTGGTTGAAATACAGTGGAAATAACAATTTAGTAGTTTTTCTGACAAAATTGATAAATAACAGCAATTTTTCATTTTTGGTGAGGGATTGAGAGTCGAAGATGTCTTCTAAAAAAATGGTAATACAAAATAAATATAATTCTTATCACATGGAAAAATAAAGGTTTCTAATTATTCTTCTTCTTCTTCTTCTTCTATAATAGCTGGTGCCCTACCGATACAAATTCACTGAAAATTCACTCAGTATTCTCGGGCCCAGTGAAGCTTCTGAGATTTTCTCTACAAGTACCCGGATAGCTCTTTTCAAAGATCCAAGTGGCCCCCATAAATTTTCTGAAGGCTCATAAACTTGTTTTTGTAAATATGTTGGAAATTCTTCTGCATAGTAGGAAATTATACAGAGGCTGTCTTAAAAGAGGAGGCCCAACTCGGCATCTGGCTAGCGAATCAGGTGGGAAGGATCTTTTTGTAGTGAAGTTGCAATGCAGTGGCCAGAAGGAAGAGCTTCAGAAATAAACTTTTTTTATCAATTTCCAAACTTGGGATTTGGAAGGTAAAATTCAGAATCTAGAGATATTCAAAATTACAAATATCTAAAATTTGCTTTGAAAAATTACAAATATATCATATTTTGTATGTATCTCGTAAACTGTACGTGATATTTAAAAACAGATAACATTCTTAGATTTATCATTAAAGAAATACTGTACATAAATATAAATCTATAACCTTTCACATATAAATACATGCATGTAAGTAAATAAATGATAATTTTCAATGTGTTAAAAGAGATTAGTTTTATGAAGGTTTTATGAAAGCGAGACCTTAAATATTCTGTCTGTCGTACTTCGGTATCCTCAAGGCTTGATTGCCATGAATTATGTCTTAAAAAAGGACCACAATCTCTCAAGCTATCTCTAGGGACGAAGTCATTCGAATCGAGCCTGCATATAGCCTAAAACAGGCTTGACTTTTTCCCCACAAAATATTCTGAGATTTTTCTTGGTAGGGTGGTGTACACAGAGTCTCACTATTTATAGTCCAAATCAGAGCAATTGGACCTCATTATCATTCACAAACAAAAAAGAGCAGTATTTCGAGAACGTTAACGAAAACAGATTGCGGAACACTAGCTGTCAGCCTAGCTGTCACCAGCTACCTTTTGCCCCAATGTCAGAGCTGTTTACCACGGAGTAGTAATAAGGAGGCCGATCATGCTTTAAAAACCGCCACGAGCTTTCACTGTGGTACTTGCACCTCAATTGCCAGACTCAGGCGTTTGGAGTCAGCACTCAAAGTAGTGGCGCATGCGCACTGCGATCTGCTGCCTTCTCCCGAAAGAAGCGTGTGAGTGAGCGCCCGTGCTTCAATGACAGGTGGAAAGTGAGGTTATGTGACGGTGAACATTGCCAATATATGTGCGATCGCAGCGCGCATGCGCCACTACTTTGGGTGTTGGCTCTAAACACCTGAGCCTGGAAATAAAGGTGCAGTTACTGCAGTCAAAACGCATGTGGGAGATCGGTCTCCTTATTACTACTTCGTGCTGCTTACACTAAACTACTCCGAATCAGCAAAGTATTATTCACACTGCTCTTCAGATGTCACCAGTACATAATATAAAGTCTAATCCATAACATTAGATATGTTTACTTGCCAAAGCGTGAAGATACCAACACTAGTGTCTCAAGTTACAGATCAGAGTGTCGAAAGTACCTTATTTCAAAGTGCTTCTGCGCAACTCTTTCACCAGTACCTAAAGTAATCTTTGGACTGCGCATGCGTGAAAATTGTTCACACACAGTCTGCTGGAATGAGATCCTTGAAGCACAATTTAGAAGCATGAAAACGTCAAATTTTGAGGTGGGTGTTGCAAACATAATATCATTGAAACACCACTTCAAAAGAAACCTATAAAATATTAATTAATTGTTCGAAATATTCTAAAATTGACGAAGTTATCATGTAACAAATGTAACGGAAAATGTTATGAAATTTTATTATAATTTCACGTAACAGTATCATAAATTCACAAAATATATAACTGAAGGGTGCCAGTGTATAAGGGTGTGAGTAACAAACTTCGGAAACTCGTCTTATTGGCTTAATATAATTTTCTTTTATCTAACTCAAGTCCCTGTAGAAGATTTTGGTCTAGTTCGATTCTGAAGTAGGTCAAAATCCATGTTGGGTTATTTTTTTTATAAAAGTAATTACTTTTTTTGGCCTATTCTTTTCATGATTCAATAGAGCTTAGTGATAAATCGAAAGTCCTCATGAAGTCCTCATGCGCTACTCTTCCAAATAGTTCTATTTTCGATTTCGAAATTTTTGTTCTATAAAATCTTGATACTGCGGTCACTTTACAGTCCAAGCATTGCGTACGAAAAAAGTTTTCTTTAATGTCTCAAGTAGGTAGAGCCCGTTTTTTTCTTGCTAAAACGGTTTACTGATGGATCTTGATGCAAACTCAAAATTTGTTAGAAATAAATGCGACGTGTCCCGGAAATATTTTTGAATAAATTTTCAAAAATTGTGTTTGCGTAGTTTTACCCACCACATTGCATATTAGAGCAAAATGGCCAACAGCAAACTTAAATTAGACACAAATCTGAGGAGACTAAAAAGAAAAAGAACCTTCCTCGTCCGATAGGTGTCGAGTTGTTCCCCTCGGAATATCCCGATTTTTTTTTTAAAGAGCCTGAGAAATCAAATTCTGAAGTTTGTATCTGTACTTTTAAACCTTTTGATTTTACGAAAAAATGTTCTGAATATTGATTGAAGCAGACGCATTTTTAAGTAATTCTAAAAAATAACAGTAACCTAGCACCAATAGGTCATAATTTATGGCCTCCCAAAGTTGATCACTTTTGACCTGTAATAGAGCTCCCTAAATCTAAACTAGTGAAATTTGTCTAATTACTAGTAAAATTCTACTAACTCATTCAAAAAAGAGGAGCCTCTGAAGACTAGTGGAAAATTTATAATTCGGTTAGCCGAAATGTTGATTAATTCCACAGTGGAAACCTATTAATTGCTTAGTGAAAATATATATGAATTTATTTAAGGCTGTGATTATGAATCAAAAGAAAGTTATTGAAATGAGAAACGTGACAAATAGGACAGTTTAATTAACGAACGCGATTATGAAACATTGACAACTTGATTAAAACTATTAGAAGGACAAGTTGTGAAATCTGTAAATATTTCACGTCGCTTCCACAAACATCACGTAGTTACAAAGTATAGCTTGAGAATAGAAATACAAGAATTATTTATACACTTAATCCATGTAACCTGAATTTATTCACCTTATTACCTTATTCATTTCCGTGAATTGTATTTCCACACGTCTCCCATTTTATATAAAAAATAAGCGACAAGAAGAGTTAACTCATTTATCAGTCACCGAAATCACTAAAAAATTAGACAATATTTCAGTTCTGTATCTTTGTCTCCATGCAGAAAAAATGAAGATCGTCATTTCACTATTTACCTGCCTAGTCTTTCTTGATTTTACAAGTAAGTGTGATCTTATATAATTATTATATTGAGAACAAATACGAAACACCGTCGGAGAGAGATAGATTTGTTAAATAATAATTGTTCTTATCAAATGAAAACCGCGATTTTTTTTTATTGTAAAGCCGGATGAAAACGATCAAGCTATTGTAAAATAATCGGAAAATATTTCTATCGGCTGGCTGATAAAAATATCTGTGAATTATTTCATGATTAGATGAAAGTGCTACAGTGTTTTTATTCGTTCAGGTTATGGCGTAGAGTGAAAGAAATTATTTTTTGAAATCTGTTTTTGGGGCATGTGGAAAAGATGTGGAACCCAATCAGGATAACACTTGATCTTTTACACACTTTTTGCATATCACTTTAGGCACAAAGGGATTGAAAGTTTTTGAATTTTGAAGGCATAAAAATTTTGATAGGTGGGCGCAAAAATTATCGCGAATTTCTTTTATGTACAGTTTTGTCTAACTAATTATTATATGAAATTGCATTTTTCAAATATTAATTTTCGATCGAGTTAAAAGGTTTTGAAATATTAACAGAAGTTACAATTTTTTGATTCGGTTGATGGAACATTTATTTAAAAAAATTTTAATGTATGTTTCATATTCGAATCAAATCTATTCGAATAGAAGAAAAAAAACCTATCTATCTTTCAAAATTAGCCTTGACTTTGAAAGGCGATAGCGCCGTCCAGAATGTAGATAAGAATATTTTCAGAAAACCGTTAGGAGGATTATCAAATTATACATTTAATGAGCCATAGCTATAGTGATTTCGCCTTGCGGGTGTTGAATTATCACGCGATAAAAACAGAAATAAAATTCCGATTATTGAGGAATATTGTACTTCAACTTGAACTCTTGACACGAGCTGGGAAAAACAATTTATAAAAAGATTTGTTATCACATAAAAGTTATATTTAGGATTGTCCCTTCGATTTGGGCCATTAAATATTGAAAAATCTTCACGGGTTCACGAAATATTCATTTTTCTGTGCGAGCATGCTAAATTTAGAATATATTACCGCACAGTGGTGCCAGAATTTTATTTTTATCTTTCTGACGTGATAATTGAATGCTCATGAGGCCAAGTTACTTCACCTAAGACTCATTTAAAGCAGAATTTAATAACCTTTCCAACGGTTTTATGAAATTATTGCTATCTATATTCTGTACGACGCTATCACCTTTCAAAGTCAAGCATAATTTTCAGTCTTTCACCCGGTTAATTATTGCAAAACGCAGTTCAAACTTCCAAAACCTCCAAATTTTAAGAAAAAATATTTGCTGGGTTTCGCGAGGATTCAATTTTTTGTCAGTTTTGTTGCATGTTATGTGACAGAAACTCTGCGAGGAATCGAAAGGAGTGACTTTTGTTGCTAGAAAATGTTATTTGTTTCTTTAATTTTGATAAAAAAGTTTCAAGAAAGAATATATGCTGGGTTTCGTGAATGTTGAGTTTTTTTGTCAGTTTTGTTACAAGTTGTGTAAAAGATACTGTGCAAGAAATAAAAAAGACTGACTCTTGTTGTTAGAATAGGTGATTGGTTATTTTAATCTTTCTAAGAAATTTTTAAGAAAGAATGCTTGGTCTCGCGAACGTTCACTTTTTTTGTCAGTTTTGTTACAACTTATGTAACAGAAACCTTGCGAGAAATCGAAAAGATTGCCTCTGTTGTTCAAAAATGTGTTTTGTTATTTAACACTTGCTGAAAAAATTTCAAGAAAGAATGTTTGCTGAGCTTCTCGAATGTTTGGTTTTCTGTCAGTTTTGTTACAAGTTATGAAACAGAAACTCTGTGAGGAATCAAAGAGAGTGACTTTTGTTGTGGAAGAAGTGATTTGTTATCTGAATCTCGACAAAAAAATTTAAGAACGAATGTGTGCTGGGTTTTGCGAATGTTGACTTATTTTTGTTAGTTTTTCTACAAGTTATGTAACACAAACTTTACGAACAATCAAAAAGTGTGACATTTGTTATTAGAAAAGGTATTTTGATATTTTAATTTTTCTGGTAAATGTTTGCGAGAAGGATTCCGAATCTAAAAAGTTTTGGTGGTTTGAACTTTGCGTTGTACGATAAATAATGGAAGTGCCCAAACTAAGATTCGTACCAAATTTTGCTGAGATACTTTTTTGTTTATTTTTTTATGCACTATCACATAGTACAAGGGGTTGTATAGGTGGTGGGACTCCCTGTATATAAAATTAGGGTGGCCCAGAATAACTTTTTTATAGAGGGCAACAATCCTCAATTCGGTTTTAAGTCCGAAAAAAGAAATTGCATAATTTTTCATGTAAAATACATAGGAAGAAATTACTTTTCGGGATTTTAAGAATAACTTCTAAGGATATGAGAGAATCTTATGGGGAAGTTCGAGAACTTCTAGAGGAATTTTTTTAAAACAGAATCCTAATCTAGGTGGCCTTTTGATAAATTTTATACGTTTTCGATATGTCAGCTGTATTATTATTCAAACTCTCATTGATTTGAAAGAATGATATTGTTCAAACAATATTTTTTCAGGAAATTCGGGCTTTTCATTTATTGTCTGCTATAAATATTACAACTACTGATTGCTGAAAATATAAATTTTATTTTCTGTATTCATTAATTGTTTAAGGGTGATTGTCAAAAATATTTAAAAATATGAGAAAAGTGGGAAAAATGACTTTTTTACGATTTGTGTGATTTTGACTTGAGCGTTTCAATATATACTCTCATTTCATAGTTGATGAATTATTATGGAGCGTTACTGGAACTTTTTGCAAAAAATATTACGCAAAAATAATGATCATTTTTTACCATTATTTGGAATCCATGTCGATAAATCGACTTTATATATACTAAAATCTTCGTATGTATATTGAATGAATTTCATCTTTTTCAATTCAATATAAATCGCATCTGTGAATCTCAAATAATTAAAAAATGGTGTTAATATTATTTAACAATTTTGAATTTGTAGTTTGGGATAGTTGCCTGACAAGACATTTTGCGTCCTTTTTTATTTATAATTTCTAAACGAAGTCGTATAAAATTTTGAAACTTTACTAAATTTTGCTTTGATCTGAGTACTTTACTGAGGTGATAAAAAAATTATTATTCAAAAGAAAAGTGGGAAATGACTGTGATTCGAAGTGGTCAACTCTTTGGCAATCACCCTTAAGCAATTCAAAGATTTAAACAATGGAACGTATTGGCTTCGAAAACGAGAAGTTATCATCGCGAGTCAATATGATGAATCAATAGAGGCTGTAACACTATTGATTTGTGTTGGTTGAGCATTGACTGTACAAACCTTGTCAATGATTTCTTTGTCTACAATATCTCAGACCAATTCAATCATTTACTTATTGCTATCGATTTGAATATTTTGCTCAAGGGCCCTAGACTTAGGGATTCTGAAAATTTTAGTAGCACGCCAACACATATAAAATGGAAAGACGAGGAAGCAGACACTTTTAATACTGCGTTATCTCAATCGTCGTTTATCTACAATAACAACGAGAACGCTGATATTTTGTATGAAAACTTCATTTCCGCAATTAAGCATGCTGCCAGCGAATCAGATATAATAATACGGAAGGTGCTTCCATCAACTCTGACCTTAATGATTAAAAAAACGTTTTGTTCAAATTGCAGTGCGCTCACCTCAAAGGACGTGCACATAAACAGTATTTCCGCAGTCGTTCAGAGCTTCTCCTGGCCCGTTACGTCCAATCTCGTGATTTTTATCAAGCGAAAATTGAAGTAGCAAAGGAAGAACATAGTGAAACGACTCTTACGAGAGTAGCGAGTTAGAAATAGCAGGGAATTTTGGCAGACGGCAAAATTGTTCGATACTAAGCCTGATTATGTAAACATAATAAACGCAAGTGACTGTTCGAAATTTTATCGAGATGTTTATTCGCCCAGATTGCTATCAGATGATAATTTCCTGTCAGTATTGGACCTTGTACTTGATACTGACTTCACCTTATTCAAACTACAAATGGTTATCTCGGGTATTAAAAAGAACAAAGCTGCAGTGTCGGATGGTATAAGCAATGACTTCTTCAAATTTCTAACTTCAGAGTGGGAGCATTATTTGCTTAACCTCTTTAATACTGTCCTTGACACTGAAAAAGTTCCTACTCAATGGTCTGCTGTTGATATGTTCAATTGTTCATGCTACACAAGACGGGCGATAAACATGACCTATTGATTTATGGAGGTATAGCTTGTTTACACTTTATATTCGATAATGAACATGCACTTTGCTACCAATAAGGAAGACTATTCGTACGTTATCTTCGGCGATTTTAAAAAGGCATTTGATTCAGTCAGCCATACTAAGCTCTGGGCCAAACTACATGACCTCGGTGTAAGTGCAAAATTCAATAGGATTTTGATCTCACTGTATGTCAGGGCTACAGTATCCTACAGGGCTACAGCTTAAGTTCCCTCCTCTTTATTCTGCTTGTAGCTGATATTGTTGATTTTTTCATATAAAGAAAGGAATGAATGGAGTGATATTGAATTTTGTTAGATCCCTGATTATGTTTCGTTTTGCGGACCAGATAATAATTTATGCTATATCTTGGCATGACGCTCGTGACAAACTGAAAATCTTTGAGGAATATTGTGATCTAAATGGTCTTCAACTGAACCAAAAAGAAACACAAAGATCATCCCGTTTCATAAATCCGGTAAACTGGAAAAACTTCTCCCACTTATGTGGAAAAATACATATATACTCGAATTTGTCAAAACCTATAAATTTAGGTTCGCTAAGGACCATTTCATCAGGAAAGGGTCGTCAGCAATTTCTAGAGTGTTTAGTATCTTAGAAAGGTCAAAAAATAAATCATAGTAAGCCGTCATCGTGCTTTTGAAGGAAATTATCGAGGTCATTCTATCATATGGTGCTGAGGTATGGGCTCTGCGCTACCTCGACGACCTCAGTGTAGTCAAAAACAAATTTTTTGAGCAATTATTTTATTGGACCAGAAACACTCCTGCACACTTTATACGAATCGAGACAGGAACAGACCATACAAGCGTCAAAGCACTGGCACAATGGAGTCATCCTCATGTGGTTTCCGCAGAAAAGTTAAATATAGTTGAAAAATGGTCAAATATTATGTTTAGTATCGCTATTGATCGTGTGACTAAATCAAATTACAACAGCGAATTTAGAAACCTAAGTCAGTTACATGCTACCGAAAGCTATGTCTATTTTAATTGCTGTGTGGCAAAAAAGCGAGTGATTAGTCATTTAAGGCTTTCACGTACCAACCAGATCAGATCAGTATTCTAATGGTTCGTCCATTGTGATTGTGACCGATAAAATATGTCATTTATGTAATACAATGAATCATGAAGATCTCTCTCATTTGCCACTTCACTGTCCTATCTATAATGAAGTCAGAGCACACGATATCAAAAAATATTTAGAAGGATTTAAAAATGATCTAGAGTCTTTCGAATGTCTTTTAATTCTATGAAATTCTGATCAATTGAATGATATTTTTAACTATATTGTCCAAGCTCTGACAGTCAGATCGTGTGGAAGAATTTTTTCTTTTTATAATTTCATCTGAGAACTAAAATGTTATGAGCGCAAATTCATGACCACCTTGTAAAAGCCAGTGGCATATTACAAGGAACCAAAATAAAAAAATTGTACAATCAACAATTAGTGCAACGCGTTCTTTTTGTAATGACCCTATGTACAATTCCATCCATCCATCCATCCATCCATCCATCCATCCATC
>JAUMHM010000004.1:3764725-3782211 GCA_032362435.1 Melikaiella ostensackeni
AATATTTGAAAAAATTCTAGACCCTAATGCCAACTCAAAAAACATCTTCTTTACAATTTTAACTAAGTAACTCTCCTTGAAATTCAGTTTGAGCTCGGTGAAGCGCGCGTAAAATCATATGCCTGTTCGCGAAGTGCGCATGAGCATTTGTCACCGGCCTGAAATCGACCACATTGCGCCTTCTTCACATGCATGAAAAGTTGCATTTTAAGGGGAATCGGACAAAAAGAATATTATGATTGAAAAAGCGACTACGCACATGTGCAGTCTTTTAAATCTTTGAATTATTTTGAATTCTTTTTATTTCCTTTGCATTTTTTTAAATTCTTGCGAAGTGTTTTGAAGTCTTTTGAATTCTTCGAAGTCTTGAATTCTAGTGAACATCAAAATCTCTAGTGGTTAGCTCCTTGGAAATAATGGGAAAGAATGTTATTATGTGAGAATGAGAGATTCTTCAACGAAAAAATTGAATAAGGTAATAAAACGAGTTTGAAAAAGATAGAACTTTCGGAAAGAGGTGTAGATGCGAAAAGTGACGAACGGGATAGAAAAGGATAGAGTTATTAGAAAATGCAATATGGTAGAACAAGACGAAAGCAAAGAAGAATATAACATTCTTTCTTCAGTTGACACACCCATCGTTAATATTTTTCTTTTAGTTCTAAGTATTAAATCATAGTTTAAATATAGTACACAAAATGACTAAACTTATTATATGTAACTTGCTTTTATAACTAAAAGGAATGAGTGGGTTGCTACCAAGTATACATTTCTTATATTGAAGTATATTATTTGAACACAGGATGTTTATTTGGGAAGCGTCTGTATTCAAACGAAAACTTCCGTTAATTGGACAAGAGACTGAACACTGCAGGTCTTAAGTGCTTAGACGTAATCTCAACTTCTAAGCATATGAGATCGTGGCAAAGAGCCTGACTAAACTTCCCTTCATCGTACGCTTACACAGGTACTTGCTTTCTAGTTTCTTGCGTCTGTGTATATGCATTGTTTACTGAGTTGAATCTCCATTCTCTGAGTCACATCAGAGTCCTCAGCCATTGAAGGAGATCACTGAACTTTCCATTTCGCTACTCTAATCGAAAAGCGTCTCATTATCCTTATCTTTTTATAATTAGAATGATAGTATACTTGTAAAATGAAAAAAGTTAGAATAGAGCTTTCAGACTGACAATTTTTAATTTGAACCTTTCTAACATAAATAAAAAGTCCGTCAGAATTGAAGCATTGTCTAGCAATTTTGTGCTTTTGGGACGACTACATTTTTCACACATTTGACTAGTCTTCGGGAAAAATGCGCTTTCACTATCTCATTTCTTGAAATATGTTATTTTCCTAATCCTTCAAGTTCAGCTGCAAATCTTTGAAGGAAATAGTAAATAACAAAATATACATAAAACAGGAATTACTTTCAATCGAATCACTTCTTCTTTTCTCAATGTTCATTTTATTTAGATTTAAAAGTATGAACTTTTTAGGAAAAACGCTTAAATTCAAATTATTTCTGCTTCTAAAGCGATTACGTTTATTTAATTCTGACCACTCGAGACAAAATAAACGTATATGTATCTTAATATAGAGATTGGACCGTTTATGCAGGAAACAAGAGATTCGAAATCTGGGGAATAGCCCAGGGAATCAAAAAACCTAAACTCCAGTTGTTCGGAGTGTTATGGTAAACATATCAACTCTTGTACTTGCTCTAGTTCTCAGGGGACTACCAATTTCCCCCTCTTTTATCTCTTCGCTACTCTCTTCTTGCATCCCGCTTCTAGTACAGGTACACGATGGCAATAATTTGCATACGTACGATCGTATGTTTTGCTAATTTGTAAAAGAATGCGCTTTCCAATTTTTGTCTAAAACCTCAAGACAAATATTAGCATTTTCAACAGCATGATTTTTTAATCTAGGTCGAAAGTGCTTGAATTCGTTAACGACCAGAATTAAGGTAGATTTTCTTAAAGAATCTCTTAAGAATTTGTTGATAAGCAAATTCTTTACTGTTGTGCTTAATTGTTGAAACCATTGTTTCGTCAAGTAAAATTCCTAAGATAATAATAATATCTTATCAAGATGTTAGGCTAATAAAGAGGGATTAACCTCTAGCAATTCTGGTGTTCACCTGAATTCAAAAATGTAAAAGACTCAAAAGAATTCAATATAATTTAAAAGAATTTAAAAGACTCCAAAAGAATTCAAAAGAATTTAGAAGAATTGTGTAAAGTTGTGTGTACAGTTGCGTGTTCATCCAATAATTTGTTCATAACATTCATAAAATAAATTATTAGCCTTACATTACATCTTGATGGAAAATCATTATTAGCTTCCTTCCGACAACATTTATTTTTTTTTCTATATTTTTTTCTACGTTTATTTTTTATCAAGATTGTTAATAGCAAAATAAGTTTCTTATGAATGAGTTGTTATTAATTAATATCTTCTTAATAGGAAATCTTAGGAATTTAGTTAAGAGAACAATGGTTTCATACCGTAACGGATGGTGCTTAATCACCACAGTGAAAAATTCGGTCACAAAATATTTATAAATAACAAATAAATTGCATATTGAATAAATAATTAATAATAAATTAACATTTAACACTTTATTTGTGAAGAAATTAAAAAATTCATCTAAGTGACGATATAAAAAATTAGGGTTAGTGACTAAAAAAAATTTTGAGTCACCCTTCTCTGCATATTCATAAGTTATCCTGCACAGAACTTAACATAAGTAAATTTTTGTTACAGGTAAATATTACTCTGAAATCGGAGTAATGATTACATTTTGTTTTTTCTCGTGTGAAATGTTTTAGGACTTTTTTGGGGATATCCTATATCCGTCGAAATGTCATTTCGATGTGCCAGAAATATATTTCGTTAATTGCCATGAGGGAAGATGAATTGGAAATATCATGTTCAATTCTGATCATTGAAGCACATTTGTCGCAAGAGGACTAATGGCTGTGGCTAGTTGGTCAGAAGGAAAATACAGGGTCATATGAGAGATTATCATGTGCATGAAAAACCCAGAAGGAAATAGTCGATTTGTATTTACTAGTCTGAGACAACATAATCATGAATTTCAAATCAAAGAATTAAAATTAAATTATTTCAATTAGGAGGTCTTACAAAAGTCAAATTCAAGCATTCAGGCTTAACAATTTCAAATTTGAAACGCTCAAAATTGAAAGTTTAAGGTTGTCGGTGGAAATCATTATTTGATGTGTGGCTTTAAACATTAAGAAAGGTATTTTATATTTGTACTTTTTTTTCTTCATTAATAACCACAGATGAAATTTCGTTCAGGTAAAATGTAAGTTTTCCTTTCTCCCGACATCAAGATCATCAATAGAAGAGTATATTGTGCGCTAAGAGGTTAAAACACAAGTCTTAAATCATCGCTTTTGTCCAATAATGCATATGATACTTTTTGCAGCAACCGCATTCAAAATTCGAGTTTTTAAAAGCCCTTAAAGCGTTACAAAAGTGTGTAAATTTGTGGCCGATTGTCGAAATATCATTATATAAACATTGCACGTCAAAGACTGCTCCAGAAAAGCCTGTCACTTTGAAACTGATTAAAGGCTCCTCCGAAACGCTGCAAGATGGCGCCATCGAATAGTGAATACTATTTTGCAACATTCGCACTGAAAATGCGAGTTTTTACGCCCGTTTCGTGTGACAAAAATGACCGATTTCAGAGCGATGTCATCAGTTTGTTTTTAGCGGGGTAAAAGTACTTTTACCCCGGTGATGCAGGAGCAAAAGTGATTTTAGCGTGTTAAGAACGGTGCCTAAGTGAGTATTTATATGTTGCTATTAGCAAATCAATTGCTACAACTTCACGTTTGTTAATGTCGTGTTACGTACATGACGTACACTCACGGATTTCTTCAAAAGTTGACAATTTTGTTGAACAAAAATGACTTATCAGACAGATGTGATAGATAATTATGTGCAATGTACTCCAAGATGTTCTTGACGAAGCAAACGAAGCTGAACATAAAATATTGCCGGTCTTTTTACCGATTCTTTTTCAGAAAATACTTTACTCGGTTATTTCAAAATAAAATTGAAGGTATGGAAATCAACAATTATGTAGAATCAATATTCCATGTTGAAAAGCTTGTTGAAAGTAAATCACAACATTGACATTGGCGCACAAACGAAACTAACCTCGTTCATGAAAAACTAATCAAAAGGGTACACTGTAAAAAATGTGACTGAAAAATACATTCCGTTCTGATTTTTTTCCTATGATTGTTGTAAGAAAAGTACACGTTTATTGTAAATTTGCACTGATTGCTGAAGGAATTTTTCCATATCTGTATGAAGTTAACAATAAACGTGTAATTTTCTCACAACAATCATGGGACATAAAAATACTAGTGATTACTGTGGGAAATTTACATGAAAATGTAAAAAAAGCTTTGTGTTATTTTACACGCGTATTGTAAATCTGAGATACTTGTTTCACAGCCATTTACAGCGGCGCTGTAAAAATACCGAAAGATTGTGAAGTTACACGAATCTTGTAATTCCGCCGTTGAATGATTTCTAAACCATTTTGATGGTACACTGTGAAAAATATCATGTAATTTTCCCACGAGAATCATAGAAAATAAAAATACCAGTGATATATGTGGGAAATTCACCAAAATTGTGTAAAATTCCGTGTAAACAGTAAAATTCCGTTTAACTATTTACAAGCAATGTTATTCCACATTTATGCTGTAAAATACGAGCGGCGTTGTGAAATTCACGGATTGGAAAACGTCACGCGTGCGCAGCAGCAAGCCCGGGTATTTTAAATTCTATAATTTAAATGAACATTTAAATGAAAGGTCATTTCGATGAAAAATATGTAAGTTGATGGAAAGTATGTACTGATGAAAAAACAACTTTATTTTTGGTTTCTTATAAGAGTAAAAAAAAGAAAGTGAACGCGAAATATTAAATTAAAATTATATTGAAAATATGAAAAAATATTAATTGGAAATCAAGGCCATGTTTCAAGTCATTTGAGTTGTTAATATAATAATGAAAAGGTCGACAAGTATTGCCTAAAGTCACGAATAAAACATGGCCTTGATGCTTTGTTACAACACAATCAATCCTATGGATTAGGGCATAGATTCATTACGCTCATATTTTAATTTAAAGAACGTGGAACTAGAAAACTTGAATAGATTAAATATTTTTAAACCTTCAAGAACATTTAAATGTTCAAAAATTCAAAAATTTTTATAAATTCCTATTATATTATAGAATATAAGAAACATTGAACTATACTTAAGACTAATAAAATTCATAATCGTAACACACAGCTTTCCTCTCAGTGGTTGTTAATACGACAATGTCCTGAAAAAGATTGAAGATAAGATTTATTTCCACATAAAGCCGGAAACTTAAAAAGGAATTTAAAAAAGCAAGGACATGTTGAGAAGTACAAATTTTTGAAACTAAAAATGTATTACCTTTTTAATTTCCTTCTGTAATTTCTTCAGCATTATGATCATTTGTGATTACAATAACTCTTTGTAATTTTCTGAAAAAGGTATTGACCCTTTTTAAAACTTCGGATAAATTTTTTAAAATTAAAAAAAACCAAGTAAATGAACTCATAGAAAACATGTGTGGCGTCATCTGGAAATAAAGGGATTATAGAAAATTCAAAAGTTTGCATTGTTATAAAAGTTAGATTAATTTTACATCAAATTAGCATAAAAATTCACTGTAATTAATCTGATTTTTATAACAATGTAAACTTCTAAATTTCCTATAATCCATTTCCCAGATAATGCCACACGCTTGGTTTCTATGAGTTAATTATTAGAACTTTTAAATAAATATGATCAGAAAACATTTTTCAAAACAAAACTCCACCATCTTTATGAAACATTCATGCTGATCAATAAGAGATAACATCTTCACTATTAAATACGAAAGTATGGTAAAGTGATAATAAAATCTTACCTTGGGTTAAAATGAAAGGACCCTGTTCCAGAACCGGAAGTCCTAAAAGCGTCTCTTCTCCTGGCTTAAAAATATCAACGTGTTTAAAATTTTTCCCAATTTTACATTTTTAAATGTGATAAGTAATTGAAATTATTACATACAGGGCAATCTTTGATCAAATTTTTTGACTTCTCATTGGAGTATGCAAATGTAATATCTATGATAGCACGATCGTCTGGCGTTGCGGAACAAGTCAAACCATGTCCTTGTGCGTATGCAAATGTTGCTTCTCTATGTTTCTAGAATTCAGTTTTCAACATTTCTATGGGATGTCCCATTAACTGCTGGTAGTGGTAGAAGAAGTATTCTTTTTTTAACAGAATGGGCCAAGACAAGACTAGATCATTGACAGCTGGTAAACTTTCAAAATTGTTAAAAAAGTCACGCTGTGACTTAAAAGTCGCCACCAGATTTTTCAAAATTTCGTCATCTATCGTGGGATTGACAGGTCTATCTTCCATGGACAAATATATGTCACTTAGCCATTTCTGCTCTCCTGCCACCGTATCATCAGTTTCTTCATGAGGGTGTGCTTCTGGCTGCCAGTTGATCGTGCCGACTTTTAATTCATTGCGTAGTTTGACCTCCCTTGTTGCAACTTTTTTCGTGTTTGTCAAAGGACGTTTCTTCTCAAGCCTATTTAAGTAATTGTTGTGCTCTTTTAACATATCGAAAAGGATGACACAACCTGATGAGTATCTTCTACCCATGTTCTTGTTTTCAAATGTGGCAGGGTACGCTTTCATCACTTCCCCAGCAATTCTTTTGAGAACGTGAGCAAGTATTGTATGGCTTATTTTGCGGATCTGTTCGATCACTTCATGCACAACTTCCTTCATAAGTTTTTTTGACCTGTGACCTTCCTCAAGTAATATAAAAACTTTATTTTTAAAACATTGTAAGACCTCATCATCATCTAGTAAGGCTCCATTCTCTTCTAGACATAGAATTTTACCGTTCACATTCATTTTTAGACTACCTTTTCTAATGACAGCGTCGATCGTTTCATTTGCGACAAATGAAATCTTCTTTTTCCTGTCACCCGACCACACCACAAGCACTTGAACCATCTGAAACAATTTGCAGTTATAAAATTAATTTTCATGTTCAAAATTAGAACTGTAAATTACAACTGTTCAAAATTGTAAATTACAACTGTTCACAATTACAACCTTCATTAATTTCTGATGCAATAAGAACTATGCTCTATAATAGTAATGAAGTGGAAAAGTTACTCACTTTTTTAAAAATTTTTATATTTCCGGATCAAAGGGCATATATTTTGGTAAGTAGACTGATGCTGAATTGAGAATCATTTCAGGAATAGAATGAGGAGATAATAAGGAGGAATGCTGAAAGATTTATACGTTTTTCGTAAGCTGTAGTGTTTCGCGAACGCCTAATTCGTAATACGGTATGATTTCTCTTGTTTGATCGACAGAATAAATATTCGTGAACTCCGAATTGATTAAAATGAGCTCGATTTTACGCAAGATAAAATTTCCATTAATGCTTTTCCCAACGCATACACACATGTTCTTAGCGTGAGTAATGCCTCGAAAAGTAACATTTTTGAAAACGCACAAGTTTCTTCGCATGCCTTCTTCGAGAGCACCTTCAATAACTGCCTTTAGTTTCTCATCGTGGCTTGATGAATGATATTTCGCAGCATCAGGAGCTTCTATTGGACTTATGAGAGTGTCTTTGTATTAACATTGCATCTGTTGATGCTTTTCGCTTCAAGTTTTGGTTATGTTCTTAAAATTCGCACAGTGTTTCACTGCACTTTTGAATGGTTTATACTTGCTCTCGAACCTTAGCGTTTCCAGGTGTTTGAGGGGTCCTAATTGAGCAATTAGTTCCCGATAATGGCATAAATAATGATGTTTTGAGGTGAACCGTATTTTCGGAAAACATTGTATGCGCAACTGCAAATAGTTGTCTATTTTGCCTAACAGCAAGACAAATTGTCCAGGAGATAGTGCAGGAGCGCAGACGAAAGAACAGATGTATCTTAAGTGTAGAATCATTTGCCAAACTTTAGTAGGAGGAATACAATTTCTGGCAGCACTATCGGTTGAAAGTCTCAAATTTTGCAGTCGATAGTTTATAAAATGTATACGAAACCATATTACCTTCAAGAAATATTTAATCGCATGCATTAGATCTCGCTGAACAATATCCTCCAATAAATCGTGCGAAATACATGGTGGTAGTCCTGGATTGCAAATATGGTATGGTAATATTGCAAAGTATTCAGGGAAGAGTTACGCTTTATGCCTTTATTCATTTTACCGGTACGCATTGCTTCACTAACGCAGTCATTGTAACTCTTTATACTTCGTAGTTGTTTTACGGAATAGTTATGAGCTGATAATTCAGAGCGCTGAATTTCGCAAAAACGACAGAAGTAATTAGATGTGCTGAAATTTTCTGTATATCCTCCAATCTGATGACTGTCTGGGTTATCACCCAACATGACAAGGAGAGTTCCCCGAAACGCTACTTTGCGACCTGACAGTGAAATTACGATTCCAACAGTTTCTAGAAATTTTGAGTCAGCCAATACTCTTTCTAATAAAACGTCCCAGCCAAACCGAGTGACATACTTTTTGCGACATACTAAAAACAGTTGAATATTTTTTATTTTAGATCTCAAATGAGGGGGAAAGTTACCTAATATCATGCATACGGCTTTAATTTTGAAATTGTCTTTAGAGGAACCTAATGGATTACAAACTACGAAAGCATCTTGATATGATATAATTTTCAGACCATTTTTGTTGAGTTGAAAAAAAATGTTTTATTTGATTGTACTCCTATTCGTGAAATAAAAAAAAAACCCTCAGAAATATGGCAACTTTCGGGATTTTCACAGTGATTACGAACATGTTCATTCATAAACAATGCTTTCAAAGTTTTCAAAATTGGAACGTAGTGATAGACGCAGTTACTTTCACTATCAGGTACGGGAAAAGTCACTTCTTCAGGATCGATCAGATTATAATTTTTATGGTAATAACTTTTTCTGCAGAAGGCGCTTCGTAAAACACTGTATTCAGAATTTTTAGCATTCTTCAGGCCCCCGAAACTATTATTATCGAACAAATTATAAATGTCTGCTTTCTCGTTCTCAGAAAACTTACTACTTTTCACAGAGTTAAGAAATTTTTCTCTACAAAATTCAAACACTGCTGTGTTACCTTCTATCGTTTGTTGAATTACAACTTCTGTTGCGAAATGTTCAGCACTTGCGCTTAAGTACTATCTAGCTAAATTATCAACTACGGGATCCCTAATACTATCCGATTCTTCCAACGAAATGTTCGGCCTACTTTCAACGTCATTTTCCTTTGATGGATAAACATTGGTACTATCTTCATCGTCCATAGCAACGTTTAGAGTGTAAGACTGAGGAGTTCCTTCCTCCCTATTCTGTATATTTTCTTCTTCATTGTGACACGTAGTGCAATGAATTCTCAATGCGTTTGTGGTATAAAATTTCTTTTTCGGATTTGGACAATGTAGAAGGAAACAATATATTCCATCATGAGGCTCGTCAAAATGTTCATAAACATGAATTTTCAGAGATTTTATATTTTCACACTTGAATTGACATTGCTTTTGCGCACAATAATGGGATCTGATTCGCGACCTGCATTCAGGATGGTAACGACGAACATGTTGCTCGAAGCTTTCGTACTTCCTATACTGTCTTGTACATCCCAGGTAATAGCATAATATTTGTAGATTGAGATAATTTTGATGTCGTAATTGATGTCTATTGTACGTACGTAATTGTCGAAAACTATGTTTGCACAAAAAGCAGACGTACATTGTGAAAATGAAACCTGTTATAATTTCTTGTATTCCAAAATATTACAATCGAGCTCACAGTAATCTTTTCATTCTCGGTTAACGAAACTTTCGAAATTTATTAACTTTAGAAAATTAGGGTTAGAAAGGAACTATTGGGTTCGCATAATGAAGAGAATTTAACATGAAAATAAGATTCTCTCAACATATGGCAATCCTTTTATACTGAATATGAAGAAGTAGACGACTTCTGTAGACGATTCTGTAAACAATTTCTGTGTATGAAATTACAATTGTTAGTAATTAAGTTTTATGATTCTTGTAATATTACGTGTCAAAACTATTTAAGATATTACTTCTAGGAACTTTTCTCCAGGGTGTCTAGCAAAATTTCGTATTCGAATTCCCGGCAAATTCTCGGATTTCCCGGATCGGGAACACCGTTTTTCCCGGTTTTGTCTTATGATGTATGTGCCTTAATTTCGTATCTCATTATCAGTTAAAAAAGGTACAATGAATTGAATAGCTTCTCCTGCATTATTAATTAATATTATGAGTCATTCGGCAACGACTACTCCGAAATTTCTGGAAGTTCAATAAAATCCCTTGAAATTCCAAAAAGTTTCATAAAGCTTCATGAAATTCTTTGCAATATCTTAGATGCCCATGAAATTTTAGAAAATCGTTAAAATTCTACAAAATACAATGAAAATCTATCCCGAAAGATTTTTAAGATTTTAAAGGTTTCAGAAAAATTTCGAAGGTTTCAAAGATTTCAGAAAATTTTCAAAGATTTTGAAGATTTCCGAAATATTTCACAAAAATTAAAGATTCCTATACATTTTGCAGATCTTAAAGATTTCAGAAAGATTCCAAAAGATTTCAAAGATTTTAAAAATTACAGAAAGATTCAAAAAGATTAAATTTTTTTAAAAGATTTCACAAAGGTTAAAGATTCCAAAATATTTCAAAGATTTCAAGGGCTGCAAAAGATTTCAAAGATTTTACAAAAATTGAATATACCAAAAGATTTGAGATTCCAAAAGATTTCAAAGATTTCAAAGATTTCAAAAAGATTGAAAAATATTTCAAAGATTTTGAAGATTTCAAAGATATTAAAGGTATTAGAAAGATTACAAAAAATTTGAAGGGTTTCGGAAAGATTCCGAAAGATTAGAAAATTACGAAAGATTCCAGAAGATTTCAAACATTCCTTGAAATCTACAAAATCTACGTACTATAAAGTCTTATAAAAATTTAGGAATGTTCCATGAAATTATAGAAAATCCCTTGAATTTCTACAAAATTTCATAATACTACATGAAATTCTACAAAACCTTACGGAATTATAAAAATCCCTTAATATTCTGCACAACTTCCATAAAATTCTATGAAATCCTTTGCACAAGTTCGAAAGAGATGACATAATTTCGCCGAAAAAAATCCCAAATTTTAAAAAATATCGAAAATATAATTAACGAAATTGCAAATTAAAAAAAAATTAAAATTTGCAAAATTTTAACTTATCGAAAAATAAATAAAACTACCAAAAATTTTCATTAACGAAATTGAAATATTCCGAAAGTAAAAGTTAACGCAACTAAAAAAATCAGAATCTCAAATTGCCAAAATCATTAAATTCAGGAAATCATATAATTACCGAAATTTTAAGTACCAAAATTTCAAAATCCTGAAATTAGTAAATTCCCGAAAAAATGGTATTTTTTATCTGATGTTAGAATTATATTTTACTTTATATAGGCGCATAATATGAAATTTGAAGGAGGTTTTTTAAATTTCAAACTATGCAGTATACACCCATATAAAAAAATAATTTTAACACATAAAAAATATTATCTAAATTTTATTTTCTTCTTTGGGGAATTTACTAATGGCGGGAGTTTGAAAATTCGGGTGTTAAAATGTCAGTATTAGTAGAATTTTGACAATTTAACATTTCTGACTTTTTCTAGTTTCAAAAACTTAAAATCCATTGATCGAAATGAAATTTGAAATGGGATATTGTATAATCTGTCAGACTGTTAAATAAATGAAATGCAAAAATTTTTTTTTCAATTTAATACTGTCTAGAAGTTATTAAAAAAAGGAAAATGGATTTATTCACTTTTGCTTCAGGAAAGGCATATTTCACTGATTATTCATGTTTTAATTATATAAATTTACAATTTCTTGTTTACATATGATATCAGAAGATAATTTTATACATGATTACTACATTTTCAATGTTAGCTATAAGTTTTTGAAGTTTTGTAAAATAATATATTATAAGAGAAATATTGAAAAGAATTTATGAATTTTAAAAAGTGTTTACATGTTTAACAAGTTTTACCTATTTACGTAATGAATCTGTAATTCAAAATTAAAATAAAAAAAAAATTCATTTCATTTTATGGATAGACATTAAAACCAAAACGTAAATTTTTTTTCACCAACTCAAGTTTGATTAGCGAATTGATGATATTCAAAACACAAAGAAACAATCATTATCTCAATTTTCCAACAAATGGATTTATCACAAGATTTTCCGGATCTTTTGAGGAATTTCCGATATTTTCCCGTATTTTTCAAGGTGCCCGAAATTCCCGGTTTTCCCATTTTCCCGGGTCGCTAGACACCATGTTTCTCTATACAACTTTAAATTCCAAACCAAAATTTATATAAAATTCATAAATTATATCATCCTAACCTCCAAATTATACTCGTTCATTTTACTCTTATTGCATTCATATCACAAAAAATACATTTTTTCGTTACAATTATTGAACAGTGCAATAAATGGGATTTTCATCGGTGTGGTGTTGGAATTGCCGGATTTACACGATTTACACATAATATGTAATAGTCGCCATGCCGTCCGGCATATAATAGATATGTATGACGCGCCATCAAACGTACATTAGCGGAATTACAAGGCTTCTGGATTTTTACATTACTCTTGTAAAAAGGAATTACACTACGCATGTGAAATTCCATTAAGCGTCGCAATTTTACCTAAACATTGTAATTTACACTTCTAATCCTTTTCCACGTTAGTGTAAATTTCCCTCAGTTTTCATTGGTATTCTTATTTCCTATGATTCTCGTGGTAAAATTACAGTTTTATTGTGAAATTCACAATATTACGTGAGAATAACGTCAGAAATCACTGTGAACTTCCAAAAAATTTGGAATTTTTCCACGGAAATCATAGGAAAAAATTACAACAACGAAATGTAATTTTCATTTAAACTTTTTACAGTGTAGCACGCACGTCACGCAGCTCGTACCGCTAATTTTTTCTTATATCCTGATCACTTATTACAACCACATTACTATTTCTATGTCATTTATGGCAATCTCGCAGGAATAGATGCATCCGGTGTGAGCAAATTTTGGAAATTTGAAGCCAGTGCGTCTTTTTAATGCATTTCACAGTGAAAACATAACCTTAATGAAATACCATTTGTTCCAGCGTATTTTACAACAGCAGTAGAATTTTACAACATATCGGAATTATTTTTGCAAATTCCCTACAGTAATTACTGGCAGGGTCGGAGCCAGAAAAATATTTCGGGGGGGGGGGGGTTTCAAAATATTCAAGTACATTATATTGATATTTTGTCTATTTATCATAATGAGTAATTAGCATCTATTAGCTGAATATCACGTCCAGAACCTGATCTCCACTTTCCAGCGCGAATCGAAGAAGTACCCTGAAATTCCCGTCGTTTCCTTCTGGCATTATTGAAGATCAGGTCCGTCATCTCGATGGCCCCTCAACGCTATTCTCTGTTAGCTTTTTCTTTGGTGGATATTCCACAGACAGATCCAAAAAACTTGTATCGATTGTATTTGTTCTCGTTGGTTTGAAAAAATCCGAAATCTTTTTGGAAGTCATTGTTGTATTTTTATAGTAACATTTAAGTAAATACACTCGTAGACTTGTTATGACAATTTATCCACGTAAACATTTGGTTATGTCCCATAGCAGTGTTGCCAGATGAACTTGGACGATAGTTGCCGACAGATGACACTTAAATCGCCGAAAATCGCCCGCTAACAATTCAAAATCGCCTCGAACTCGCCAAATCTCCAAAACTGATGAATTTTTAGATTACACTGTTTTTAAACAAAACAGAGTTTTGATTATATTTTATTATCATATATAATATATGTATAATCCCTTGGACCGGAATTCCGGTCCAAGCAATGGTCAAACCTGCGATTCCGGTCCAATGGACTGACTTTTCGGTCCAATGGACCGGGAAAGCGGTCCAAGGGATTTAGAGTGTACATCCCATGCATATCTTAGCGGTATTGGCCTTTAATACGAAATGCCAGAAGTTTCAGCGGGGTTTAAACCCCTAAACCCCCCCCCCCCTGGATCCGCCACTGATCACTGGTATGTTTATGTCCTATGATCTTTGTGGTAAAATTACAGGAAACTTTTTACAGTGTATGTTCCGAAGAAACCTAAAGTTTTTACTGCGGCAGAGATCCAGAAATTCCTGACTGAGGCTCCAGACGAGAAATACTTGGCAGTAAAGGTAAATATATACATTAAAAACATCAAACAATAACAAATACAAAAATTAGTTGAAAACTTTGAAATAAAAATTTTAATGATCAAAATAGATAAAAAAGAAATCTCAGCACTCCAGGACTGATCTTTGTAAATGTACCAACTAATTCGAATATTTTCATAACAGGTAGCTGCGATATTTTGAACGGCTGGTGCATGCCAAAGCGACGAATCAGCTAAAATGATTGGCCAAGACATCGCGATCGAAGGGCGACTGATTGTTGTGAAAATCTCCAATACCAAAAATAAGAAACCTCGTCAATTTGTCATGGACAGTAAATTTTACGTACAACATGCGAAAATACCAGGAATGTCGTCCAGCCAATTCGCTTCCCTCGACTCGAGTACGCCACCTGACGGCCACTGACCGAAGCTTCCTATGGGGGGAATTTGGTGGTGGGGAAAAGCAGAAACCATTCTGCTTGGTCTGTCAGATTTGCAGGTTAGTAATTTCGCGCCGCGCTCCATCCGCAATCCGCAAAATTATGTCTGCAATTCACAAAAATTTCCCAATTTCACAAAAATTCACAATTCCCCCACCACCTAATTCCCCCCATAGGCAGCTTTGGTCAACCGCCGCCAGGCGGCGTACTCGAGTCGAGGGAAGCGAATACTCCAATGAATCGATTTTTCCTAAAATACAATGGAAAATGCGTGAAGCAAGTCAATGGAAAAAATAAATTTATGACAGTGCCAAAAATGATTGCTGAGTTTTTGGATCTGCAAGAACCGAATTCGTATACCGGTAATTCAATGGCTTCGTAATTATTAGTAATTATTAAAAAAATATATGATCATTATTGTCATATGTTTGCAAGTCACAGTTTCCGCCACACTTCGGCCACTTTATTGGCAATTTCAGGTGCATGTCTCCCAATTATCAAAAGACACGAAAGGTGGAAGTCGAGCACAGACGCAAAGGGATACCTCGAGGAGTCGATTGACAAGAAAGTAGAGATAGCAAAACAAATTACAGCACGAATATCGATGACCTTAACTTCAACAGACGATCTCATGGAAAATATACTTCCCAATGCGTAGAATTTTGAATCAGGAGTAGAAGAAACATACAATTTCGACGAATTCGAACTTCCTCCGGCGAAAAAGTCAAAATCAGAAAAAGACGAAAAGAATCTTGGAGAATCAATTGAAATAGGAAAAACGCCTTTTTTGTTGCAAAATTTTACCGTCTATTTTCAGATGCAAGATCCAAATCAATAAACAATTTAACGATTAAATTGTAATGAACGTGTAATTAACGTTTTAATTGAAATTTTGTTCTGAAATAATATGAATATTGAATAATTATAAAAAAATGGAAACTAGTTCTATAAAATAATCATTTTGTGTATTGTAAAATGAAGAAAATCATTTTTATTATACGGGTGCTGCAAAAAGTATCATGTGCATTAGCGCACAACTTACTATTTTTCGTCGTATAGAACGAAGACAGTATATCAAAATGGAAATTTTTAAATAATTTATACCTTATCTGCAAACATATTTCTGCTTTGAAATTCCTGGAAATACAATCAGTTGAGAAATTGATTCATCCTAACTAAGTCTAGAACACAGCGTGCGCTTTGTGACGAGAATATGAATTTTAAAGACAAAAGGGCTCTTAGGAAAAATGAATAGCCCATTTTTTTAATATTTCCGACAAGAAGAGACTTTATGGGAATAGATCTCGCGACAGGAAGGGAACAAAGCAAAAGTGGAGAAAGAAAAATATGCAACTAAAAAGGATAAAATTAGATTTTTCGAGAGGAAACAACAAGAGGAGAATGGAAAATAGTAATAGTGAAATAGAAAGGAGAATCTAAATAGTATATTAAATGTTAAATAAATGAAATATGAAACGTTAGTTAACATAGTATTCTTTCTTTCTCTTTCCGCAATATTGAATTGAATTCTCACTTTTAGTAGAAATCTCAGTTCTTGATATTTACTTTTCTCGATAATCTCAGTAATGCATCGACGAAGTGTTTCGAGATTTGGCACGTGTTCGTGGTTTCTTTTCTTTTGCTAAGCTTCACCTCGTCGGCTCTCCAGTACGACCATTTCTCGAATTATCTTTTATTTATTTCTTTTTCTCATTTCTCCCGTCACATATTCGCCTCCCATTCTATATACTTATTTACTCAGGCCAAAAACATGAAATAAAGTTCGCAGAAGCGCAGAATTACAATTTAAATAAATATTAATTTATATTAGTTATAAATTATCAGTCGATCAGATAGAGCATGAAAAACCAAGAAAAAAAGCGGTATCCTAGGTTTTTTTACAAATATTATCTACTAGGGTGGAGAGAAAAAAAAGTAATTTTGTACTACGAAATTCTAATAGTGGGGAGACGCAGCGTTCGTAAAAGACTAAAATACCTCTAGTCTAAAGTCTAAAAATGTAGGACCATATAAACGTTTCTTAGTGTCTTTTATTTAATTTTCCAAATTTTCAACTCGATATCTTATTTCGTGTGGGCGTCAGTTGTTTAGAAAAAAATGTCCGTAAGGTAGGAATCGGATAAGTTTGACATGGCCTCAATTCCCTCTAAAAGAAGATTCTATTGATTTAAATCAATTATTTACAGAATTGATTCCATCACTATCACATAATTTCCTGATGGATATGTATTGAATTTATAACTGTTTTTTTTCGTTTTGAAACGTTGGTCAATACGTGTTCATCACTCTTGCGATCACTCTCAAACCAAAATGTTTGATTCTAATTCATTCATTTAAATAAATATTTATTTTCATAAATAGTATCTATTTTTGAGGATGGACAATACTCACATTATGAATTTCACAACATTTTTTCTCGATGCACAAATTATTTCTTTTTCGTTGCAATACTACTGTGGGCAAAAAATAGTAAGACTTTGTTCATATTTTAAAAAATTTTTATTTATCCTTCCAAATCTATATCGTCCCCCTCAAAGTAATCCCCCCCGGCCCCAGTACACTTGTGCTAACGTTTTTTCCAATTCTCGAAACAGTTGTTAAAGTCAATTTCCGGAATAGCCTTCAATGCGCTTAGCGATTCATGT
>JAUMHM010000004.1:3805103-3827023 GCA_032362435.1 Melikaiella ostensackeni
GAAGAGTTGTACAATAATTTTCAAATATATGGTTTTTGTATAATCAGTCTCATTACTTAATTGTCACACCTCGTATTCGCACGTTCTTGGGAATGGAGAATATCTAATGGGGAATGGCCCAGGTGCGGATTTGGGTTGACAGCCAGAGTTGGACGGTCGATCCAAGGTCGGGCCTGCTTTGGAAACCAGATTTGAGTAACCAAAGTAGGTCCAACTATGGCAGCTCCAACCTACCTTTGTTGGGCCAACGTTAGCAGCTGACATTGGCGGCCGAGTTCATCCGACCGTCTGCCCAGCTCTAGCCCAAGGTCTGAGCGACAGTTGGATACACTCTGGCGAATTGTTTTAAAAGGACCATAACAATACGGTCGGATTAACTCTGATGCGTAAGGTTGGTCCGACTGTCGGCTTTATATTAACCAGTGTAAGTAACCTCACTGCCCCCGACTGTCACCCAACTCTGGCCCAAGGCTGGGCCGACAGTCGGATAGACTCTGGCTAATTGTTATAATATTATTGTAACAATATGGTTGGCCCGGCTATGGGTGAGGTATATCAGCTTGTTGTAGAAACAAAATTATTCGGTCTTAAAATCATTGTGATTTACTAACAGAATGGTACAAGTAACGAAAAATTTTCATAATTTCAAAATTTATGAACAACTTAAAAGGTTTTAAACCACTTCTTATCCTATTAAGTCCCATGGAAAGACCAACTGACATGGTACAATTGAAAGCTCAAATTATTTTTCATGAAAAGCCGTTTTTTAAATAAAATGTTCTCATCCCAAAATGACCTTTTCTACTATTTCAATTGGTCTGCCCATGGGACTAATTAGTTTAAAACATTATTTATAACCTCATAAGTGGTTTATAAATTTTGAAATTATAAGTTGTTTCTTACTGATATGATTCTAATAATAAATTACAACACTTTTTACACAAAACAAGTTTTCTTTTACAGCAATTTCGAATATTGGTCTGTCTTGTGTTGGCTTTGCGGGAAGGCAGATGGATCTAGGTCTGGCTACCTTGCGCAATTAAATATTAGAACATCTATGCCACGCGACTGAAAACCTCGTACATTTGCTCAGGGGATCATTTTATGAGAACGGGATGGGGCTTGTCGGTCGGATAGGATTGTTGTGCCGAGTAGTATTGAATTGTGTGCTATACCCTGCGCGGGCGGTCTTTCCTTCTTCTCCCCTTCTTCCGGCAAAAAAGGTTTGGAACGGATGAATCGTCTTCGTTTGATTTCATTGTTTTCTACCTGCGTTTTGATGCTGTATCGATTTGGAGTTTCTACAGAAATTAAGTTAAAATTGAAGGAAGATCTGAAGTCATTATAGTCATGATATCATTAGACTTTACGGAATATAATTGTACTATGCAAACCGCGATCTAAGCCATATTTGGTCATTTACTCAAAAATAATGGTATGAGCGACATGTGTTTATTCGCACCACTGGTGATAGAGATTGATGATAATTTTGTCACACGCCCACCTCCTTTACAAAGGTCTCCCCAAGAGACTGGTGATAATTTTGTCATACGCCACCCCGCTCTCTTCCAAGTGCCGCTCTCAAGTAATGTAAAAAATCGATATTTCGAGAACCAAATGAAATCCACCTATAGGAATTGAATTTAGAGTATCACGTTAGGCGTAGGGCAGAATTGCGCGGACTTAGTAACGAAACGCAAGCATTTCGCGCATCAAGAAGCTCAAAAGTAAATTGATACAAACATTCAAGCTCATTTTTATGATTACCCGTTCAAAGAAACAGACCCCCGAAGGTTTGGTTAAGTAAGCTGATGAGACGCCTGATGAACGCAACAACACGTATCATTATTAGCTTCACTCAATATAAAAGTCTCAGGAGAAATCCTTTTACAAAATTTAGAAGAAAAACTTCATAAAACTACTATAGAAAAATGGGACGAAACCCTGAGGCATAATGTATTTCCAAAACTCGATGACGTGTTGAAATTTTTGTATCGCATGGCCGCTCATTTATTTCAACAGGAACTACAGAACACAACTTAAGCTAAGGAGACAATGACCATGCACTCAAGTTCCGGAAATCAGAAAAACACAAAGTCAACCTTCCTAACGTCAACAATAAGACCGTGCCCAGCATGTAATTCCATATCTTCTCGATTCCAAAAAGAATAGAAATTGCAAAAGATGCTCTGCTATGTATATTGCTCGCGTAATAATCACAAACCAACAGATTGTGAATCCGACAATTGTATGGTATGCAACAAGAAGCATAGTATTCCTTTGCGTTATAGCACTCATAATTGATTTCCTTCTTGCGCACTCATTTCTTCTTAATAATGAGTCAAGTCGTCTATTTTTAATAACTTTCTTCATTAAGTACTGATTTCGTCCACACTGCTCTATGTCCGAGCTACAAGTGAGTCAAAATTGTTCGATTGCCTTTTTAGCTGCTCTCTTTGCCCCTATCGTTCGAAGGTGAGAGAGTATGTGGTAAGGTCCCGATAACCTATACCTTTCCTTCCCTATCGAACGAAGGTCGAAAAGGCAAGGTCATGGGTTTTTGTTAGGTGAAAATTCATTATAGAAATATCGATAGTATTCACAACAGTATTCAAATAATATTTCGATGAACAAAAATAATACAAAAGAAAAAGTGGATCATTCGATGATCCACATAGCGCACTCCAGAAGCATAGCGCACTCCTGCATCAGGAATCCTCACAACTCCCAGCCTAGCTTTCAAAACCTACAGGTAATGAGCAAAATTGTATTTCCTCAACGGTAGATGCGCTGGTGGGTCAATTGATGACAGGTGCAGAAATTTATTTATTGGACAAAGAACGACGACCTGTGCGATGTCTAACCCTTTCCGACGCATGTTCATCTGCTAATTTCATTATAGAGGAATTAGCCACATCGCTACGATTGCCTAAGAGGAGATGCTTTGTTCCTGTGGGTGCATTAAACGATCTCACTACGGCTGCACGAGCTGTACTAAGAATCACAATTCGATCTACATACAGCAATTATGAAAAGACACTCATTTTTTTTAGAATTCTCCGAAGAGCAGAATTAGTACCAAATCTACGCGATGCTATTAAAATTTCCTCGAATATACAATTTGCGGATCCAAATTTCCGTATTGAAAAAATTGATTTATGTCGACAGGGTTGTGACTTGATCCTCCAAACAACTTAATAAAGATGGGTCGTAGGTGGCAGCCTAATCTCTTCATCCACCATGGCTTTACGCTCAGCTAAATGTCATTTTTCGGAACTGCGGTCGGAAATCGCAAAATTCTGGGAACGAGAAGAAGGTTTTGGACGAATTCACCTTTCCGTCGAAGTAACCGCCTGCGAAGAACATTTCCAGACACACACAGGGCGAAATTTTTCCAAAATTTTAGAAGAATACCTGGATCTCGGACACATGTCGCTGGCAATAGATGAACTAGAATTCCACTTTTATATACCACATGACACAGTATTCAAAGAGGGAATTTTAACGACAAAGCTAAGAGTGCTTTTCGATGAATCAGCAAAGTCCGAGACAGGCCTTTCTTTGAGTGACACGCTATTGGAAGGACCCACTCTCTAAGACGATATCTTCTAGCACATTCTTCGATTTAGATTCCACAATTATGTATTGACAAGCGATATAGAAAAAATTTATTGACAATTTGGAATTTTTGAAAAAGATAGGAAATATCAACGAATCCTGTGGAGATGCGACGGAATCAATGTTCAAGCCTTCCAGTTGAACACAGTCACTTTTGGAATCAGTTCTCAGAGATTTCTAAGCTTTTTATCCACTAGGTTTACTGGGGCCAATCACTTTATTTGCGAAGAGATTCATGCACAGACTCTGGGAATTGAAATTAGAGTGACATGAGTCGATACCTCAAAGCGTACACTGGACTTGGAGGAAATTTCGTGCGTAACTGGCTCTTGTTAAAGATTCAACTTTCGATCATGAACTTCTCATGGAAGAAGCTGTGGAGATCCAATTGCACGGATTTTGTGGTGGCAGTGAGAAAGGCTATGGAGCATGTACCTACATCAGATCCAAAAACAATCAAAGTCACTCTGAGAGTAGATTGCTTTGCGCAAAATCTAGTGTAGCTCCTCTGAAGACCCCTGAGTCAATATTTATTGCAAGACTAAAACTCTGCAGTGCACAATTACTTGCTAGATTGTATGCAGCAGTCAACTCGTGCATTAAAGTTTTACAAAACAAGACATTTTTTTGAACTGATTCGACTAATGTATGTTTTTGGATCAATACTTCACCACATCGTTCAGAAACGTTTATGTCCGATCATACTTCTGAGATACAAGGAAAAACGAATGCTCAGCATTGGTGGAATGTACGATCAGAAGACAACCCAGCTGATGTGTTATCAAGAGAACAAATGCCTTCAAAGTTCATTGAAAGTAATCTCTGCAAATTTGGACCAAGCTGGCTGAACAACGAGGAATCCACTGGGCCTAAAATCCAAATTCGATCGTCAAGGGAATTCCCAGGGTTAAAGAATTAATGCTGTTTGACAGTTCTTCCGAAGGTGAAATTTTTCGAAAAATTTTCATCGTACTCTAAAATAAAACGAATCGTCTAAACGCCGAAAAACAAATAATTCGCGCAACCCAAGTGACAACTTTCGCTCAGGAAATGTGCAATCCGGAAAAAAGGAGAAGTGTTGACGAGAGAAGCAAGCTCGAATCACTTGATTCATTCCTTGGTCGAGACGGTGTCATTAGAGTAGGAGGTCGATTACAGAACTCAGCCATTCCCCATTCTCAACAGTATCCTTTTATTTTACCTCATTTGAGTCATGTCACAGAACTGATTATTCAAGATGAACATCTACGCAACAAACACGCTGGGATACAAACAAGACTGTGGGCTATATGTCGCCGATTTTGGCCTCTCGATGGTCGTAATCAAGTACGAAAGGTTATACATAAGTGCATCAAGTGCTATCGTGCTAGTCTATCAACAGTAGAATATGTAATGGGGAATCTACCGAGTATAAGGATCGCCGAACATTAGGGAGAAAAAACATTATAATACATCACGAGTTAAGGTTTATATCGCAGCATTCATTTGCCTTGTTGTTCAGGCGGTACATCTTGAAGTCGTTAGTGACATGACCACCGAGGGTTCTTTGGCTGCTTTGCGTCGAATCGTGTCCAGACGTGGAAGGCCCAGTATCATATATTCCAACAATGGTACCAATTTTGTAGACGCGAACAGTAAATAAAGGGAGATCAAAAATCGCATTCAATCTGAGGCGCACTATGAGCAAGTGAATCATTTCCTCAGCGATCAGGGAATTGAATGGAAGTTCGTTCCTCCGTTATCGCCCCACTTTAGGGGGTTATGGGTTTCCATGTTAAATACATTTAAACATCCTTTAAAACGTCTAGTGAACGATGTTGTATTTACTTCTGGAGAGTTTAATCCGTTTGCCATCAAAGTTGAAGTGATTTTGAACTCAAGCCCTCATACCTATTTCTTCCGATCCACATGACATCCTCGCTTTTACTCCTGGTCACTTCTGAATAGGTAATTCACTCACGAGCTTACCGGAGTTGAATCCTTGCTCCACATCACCAACAGCATCAGCCAGATGGCTACATATTCAGAAGATGCGTCAAGATTTCTAGAGAAAGTGGAACAAAAAGTACCTGAACGAATTAAACATTCGACACAAATGGAGAAACGGCAAACATCAACTCAAGGAAGGTACAATCGTTCTCTTGAATAAAGACAACATTACACCAATGCAGTAGTTGCTGGGTCGTGTCACCGAAACATTTCCTGGTTCGGACGGAATTGTGTGGACCGTTATCGTAAAAACGGCAAGAAATGAATTTTTAAAAAAATGTGAGAAAATTAGTAGCTTTTTCCATTGAAACTAAAATGTGAACGTAAAACTGCCGATCAAAGATGATTCAATATAGACACATTAATGATTTAAGGACAATCACATCTAAATAATTTAGTCGTACTACTCGAATTATTAGTTATTATTACCACTACATAAGTCAATTATAAGTTTGAATTCACATTTAAGTTAATCACAAACTTCTTAACGGGGGAGGGAGGATGGATCATCAAATGATCCACATTTATATATTTTTTTCACTATTCTCGATCGCTGTATTTCATGTAATTTCATTCGAAGAAACATTGGTTAGAATGCTCGTTGTGTTTACTATTTACAGTCATATGATGAACATTCACGAATCAAGGACCCATGGCTTTGTCTTTTCATCCTTCGATCGATTGGAAAGAAAAGATACAGGTAATCGGGACCCTTTCCTCGCTCTCTCAGCCTTTGACAAAAAGGACTGGGAGAGCAGGTAGAGGAATGAATGAACCACTTCACTTCTCACTTGTGACTCAAGGTTGTTTGATGTGCTTAAATGCAGAATAAAATGAAGATTGTTGTAATAAGAGATTACTTGTTTCATTAATTGAAAATGGATAAGTGCGTAAAAGGGAATAGTGACTATTAGAGCTACAATGGCACGGAACACAGATTGATCAGCGACACGTGTCGGAGCGGCGTTGTGGGACGTGTATGTTGTTTGAATGAGCAACACGCGGCTTCTAGATTCATATAAAAGTATATCCCTTGTCCTACACATCCCTCACTCATCCTTACCATATAAATTCCTTGATCCGCAATAGAATAATAGTAATAAAATAAAAAATGTGATTTATCAAATTGTGACGTTTCGTAAGGAGAGCGCCTACTTTGTCGATCGTAGTTTAGGAGATATTGTCGTTTTTGTGAACAAAGGTCAAAAGTATCGGTTTTGCAGTTTCGATGGGAAATCTTACTTCAATCTATACTCTATCTGATGACATCATACTTCTTCATCCGGCTATTTGCCCCTATATGTAACTCCATACCGAAAAAATGCGTCCTTCCCTTGCAATATGTCACAATTGATTAAAATCAAAAAATTAGAGAAGCTTGAGGACTGTATTAAAAAGAAGAAAAAATTATGAAAATTTGGCGAGATTTTCTCTTGTATTATTAATAATGATCTTGCCAAGTTTTCTTACTTTTCTTCACTATAATTAGTGAGAGGCATTTTGGCGATATCCGAAAACCGGGGACTCCGGGCGGGTACCCCATATAATTAATGGCCGAGTCTGAAGTGACGGACTGTCTGTACGTTTAGCTCGGCTGAGCTAAAAGTACGGACTGTCCGTACGTTTAGCTTTGATTACACGTCCGGGCTGAAAGTCCGGACAGTTCGAACGTTTATGTACGTTTATAACAAGATCGAGTCTAAACGTACGGACCTGGCAAGGGGAAGGGGCAGTTGGAAAGGGGTAGGGGGCGTGGCATGTGTCCAGACGTATAGATACAACCTAATGTGTCTATACGTCCGGAAACAAGCTACGCCCCCTGCCCCTTTCCAGCTCTCCATCCCCTTGACAGGTCCGTATGTTCAGACTCGACTTTGGTATAAACGTGCATAAACTACGGACTGTCCGTATGTTTAATCCGGCCGTATAACTGGAAGTAAACGTACGGACTGTTCGGACTTATAGTCACTACCATAATTAATAAGCATGAACAAATGTCATCCAACTTTGAGTGTACTGATAACTTTTTACGTAGCGGAGTTTTTTTGCATCGAGCATCCTTTGGGCGAGATTAACTCTTCTTATTGTTATCATTTCTTATTGAATTTTCCCTTGTGAAATAATATTACTTCTTTGAAGTATATCATTAAATTGCAAGACTTTGGACGTAGAATATAAGATCGATGGGAAAGGTTTTTTTGAAGCCGTTGAAGATAACAGCTTATTTCGAACTTGCTAAACCGAATGCTAAGTTAATTTTTTATTTTCCCTCTTAACGTCGTATTACAGTACGAGGATTTAAAATCTTTTTCATACCCGTAAAAAAGGTAGCGCACTCTAGTTCTTGTTGCAAACACGTTCCGATGTGTCGCTACTTTTTTTCTGTGGGAAAACAAGTTGATGGCAATATTGAGGGGATGGTTCGAGGGTGATGAAAGAACGATTGCGTGAATGGTTCATTGAGGAGCGTCTGACTGAGAATATACGAGATAGTCTAAAACGAGCATGTGATGCTTGTACATACGTCGGTTGGTCTTTATGACTCGATTTGTTATGGCGCTACGCTTAACGTGTCATGCTGAGATAATGTCATGGATCTGTACATGTACATGGGTATCGACACAACGACCCCGTCACGGAGAGTATAGTAAACTTGCCTATCTACCCTCGTCCATTCTGTCGGTATGTAAAATACTGGATGACAAACGTGAGTTTCGCTTGAAGGATTTATTACTCCGCAGTAGTCATGACGATTTAAGAGTAAAATGATAATCAAGAGTTGAAATCTATTTAGGCGTTATTGCTATCCACAAAATTCAAATATTCATTTGGAACTTTTTCGTAGAGCTTTTAGGAAATTCGTTCTAAAGAATTAAATTTGTCTCAATGTTTTTGTCTTCGATAAATGGTAAAATAAATGCGATATTTCAAGGGAAGGGTCAGGAAGGAGGTAGACAAATAAGGGCAGGACAAAGAGAAGGCGGGTTAATGGTGCGGATGCTAAGATCGGGGTGGGTCAAGAGATTAATAGGCAACGCACAAGGAGACGAATTTCCTCGTCGCCCAAACGGGCTGTGATTAACTAACAGGAGCGTCTAATTTACATTGCTAGGAGAATCACGTAATCAACAACAATTAACGAAATGCAACACTAGTTTAACAATATTGAAATATGTTTTAATAGCTTTTTGTATTCATCTTCGCACGGGTCACCTCACTGAATATTTACATCTTTTAAAATGTTATGAAATATACTTGAAATTTCTTCAGTATTCTATAAATTTCTGAAATTTTCATAAATATTCGGTAATTTATAATTAAACCTAAACTACTTTGAAATTATCGAATGCTCTTCACGTTCGATTGAATATTCTGGAATGTTGTAGATTGTTCTGGACTTTTTGAAATAATCTGGAATATTCAGAAACGTTCAAGAATGTTTAAGGCTTATCAAGAAGAATTTATAATTTTTAGATTGCTCAAGGGTATTCTAGGCTTTCATTGAATGTATAAGTGATGTTGATTTTTTTTTAGCATATTGTATAATTTTTCAGAATATTCTAGAACCAGTTAGAATTTTCACACATGGAAATATATGTTCCTTGAAGTTTATGGAAGGAATAATTCAAGAGTAGCCAATATGGAAGATAGTTTAATGAAAGTTAAAAATGTCTGGTTATACGATATGATGAACAATTTTATTAAAATGAGCAGAAAATTTTACAGATTGCATCTCATTTTGCTGATCTCTTCCGCTATTCTCCTTTTCCATAGCGGATCATTTTTACACCTCTGACTGGCGGTGTTAGTGTGCTGAGGTCTATTGTTTAATCCTATTATACTGACTGTGGCACAGGCTGCATAGTATACAAGTGTCTATTATACCTGTATGATAGATAGATGTTCAGTCAAGTACAATGGCCACACCTGGCACTTAAGATGGTCATCAATGCCAGTAAAAGATTTTGGTGTTGTTGTTTGTATTTGGTCGTTGTGATGCCAAAATTTGGTGCTGTTTTGATTCCTGTACATCTTAAACGACTTCAACTCCGTCAGTCTCAGCGTCTCGGTCTACAACCTCAGTAATATCATCTACCGCCAAGCATCTATAGGTTCACCACTTGAGGCGTATGGATGGTATACTTGCCTTCTTATGGTCTCAATTTCCACCTCAGAAAGCAGTCCATGAACAAAGATTGAGAGTTTTTAGCCTGCTAGATGTTGTTCGGTTATTCCCTTTACCAAGTGGGTACATGCATTTAAGAAAAGACGAGGGTGTTCTCGTTTCACATGTGCACCACTTGTTTTGGCCTGCAAACAAGTACGAACAAAGACCCTTTGTCCTAATTCCTTGAAGTAAGTCAGTTTTTTGACCTGTGACAGCTCAGGTTGTTTTTCATACAATGTTTGTGAGAAAACTGTTCTCCTTTATGTCGGCGGTACCATCTCTTTCTTGGTTTTGTAATAGGAGTGCATCACAGATTCGTCATATTACGGTAACCAAATAAAGAGATTCAGTAGTACTCTCCTAGAAGTGGTTGGTTAAGGGCTTCCAACCAAAGCATCCTTCACGATCGCAGCTGATGGTGTGCTGTTTGACACTTGCGGCTGATCTTCTGCCTGGAGATATCTGCTCTTTCGGGCGTTCTGGTTAGATCATCACTTAGCTTAACATCACTTTCTCTGCTTGTGGCATGCAAAAACCTGTTAGTAGCAATGCTACTGTCAATGTAGCCGTCAAAATCATGAGAAGAAAGCTCAAGCCCTACTGCGATGCTAATGCCAGAACACCTTTGGAGGGTATTACTATGAGGATTATAATATTATTCTTAAAAGAAATTATATCTTTGACTTGAAATTTTTACAACCTAATATGTAGAAAGTATTTATTCATAGTTGGATTTTTTGTACCAAACTGAATATTCTGTACGGGGCTATCCTGGCCTTATATCATTAGTCACGGACGCATTTTTGAAATGCAATCAAGTGATGTGATGAGAGTGATATGCATAATTATACATATTGGGCCGTTTGGTATATTTTTTACCCCACCATCCACGGGCTTGGTTACAGCCAAGCACATGAGGGGGGTCCGATAGCTTGAGGTGGAATCCGATCCATCAAAACCTCACTAAAAGTATATAGAAAAATTGCCATATGTACTGGATCCGGGATCAAACCCCGGACTTCTAGTAGGAAGTCCGAACGCTCAACCTCATTATTGTCTCCAACAGGTTTAATTGAAATTTTAATTTAATTGGAATTTGATTCAATTGAGAAATGAAAACTTGATTTTTACAACAAAAAACCCACACTTATATTTCTTGAAATTTTTTTGTTAAATTTGGCCTTCTGTGAGGAAGGCATCTTTCGAGTTTCAGCGCGCTATACAGAGTAAGAATCATTTTTTATAGAACTTTGAAATATGAGCCAATTTTTTTGTTAGCACTTTGTCGAATCTTTCGTTGCTTTTAAGAAAAACGTGAAAATCCAATTTTTCCGGCATGGCGGATCCAATATGGCGGCCAAAATTACAAAATTTTTACATATTCGTGTAAAACTTAGAATGAAGTAGGTTTTGAGGTTGGTGATTTTGAATTAAATGTCAAAAATGACAAATTCAAAATAGCGGATCCAATATGGCGACCAAAATTTCTAAATTTTTACATATTCGTGTAAAATTTGGTAAAAGGGCGTTTTTGAGGTAGCTGATTTCGAATTCGACATCAAAAAATACAAATTCTAAATGGCGGGTCCAATATGGCGGCAAACACTGTGAAATGAAATCCATTTGACGAAAAATTGCTACACGGGGGTCTTTCGTGCCCGCTTACTTCAAATCCAAAGTTAAAATATAAAAATTCAGAATGGTAGATTCAATATGTTCGATCAAAATTTAAAAAATGAAAATGATTTCACATTATTATTTGACATTATTATATACGACGATCTGCCATTTTCAATTTCTATATTTTAACTTTGTATTTGAAATAAGTCGCCTGAAAAACCTTCGAGTAGCCATTTTTAGTCAAATTGGTTTTAGTTTACCATTTTGGTCCACCGTATAAAATCCGCGATTTTGAATTTTGAAATTTTGACTTTGGATTTAAAATGGCTTTTGTTTACAGTACAGATAGAGGTTACACGTGTTTTTCGAGTGCTATCATTTTTTTGGTTAGTGAAAATGAAGAGAAAGAGATTAAGAATCTGATGAGAGACATCGGTGCAAAAGTTGCAGTGGAAGGCATGGCGAGACTACGAGAGGAGAAGAAGGGGGAAGCATGTATGTTTTCAGTGAAAGTAGGAAGTGAGGAGGAGAGGTATGAAGTTATGGGAAAAAGAAATTGCTGAAAGGAAGAAATAAAAGAATCCAAGGGGATCTAACGTGGAGAGGAAGAGAAAGTGGATTATCTAGCAGAAGGTACAGGCTGAAAAAAATAAAGGAGGTAGGGTAAGGATTGAGAGAGACAGAATATGGGTAAACGGAGAGGTCTGCGTTTGGGACGGAGAAGTAGAAGACCTGAGAGAAGGCAGAAAACAGGAAGTAAATAAAAGGGAAATGGGGAGGGTAATAAGAATACAGGTTTTACAGTGGGGTTGAGGAACGACAAGAGAAATTAAATGAAAGGAAGATAGGAGAAGAATCCAAAAAGAGAGACGTGAAAGTAGCATTTTAGAATGTGTCAGGGTTAAAAAACAAGGACAAAGGATTCTGGGGTGAATTGCGAGAGTGTGATGTGAAAATGACGAACGAAACATGGATGCATGAGATGGAGTGGAAAGATATAAAAAGAACTTTACCGCAATTATATGTGTGGAAGATGCAAGCAACGAGAAACGATTACGTGAAAGGAAAAGGTATGGGTGGCATGGTGTCAGGGGTAAGAAAGGAAACGATGGTAGAGGAAGAAAAGGAAAAGAACACGGAGAAAAGAGACGAAACAATGACGAGAAGACATAGGGAACATATGGAAACGGATCGGGAGGACAGGAGGCTTCTAGACTTGTTGAAAGAGGCAGGATGGTTCATTTATAACCAGAAAAACTTAAAAGAGTGATTGATGAGGTTAGGGAGGAGATAAGATGACGAAAAGTGTAAGAAAATGAGGAGAAGGGGAAATGTAGAAAGGGGAACTCGACAGGAGAAAAAGAGATCACAAGAGAATGTTCAGTGAAAAAAAACAAACGGAGAAGGAAAGATACATGGAAGAAGTCAAAAAAGCGGTAAAGGGTGGAAGGGAATGTGATATGATAAGCAGGGAAAGAGGTGCAAGGTTGGGCATAAAAGAGGAAATCGGGATGGACAAGTGGACGGAGTAGTTCAAGAAACTGCTAAAGGTCGTCGAAAATAGGGTAAAGGTGAAGGCAGAGACGTAGTAGCGAAGGACGGAGACAGTTGTTTTCAAGATTAGTAGGGAAGAGGTGAATGAGGCAATTGCTAGGCTGAAAAGAACAAAGAAACAGGTGAGGATGACCTGGAGAATGATGCAATGAAATATAGTGGAGAAGGGGTGAAAGAAGAGATGTGGAGGATTTGTAATGGGGTTTGGAGAGGCGAAGAGTGGCTGGAGGAATGGGAGAAGGGTCTGGTAGTGCCGTTGATTGAGAAAGGAGAGGGAAAAAGAGTAGGGGAATATAGAGATATCACACTCATATCGGTGGGCTATAAATATAGGCGGAAGTGCTTAGGAAGAAGCTGGAAAGGCAGGTGGACTAAAAGTAAAGACGAATACCACATAACCAAACAAAGTTTAGGAAAGGGATAAGGACCACAAATAACGTACACGTGCTCAACTTTCTAATCAACAGGAACTTGGGGCGGAAAAAAGTGAAACTAGTTGCAGTTTTTGTGGATCTCAAAGTAGCATTTGACTCAGTAAAAAGGAAGGTGCTATGGAAGGCCATGAAAGAAAGAGGTCCCCCTGGGAGCGACTGCCATCCATGAAAATGACACCGGCTCCCAGTAGAACCGCGGTAAATCACACCCATGTCCACGCCTCACAACCGTCAGATGGGCGGCCATATATATGTTAGTGCGCGCTAACCTCCTAAATAGGTCTATTATTGCTCATACATTTTTTACTGATTGCTGTTAGAAATACATAAAAATAATTCTGATTGTTGAAAAAATTGAAAACGGCTTCTCTTCAAAAGTTATTTTATTTTCTCGGAAAGGCTGAACTCCCGATGTACTGTTCATTATTTTGCATGTTTCTTACCTTTTCTTTCATGATACATGTTGATATTTTCTTTATTAACTTCTTCTCATACATTCTGTTCGTGTATCACTGTTTTTGTCTATTGAGGAGGAATTATTTTATTTCAAATAACATATATTTAAGTTTAATTTCAGATTGATTGTTAGCCAAACTTGTTGAACTTTGAAAGATTATAAAATTTTTCATAATATTAATTTTAATTCAATTATGTGAGGAAGGCCCTAGAGGCCCTCGTGGAAGATCTGAAAGCTCTCGTGGGAGGCTCTGGAGACTTTCGGTAAAGGCCCTGCAAGCGCCAGTGGAAGACTCTGGGGACTCTCGTGCGAGTGCTTTAGGGACCCTCCTGCGACTGCTCTGGGGGTCCTTGTTGAAGGCTCTGGGGCACCCGTGGAAGGCTCTGGAGGCCCTCGTACAACGCTCTGGAGGCCGGCATAGGAGGCTCTGTATGCTTTCGCGAAATGACCTGAAATGATCAAAATTATACTAAAAATTTCCTCAAGTTTTAACATTATTTTAGAATCTTCTGGAATTTTCTTGAAGATTCTTCTATTTATAATGTTCTTGACACTTGTCACACAATATACTATTATAATGTTCTATATTATGTTCTGGAATCTAATATTCATAAATGTCCTCGAAGAATCTGATATCTTGTCGAAAGCTCTAGAATATTCTTAAATTTTCTAAGATGACTTTGAAATTTATAACAGATTATTTATTTTGAAAATTCTCAAGAAATTGAGAAATAGTGTTATCTTTTTCGCGGAATATTCTGCAAGAGTACGCCGTGTGCGGTGTAGTTTCTAGTTGTAACATTCTTGAGATATGAAAACAAATGAAGGCACAATTAAAATTTTCATTGTTCAAAGTGAGATGCAAAAAATTCAAAACCAATAGTTTTTTGTATGCTGTAGAATTTTTTGAAACGTATGAATTCCGGTTAAAACTGCAGTTGTCGCTGTATCAAAAATGTTTGTTTTTTCTACACCTAAATGCAATATTAAAGAATATATTTTCTTTTAATAAATTTGATTATTATTTCAGCTATCTGTCAGTAGCACTACCATCAAAAGTTCAATGAAATACGCAGATATTAAAGATATTATTTTCAAACTATTTGTAACTAGTATTCCAGCTCTCATAGATACGATCCCAAACTTTGAATTGAATTTTCCAACGGAAGGAACTGAGTTAATGATTTCTCTCTCAACTTCGACCCGGGAGGTTAAATTATAATTTGAGTAAGATTGTTACCCACGAGTGATCATTCTTGGAATTCAGCACAGATTCTGATATATATGCAATCAAATTATATTTTGATTATGTAAAAGCGAATGTTACTTCCTCCCACGAGTAGAGTCCAACTGTGAATTGTAGGAATCACGTGATCTCAGAATGCAGCCGTATTTTCCTAGTGGATTCGAGTGGCAAACGTACGAAATTACGAGTCTCTACTTGACTTCCTGGAGAGGCTGATTTATTTCTTAATACGAATCGGTGCACGGCAGGATTGAATCCAAACGCGAACCACAAGAAAATTAAGTGGCATTGATCTAATATAGATCAAATCTGAAGGCAATTTCCATGTTTAAATGTAAAACTCGTTATGACCCTTTGGTTAAAGAGTTTCGATTTTTATATGTAAAGATTTTCTATTTTTACATTCTCATTATTTATGATAGAAGGTATTAGATACATGTGGATCTGAACCTATTCAGTTTTTATCAATTCTCGACGTTTCGAGACCTCCTGTGCCAGAAAAAAATCGCTTTCACGAACGGGTCTGTCTGTGGTCTGGCGATGCAATTTCGAAAGAACAAGGATAAAGTAGCATATTGTGCATCAAGGGCGGAACGAACGCGATTTCGACGACAGAGGGAGCAAAAGTTTGACGTCAGAGGTGAATAATGAAAATTGTTCATCTATGAGCCCACATTTTGGGCTCACGTCAAGCGATCAGTTTGATCGCGTTGGCAGACTGTTTGACAGATTGGACCAACTCCAAACGATAATTTAGCATTAATCACCGAAAGTTTCCGGAAATTTATGTTAAATTTATAAGAACCATAGGTTTCCAAAATTTGGAAAATTTCCCGTGATTAATACTATCTGAAAATTTCCAGAATTCCTCCATTATATAAGCAGTAGTCGTGCTTGTGTTTGATTGGTGTCTGAAATCATGCATTTGTTATAAACAATATCGTATGCACCAACGGAAGAAGACTTATTACGACTTGTATATCTTTTCAGTACTCGTCTCTGGTTCGTACTCGCTCGCCTATGACTCGTACTGAAAAAATTACACCCGGCGTAAAAAGTCTCACTTCTTCCCCTTGGTGCATAATATAATATTTCGCCCTGGGATGATTCAAATTTCTTAAATTTGTATTTCATTCTCGGTGATTACGCTAAAAAGTAAAGTAATAAGTATCGGACAACGATAGTACAATAGAATATTATGCACCTAGGGAGCTCAGAGCAAAGTTCTGGTAATTTACGGTAACTCACTATAAGTGACGAAAACTGTATTTTCATAGATTTCCAGGTATTTAAAATTTGAAAGTAAAATTTTTGGACAAAAAAATATGGAGGTAACATGTTCCAAAAATCATTAAATTAGAATGAAATTGATTGTAATTGTACATTAATATCGTTCTCACAGTGGAGAGTATTTATTTATTCCCCTGTAATAGTAGCTATGAACAACAAGAACAAATGTGCTGAGGCCTCAGTGGCGTAATTGGTTGACGCTCCGCTCATGTATAATGGCGTTCATGATTCAAATCCAGCCTGAGGCATATTTTTTCACGTTCTTCAAAAAATTATCTGTCTGGACAAATCGTAAAATTTCGAAATTTTGAACTCGAGCGTGAGTTTGCCTCTTTGGTGCACACGATACTCCATGTAACAAAAGTATGATTTACAAGTTTTTCACGTCTAACATTTAAGATTATGTTGACGCTCGACAAGTATAAACAGAACTGAAATAAGGCTGATAAAGCGTGTAAATCATGCCTGCCTTACATAAATCTACGTTATAATCAACACAATAGTTAATTTTTTACTTATACCTTCTTTTTACAGAACTAGTTTGGCCATTTGGAAGCGGCACAATTCATCTTGCACCTCTTCGACCTAATATTCATCATTACGATAGTTGCTCAAGCCCAGGTCAAGTTTTAGCTTTACGATTAGGCTCTATAAGTGTGATAACAGATAAGGATTACGAGTACATCATTGGATACGTCAGAGATAGACGTTTGTTTGCATTCATGGCTCCTACAAGAGATCTTGGTAATAACTATGGAAGAGTTGAAATACGACTAAATAGCGACAGTCTCACCGATATTGTAGCTATACCAGAAGGGTATTCTCTGAATGATCGGTTCTGCAAGTCCGTCAAGAAAAGATACATTCGTGGTGCTCAACACGGATAATTTAACTTAAGAGTATACGTGAGCAGTACTGGCGGTACGGTAGTCCATTTTTCAACTTAAAAAAAAACATTTTTGTCAAATATAAATAAATGCCCACTTTTTTGGTACATTTGGTTGTGAAAATATATTGTATGAAAGGAGAAACTAATCCTATCCCTGGTCTGTCCCAAGTTTGGCCCGTCCCTGGTCCGACCCTGGTCTATCCTGTTTAATTTTTTTAAGAATCAGAACGAAAAAATTCTAATACATATCACGGGGATTCACAAACATTTTCGATAAGCCCAGGGATACCGAAAAGGGCGGCTTCACCAAAGTTTGGTGAGCGTGGACCAAAAATTTTCGGTGTGCCTAGACACTATTCGTTGATGATAAATTTTGCACTCAGCTGGAAAGTCGTATATGTAATGAGCATTTCAACGAAATTTCAATTAAATCTAAGAATCGTGAGCTTTAGTAATTTCTCAAAATTTGAACATTTTCAAAGCGTTTAATATGGAAAGTTTTAAGCCAAGAGGAAATGTCCATGTGAAATTTCAAGTGGAAATTTGAAACGTAGCAATTTTCTAGTGATATTCAATTTGACTTATTTTTTTACAGTTCAGTATATAAGTAAATTGCACGTGGATTTCCATGCGAAAGTTAATTAATTTCCACATGAACTCCAACGTGGTAATCTTAATCATTTTTTGTACCGGAATGTATTTGAGCAAGGACTACAAATCTAGAGTGAATCTTTTAAATTATAATGAAAATTGCCGAAAATTTATATTCAAAAATATATTTTTTATAATTATCAATAATCAGGTTATTATTTCATCCAAAACTTTTGTTCGGTATTGTAACGTTTCATATATCAGAGTGGCCATTCAACACTTAGACACAAATTATCAGTCGTTTGATTGTCCAAGCTCAAGCCTTCAGAACTAAACAATTTAATATTTGTTTGAAATGGAAAATTAAACGTCAAGCTCAATTGGGCAATTTAAGTTTCAGTCGTTCAATACAAATTCCGAGCTTTTGAAATTAGATAATTTCTAAAATAAAAACATTTTCAATTGTAGAAGTGTAAAGAAGATGCCATAAAAATTGAACAATTTTTATTTCGATGTCTTGAAATATAAATATTTCAAACTGAACAATCTCAAACCGAGTTCAATCTAAATTGAAACTTCCAACATTCAACAATTTTACGTTTAAGCAATCAAAATTCGACAGATACTACAGCAATTATAGATGTTAAACTATTGAGATTTTCAATTTGAAAATGTAAAAGATTAAGTGATGGAAATTTGAAATGATCTTATTATTAGTTAAAACGGTGCGTGAATTTCGATGTTCGATATTGCCCTCTATCTTGGCGGAGATTTCTATAAATGTCAAGCTTTGTCCACTTTCTATTTGAATCCCGGCTACCATTTTCATAGAATTCATCGATGGTCCAGTCAATGAAGGATTATAGTAAAAATTCCGACATAGTAGCAGTCTGTAAGCTAAAGAATATCTTCAATTGCTTCCGAAATGTCTACATTCGGTTTTGGTCTCGGCATCTGCGAACAAAAACTTTATCATCAGGTATAACTCGTCCTAAGTCAGTTAAGGTTTTGAAGCCTATTTCGAGGACGGTCATTTGATTTTTGAATAAGTGAAAAAAATCTTTCCTAGATTTAAGAAGAGTCGTGATTAAAAAAAGCTTATTGCTTAGCGCCTATGATTCAATTTGAAGCAAAAGTATATGTATAGAAACGATTGAATTGACAATATTTTCGTTTGTACCCCCATGGTTTGTACCCCCGAAGTCTAAATTTTCAAAATTTTCTTTCTGGATACGTTTGTACGTCGTTTGTACTGTTTGTACATTCAATATTTTCGTCTGTACCCTCTTGTTTACCAAACTAGAGGTAAATCAAAATTTCGTGTCATCCCCCGAAGTTTAAATTTTCCAATTTTTCCTTTTGCATACATTTGTACGTCGTTTGTCCTGTTTGTACATTCAATATTTTTGTTTGTATTCCCATGGTTACCAAACTAGGGGCAAATCAAAATTCCGTGCCAGCCCCTCGATTTTTAAATTTTTCAAATTTTCTTTCTGCTTACGTTTGTACGTCGTTTGTACTATTTGTACATTCAATATTTTCGTTTGTACTCCCATGGTTACCAAACTAGGGGCAAATCAAAATTCCGTGTCAGCCCCCCGAAGTTCTAATTTCTCAAATTTTCGTTTTGCATACGTTTGTACGTCGTTTGTACTTCTTGTACATCCAGTATCTTTATTTATGCCATCTTAGTTGCAAGCTAGAAGAAAACCTTGTCATTTTTACGGTTATTATTAATTTTGAGAATGAATAATTTCTTTTATTATTTCATTATTCCTTTAAGTTGATGAGAATTTTGTTGCAAGTTTGTCATTAGTTTTGTGTTTAAAATATAGTTCTGATTTCGTACATATTTGAATAAGCAACATTGAAATTAATATTTCAACAGAAATATGTAATTAGAAAAAAAATTGCGCCTGGTGAACGTTTCACCACCCCGATCGTCATCCAAATTTAGCTTTCTGGGCGGCTTAAATTAAACAGGCCGACAAAATTTGTACCCAAAGACCGAACTAGGTTTCCCGAAGGGATTTGATGTCCTAAAAACGAATCCGTTGTCCAAATTTTTTCTATGCGTCAGAATTTCGAGATATCCTAATAGAAATGTGCAAAAATGTCCATTTTTAGCTATATTTGAAACAACATCACCGAGCAGCGATTTTTCTGCTGAAAATTGCTTGCGCCATCATTCAGTGCCCCTTTCTTCTCTTCATTTTGATTTTGGATCATCCCGAACCGGTTCTATTTCTTCGTGATAAGGAACATTGACTATTTCAGTTTCACACTGACAAACGAGCAAAAAAGGCGAAGAAAGCGAAGAAATGGTTAATGTGCCATATCTCGAAAAGAAAAAATCGGTTTGGGAATATCCAAAATGGGCATGAAAGGTAAAAAGGAGTACTAAACGATGGCTCAAGCAGTTTTGAGTGAAAAAAGTCGCTGCTCGTGTTTTAATGTTTCAAATATGGCTGATAATGGCCATTTTTGCACTTTCTGATTAGGATGTCTGGAGATCTTGAAGTATAGCAAAAATTTGGACACCGGATTTATTCTTAGGACATCAAATCCCTTCGGGATCACCAAATCCAGTCTCTGGGTACAAAAAAAGTAAATTTTTTTGGCCTGTGTTATTCGTCTGAGTTTGTGCAAAATGCATCTTATCGATGAAATACTCCAAACTATGCTTCCGCCACGAAAATATATTTCAACCACACAAAAAACTTACCCTTCGCTTATGTAAAAAAAATCTATCTTACTTGGATTAACTAAAAAGTCCCAAAAAATTTTCATGTCGAAAACAAACGACCAACTATACTTCGGAAGACTAGAATTTATACTGCCACCTCTAAACTGTATTTCAAGCACCTCTCAAAATTCACCCCTTGCTAATAAAATGAAAGTTATCTTACTTTGAACCATTCACTTAAAACAAAGAAATTTCATAGTCGAATAAATGAGCCGTGACCATGTAGCTTGATTGTCAAAGAAGCAATACACCGTGCAACTTCCTCGACAGAAGTCGAATAAAATAGCTTTGTGTTCTATGACCAAAGAGATAGTTTGGCTGAGTTTAAGACGTATTCTTACCGAATTAAACTGTACTCAAAATAGATCTACAACATTTCATTGCGATAATCAGACTACTATAGTATTGGTAAAGAATGCAGCTTCTTCTAATTGGTCGAAGCATTTTGCAAAAGTTTCAAAGTTTGATGTCACGCAAAATGCCCAAGTATCAAATTGAACTAGAGAATCGCATCGAAACGTTGCACAATGGGTAGTTTTTATTTTTTACAGAATATAGTTGCCAACTGTTTGCAACGTTTTGGTACCCTGGACTTTTGTGTGGTCTCAAAGCAGAATTAAAACTTATGAGAAGTATGCTTTATGCAGATATTCATCGAGTGTGCCTCTAATCTCCATAGCCTTCGATTTAGTGTAAACTATAATTTGATATGTTTATGGTATGAATTGACATGCTTCAGCCAGTCGGCAACAGATTTTAGGTCTGTGAGTACGTTGTTTCTTTATGCATAAGAAGGCTTTATTCTTTTGAATAAATTTCTCATATTATTTTTAAGTTTAATAGTAATGCTGCATTTGTTGTGTTTTTCTTCTACTCTCTTGAAGGAATTTATCGGTAAGTATTTGATTGTTGTATCCTCCTTTGTTCATAAAGTCATGGGTAATTCTTTTGAAACTATATCAAATTCTAGAATATGATATAATTAACATTCTCAAATGTAACATCAATTATTGCTGCTACCTGCACGAAATAGGTCAAAGAATGCCGACTGAAGCTGGTGTATCGACAAACGATCTATTTGAAGTTTTGAAAAACATTCAGATTTTTGAGGAGAATAATCTCTCAAAAAAAGGGCAAATGAAATATGGAAGCAGGTATGCAATCAAACTTCAGTTAATAATAATAATAATAATAATAATAATAATAATAATAATAATAATAATAATATAGGAGCCCATAGGAGCCTCGGTGGCTCAGACGGTTAAGCGCTCGGACTTCCTACTAGAGGTCCGGGGTTCGATCCCTGAGCCGGTACCTC
>JAUMHM010000004.1:3847383-3860609 GCA_032362435.1 Melikaiella ostensackeni
TGCGACGGTCGGGAAACAAGAGCGCAGTAATCTTATTTTTGTGTCATCTAGCTTTAAGATTAAATTTAATTTGGTTTCAAGAGTTTTTATTTGCTGTGTAATGGTCAATGCGTTAATGGATTCCGTTTGTATGAGTGATTCATTAAAGTAAACAAATAATTGCAAGATTCGAAACTCTTGAAATTATAGGAAAATGTTTATAAGGATACCTACGGTCAATCTCGAAATTCATCCAACCTTTATACTGATTCATAAGAGGCAGTATCTATGTGCACTGAAATTTGGGTACACGTAGCCACGGCTTTTAGAAAATCCACGAAAGTAGATCCAATGCTAATTGCTGCAAATTTTGATTCTTTACAGTCTCATTTGGTTGGGTTTTATTTCTAAAAAAATTATTGAGAAATCATACAGTTGCTATTTTCGAAAATGAATTTTCTTCCTAATAATTTTAATTTTAATAAAACTCAACCAAACAGAATTGTGAAAAATCTTTTAAGAAGTAAGATTAGCCCTTGATCATTATTGTTTAGCATGGACTGTAATCTTCACATACATGAACAATTAGGATTGGGTGAGAAGTGCAACTTTTACATAAAATTGAAACCAAAATACAAAAATCCATATAACTTTTGTTAAATAAACAAATCCAACCCAACTGTTTTCTTTGATTTTATCAATTATTCTAAAAATCGCTCAATTCATCCTGAAACATCCGTAAAGAACATCGACAAACTATTGTTATCTATAAATCTTGCTTAGAGTTTCGACGATTTTTGCATTAAAATTTCATTGTTATAGAAATAGGACCGCCTCTTATCATTAATAAAAACAGGGTTTGCATTATAATTATATTGATTTCTTCTGCAAAAATCCCTTTCAAGATTCCAATATTCTGACTGAAATCTTTTTTCTCTTAGGAAATGTATTTTGTTTTTATTGAGAATCGGAAGATTATATTGGTTAGTTGTAGGAGATCAGTTACTTGTGCCCTAAAACAATTAAAAACAAAGATTTGTAAATTTCTTCATTTTCGACAAAATAAGAATTGTGCAAGTTCGTGTTTCGTGAAATAATTGCCTTTCCTTTAAGGTAAAAGTTTCTTAGGATAACCATCGTATTGTCTACACATGGAACATGCAAATTTGTATAATTGTATATTGTATACAAAAGGGCACGTGCAAAGTTGCCATATTTTTTTCAGGAGTAATAAGAATAATCTTTATCCAATTAAATTGTTGGTAATGGATGTTTTTTTCGCAGTGGTAATACGCAATGCAGCTCTACAAAAAAATTTGTCAGCTAAATTACTTTCTTTATGAGACCAGATCCTCATCAGCAGATACAGAATTTAATTATATTATTACGTTATACAGTGCAGTAGATCGTTTTCAGCTGAGTTCAGGAGCCAATGCAACTGATATTCCTTTTTCTTTCTTTAAATTGTGCAGAAAGTAAAATACGTGACCCAAAAACTCATTGCAAGCACGCACATTCTCGTGTATGGAGTACACGTTCTAGTGACTGTTTGTGACTCACGACCATAGGTGATAATTAAAGCAACCAACTGTCCGAAACAGGCAGCGAGTACAAAATAATGGCGGCCTTCCGTGCCAAGAGCTATGTGGAGTTATCATCCCCATTAATACAAGCCGGGCCGGAGTTGGCACATTTGAAGTTGAAGGTTTCGAATATTTCCTGTCTTCAAAACATAGGGCAAATGTTCTCTAAAAAACACGCGTGATTCATTCATTGAAATTATAGGTTGTAGCCAAAATTTGAGGTATTTGTATTGAATTGAACTCTAAAATCTATTAAAGAAGAAAATAAACTTGTGTTACGTCCTGAGAGATACAACTTACCTTATAAATTATTTAATTTGAAGTGGTTCTTTTGTTTGGATTCTAATATTAGACTAGAATACTGGGATGAGGATAAGTACCAAATACATTGATAAATATACACCAGAAGAATTTACATTTTATAAAAAGTATGCATATTCATTGATTATACAAATTTATTCTTGCAAGGGTATAAATGACATCAATTTAAGTAGAATTGGTACGGGACTTCTGGATACTTTTAGTTAGTTTAGCAGGCCTCGAATTGATTCACCTTGTTTGTTGTTTAGTCCACCTTAAAAAGGATGACTTTTTATCAACCAAGCTTAAAGAGAAAAGATTTAAAAGGAACTGTCAAATAATTAAGTACTTACGGATCCTGAGAGGTTTCTACCCTCTCGTTTCGGTAGTATGGAATGTGCCTCGGCTTGCAGACGTGAGACCCTGGGTGGGTCTCAGCAGATGAATAAGGGCAGGAATAGATTTGTAACCTGGGGTGACTTAGTCAGTACTCCTGGGCTGTTCGTCCTTCTTCTGGGGCAGGTTTCTTTTGATACAGATGCGTGTCTTATACTCCCGCACTGATGCTAACTTTTCAAAGGTTTAAGAATACTGGAAGGTCTGATGTCATAGTGTTAACGAGCAGAGTACTCGGTTCGGAATTAGAAAGAGGTTTGATGGTACTAGATGACCGCTGATGAGTAGTAATTTGTCGATCGTAGACTGGTGATTTCTTAAATAGCTGGAGATGGTTTCCTAACTTTTCTAACTGATGGCGATATCGAACTGATCACTGCTTCGGAATCTACAGTATTTATATACAGAATCTTTTTTCGGATTCGTACAGGGGTGAGTGATATTAGAAGTAGGGTTAAGTCTGGGTTCCAATCAACGGCTAAGATCGCACACGAGGAAAAGTAAAAAAAGTCTAAATATCCAATTAGCATTATTGATTTTCGATATTTCCGTATTTGGAAAATGACGTAGTAGTTAAATCCACTATATCCTTTCCTGGGTACCAAAGCAGTGAATAGTTCTAGGTATAGTAGTAAATTTGTATGATTTGGAATATCCAATCAGTATCGATGATCAGGAATATGCCCATATACGGAGAATAGCGCAGTTGTCAAAAAGTATGGTATCGCTTCTTTAATGCCAAGGGGGTTAGAAGTTCTAGATGTACTATAGTAGTAAATTTGTATGAGTTGAAATTATCCAATGAGCATTGTGGATTTTAGGTATGACCATATCAGGAAAAGCGCAAAATCTGAAGGTGGTCTTAGGGAAATTCAAACTCTGTCCTTTAAAGAGAGGCTTTTTCTAAATATGGAATAGTTTCTGCAAATTCTTTCCTTTCGTATTAGAATCCAAGTTATCGCCCTTCTATAGCTGTCATGTTGATTCTTGGTAATCCTTCTCGCTAATAGGGTGCGTGTGTTCATTGTGTTAGACTTACAGTTTTTTTCAATTCTGTGGTGTCACTTGAATAGGAATGCATGGCAAAAGACACTGGTGTCAACTGAAAATGATATTGCACACTTTTAAAGGAAGAGTAGATGTAAAGTGCATGTGCCGGCAGTGGTAGGCATAGAGAATTGAAAATGTATAATTCAAGTAGCCGGTTTTCTATAGTTGTCATGTTGATTTTTAGCATTTTACGTTTTCATGGAAATGTTCCTTACTAGGATGGTGCGCGTGTTCGCTGTTTAGTGTTATAACTGTTCCAAAATTTTAAGTATCGATTGTAGAGTCGTAGGCGTAGATGATTGAAAATGTATAATCCAAGTAGCTAGTTCTCTATATTCGTCAAGTTGATTTTTATCTTCGTGCCTTTTCGTGATAACGCCTTTTACTAATAATGTGTACATTTTCATTGTGTTGGTTCTACGAAAATTGGCACGTATGGAGGAAAGTTGCCTGAGAAGAACCCTCCTCCTATGACGGGCCTTATTGCATATATTCGTATGAACGTATTATATTCATCAAATATGTACGTGTAATCGTGCTCAGTAATCTTCTTGTTAGTCACTAAATGTTTTTCTCAATCAAAGCGAGTAAATTAATAAAAGCAGTGACTAGGAATCATTTTAACACTTTAGATTAGGAATTCTTATCTATTTTAGAAGTCCTGATTTGATAGTTTGTGTTGATTTAAAGCTTTATGTAGTTGTTATTCCATATGAGTAATTTTGTAAGCTTTTGTAAACTGTTTTGTGTTTCTTTTTCATTTTCATAATGTTTAAGAAAATAGTGTAAAAAACATAGAAGATGCGTGATTCCTAAGACGGGCCCCGTTTTTGTTGGAAAATGTAGGTAAAAACATAACATGTTTTACCTTTGGAGTAACAGCGGATACAGCCGGCAAAAGCAGAAATTTAAATTTTTCACCAATCAGAGACAACCTCTCTTAACCTCCCCGAACCTCTTTCTACTTTTAGATCACCAACGCGAATTTCTTAGAGATATGCCACTTTTTCGCTTTATATCAATTAATTCTTATTCTAATAAGGTAAATAATATTTGTGATTTTTCAACTTATACATATTTCTACTTCTATTCACCTTTTTTAATACACATTTCATAATTGGCTTTATTTAACGATTATTTTACATTTTATTATGTATTTTGCATGTACTATGCGTCATCAAGATACATGAATGTTTAAACAATATGCTACGAATAAAATTGATCATTATCAAGCAGAAATAAATGACTTTTTTAGTTTTGAAAAGATGCCCGTCTTAGGAAGCAGGGTTCCGAAGACGGGCCATTCAACATATTTCTCTCAAGATCAAATTTTATTGCCTTTTGAACATTTTTCGAAGTTATATGCATATGAACTTTACAGAACAAATAACAAACTATAATGTTAGCAATAATTTTCACTTCTGAAGTTACTTAAGATCGAAAATTTTTTGAAAATATTAAAGGGGCCCTTCTTAGACACCTTTCCCCTACCTCCCATTTTGGACTACAGCGTTATTTCTTTGAGTCTGTCCCTTACAACTGATCTTTATGATATTTGTTTGTTGATTATAGGATTTGAACAATAATAATTGGATATTGGATTTTATAGAGGTCTTTGCAATATTCAAATATGGTCTTTCAAGTTATTGATTTATTATTAAAGATGAATGTTTTATAATTACAATTTATTCGTTATAAACAATAATTATTACTAATATAGTCGCGGGACGTTGCACTTTGAATACACATAGTTGAATCAATCATGAAAAAAATAATTTTTATTATATTTTAAAATGTTTAATCAATTTTTCAAAAGAAATGCTTAATTAATTTTGAATTTTTCAATCTATTTTGCCTAAATATTAAGTCATTCGGCTTGCAAACTCATGGCCACGTATTTTCAGATAAGGAACCCAGGAAATGAAAGCTCCATAAGCTCTTCGATCCCAATGTTTATATTTAACATTTTTCGATGTTTTGGGACTTTAAATTTGTAATCGTTGCCAAAAACGTGAATAAATTGTAGTCGCCGTAAGTTTCCAGATTTTAATTGGTTAATAATTTTTTTTTATATCTATAAAAGTTATTTAGCTAAAATCACTTTTTTCCGAGCTTCAACCATTTTAATGAGTTTTTCCAAAAGTAATGAATTACAAAGTATGGAAAAAGTCATGTCATTCGACTTTTATCAGTTGCAAATTTTAAAATTGAAAGTCACTTGCTAATAGTTAAACACTTAGACATTCAAACAATACTGAAATTCTGAAGACAGGAAAATAAATCACAGGAAAACGAATTTGTACCATATTTTCGAATATTTTAGTCTCTGCTTTACAGAATTCAGGAGATTTTTGAAATTTCATGTTTGAGTTCAAAATTATCAACATATTAACAAAAATACATCTACAATAAATATGTTTTTTGATCTCACAATTTTCTATTGGCGAAGTTTTCTGAATTCGTCTTCAGAAGTTGGATCTGACAATTTTCTTTTCGGTGAACCCCTTAACACCTTTAAGGTCATAAAATAAACAATTTACAGCATTCACGATCGACAAAAATGAGAATTCCAAGGGTGCGGCTAGGGCAGGCCAAAAAGCATAATACAGTTTAATCGTATTGGCACAGAACTAAAAATATTTCTCATATCATTGCGAGCAACTTTAAAAATTATAAGTTTCATACACTTAAAAATTAAAGTAAAAATTTTAGATTTTTTTCTCTATCTGGTGATCACTTGAAATTTTTATTTTCAATCCATCAGAAAAAACTATTTGAATGACAAATTTTTTCAATGATTCCTGAGGTTGAATAAATATTTACAAATATTTGTTTACCTAAGCGTAGCTCTATGCCAATGCAATAAAAGGTTTGAGATACAGGCTAATTTGAGGGGCTTAATTCTAACTTTTGTACAAGTTTACTTGATATTTTAATTCCCAGTGAAGATAAAAAGATAGAGAAATCAAACAATTATCTAATTACATATAATTTTGTTTCACTAGAGGAGATTAAAAAAAAATAAACAATTTACTGATAGCTCCTTCTTTGCTCGGAAAAATTATTATTCTCTCACTTCTAAAGTCCCTCCTTGCACAATTTCTCGTCATTTCTTTTCCTTTTCTTACTTTCATTCTTTTTTTCTCTGCATTTTCACTATGGATGGTGCTCTGGACACCTTCCTGACATTTTCTCACGTACAATGGATTAGGAGAGCGAATCTCCTTGTATCGAGATTTGCACTCTGGTTCTCGACAATTGTACGAATGTACATTGATCACCAGGATTTTTATCTCAGAAATATGATGTCGTTACAATATGAAGGCTGGTAGTCCATAAGGGGACAATCAATAAACTAAAATTCGAGCACTCTTGGCTGCGGATAGCGACAAAGAATTCAATTTATAGTGCAAAAAAATCAAATAAAAATCTGTTCTTAAGACATCGCGTTGCTGAACATAAGCAAACAAAGTTTGGTGTAAAAAAGTTGGCCACTTTTGTGTAAATTGAACGAGAATTTGGAGCTTAGAATTTATTGGGAATTCAAAATCGGTTTTAAACAACGATTCATAATCGAATTTTACACAATTTTTTTGCATAAAAATATTCTCCCGACATATATAAATCAAGATTTAAGGTTTCGATATCACAGTATGGAAGACGTTTTCATGCTGCAAGGCTGATAAAAATAAGACAATTATATTTTTTTAAGCAAACCATAATAATTTAAATAAATATCAATGTTAAAGGGAAGAAAAAACTCATTGTTACGTTGAGCTTTTCACTAAATTTCAACTAAACTTTAAATTAGAATTTTTGTTTATTACTATAATACAAAATACAATTTTTAGCAAATCCTTTTAAAAAAATGTATTTGATTTTGAAAGAATTTTTGATGCAATAAAACCTTTTTCGCCAAATTATTCGTTATCCTCTTATGGACCCCTAATATTTATATATGTATTAACAACCATAACAAATTACATCAATAATATAATTATAATTTTAATGTATAATATAAGTATCCGAAATGTGTATCGAATAGCACTCTTGTTTAACTAACTGTGAATTTAAATTTCCAGTAGAATTTTCTGCAAAATAGAAATCTCACGCGCTCTTTATTTTCTTTAAAATATCTATCGCGAGTATAAATTTTCGGCAATATTGCGCATTAGTGTCGACGTTAGTTTCTTCGATATTTCTTCCATCGGCTACAAGTTTCGTAACAAGGGTTTGCGTTTCGACGCCTTTATCGCCATTACCGACACCATAACGTTGGAAAATAAGCGACGGTAAAATCCATCATAAGATCGTCACGTATCTAGTAGTGTTACAATAGGTCGACGAAATATCGTTTACCAACACTAAAACGTTCTATCTCTTCCTTCCGAAGCCTTGAACAAAGCTATCCTTCATTCAGTTTACAAACCAAAAGTACAAAAAGAAATGTTTATTATATGGACGGAAAGTCCCACCGCGGGCCCCTCCATTTTTTAATTGTTCCTTGCCTATTTAAATAAACAATAGCAATAAATTTTTGATAATCAGATTTCTGCATTAAACGTAACGTGATTGTATTGCTTACGCTATTTGGTCTTCAATTTGAATTTGATGTTGGAAAATTCAACTAAACAATAATTTAACAATATTTACACTATCCCGCAACACAATTAGAACATCACGACCCGAGCAGCTATAGTTGTTTGTAAAAGTCTATCAGTTTTGTCGAAGTCGGCCTATATAGAAGTTGTTGTTTGGCGACCGTGGCCTTTTGCACTTGCTAAATAAATTCTGTTTCAAGATAAGATACGCCTCCTTTACGACCATAGCAATCACTTATTAGCAACCTGATATCGGCATCAACTTTAACGAAAAAAAAGCTTCAATTCTATTCAGCTAGGTTGTTCAGGGTTCACTGCTCATATTTTGATAATTGTGGGTTGTCAGTTCAAATAAAAAATTGTCTAGAGGGATGTTAAGATTTTTTTTCTATTCTGTACTTGAGAGAATAAAAAATTATCGAATATCATCGGAGTAGTTTGCTCCACTTATTTTTGATCAATGCATTACATTAGAGGAAGCTATTCTAACAACCCCCGTAAACAGCCCTTGCAGTGAAACCGACGACGGTTTGCGTTAGGGGATGCTTTTTTCATCTTGTGCTCTATAGGAGATCGACAAATTTGCTAAATTATTGTACTGGTTGGCACCAATGATTTTATGATCAACTCAATACATCAGAGGATGATGCGCTAACATCCTATAGAAACGACCATTCAAGTCACACCGATCTGAAGTTGCCTCGAGGGGTGTTGGGAATTTTTTCATCTCTTACTTATGGAGATCGAAAAATTGCCAGAGTTATTGAAGTGGTGTGCCTCACTGATTTTTTGAACATCTCAATGCACCAGGCATTGACGTTAGAATAACCCCACAAAGCCACATGTACAGTAACCCCATTAGAAATTTGTGTTGAGGAACATCCGGAATTTTGTTTTATCCCTTGCTTAAGGAGGTCGGCGAGTTTCCACAGTGATCAAAGCGGCTGGTCCCGTTGGTTTTTTGATCCGACGACAATGTTTTCTTAGAAAATATTCTCCCAAGAGCGAAAGGTTGTCCGACAAACCGAGACATTTCTTATCAAATTACAAGGCTTCCCCGGATATTCCATCCATGCAAAAAGTCGGGCTAAGGTGCTATTGGACATCACTTTTCAATTTAAACATTCAGACTCTTGGGCTTTGGTTATAATGGAATTATTGGACAAGTCTCTCCAGAAAATCTCTTTCCAACGTGAAAAATACGTATAGTGCTTTGACGCAGCATTTGATGTATCTTCTCGGAGAAAAGGTTTACAGGAAATCATTTCCAAATTTCCAAAAGGAGGGTTGCAAAGGATTATAGATGAAAAGTGAGAAATGAGGTTTCAAGAATATTTTTTTCAAGCCGGGAAGTGATTGTCTGGGGCGGCTTATAGCGGGAAGCTCGTCCAGTGGTACCTCAAAGCAATATAAGTTTCTTTTAAGTTACCCTTAATATTGAAAGAAGCATTGGGATCGAATACTCACGAAAACTTTTTTTCATTAGGATGGAAAGTAATTTCCTGAAAGAACTGTCCCGGAAAGAGCGGAATGACCCGGCCATTGCCACTTCAATGCATCAGATATTTTTTGAAGTTGAGAATTGGTTTCCCAGGAAAATTGCATAATACAACCAGAGGCCGAGGGCCTGAATGATTAAATTGATAAGTGATGCTCAATAGTGGCTTAACTAGAATTATTGCGAAATGGAGATATCCGAGGAAGTATTGTTCTTCGGGAAGAGATGTTCCAGTCTCTCGGAAAGAGGTAGAATTTAGCTATCGTTCTTGGAAAGCAATTTCCTGGGGAAGCATTGTCTTTGGGAAATGATTTTCAAGAATGATTGGTCCCTTGGGATGTATTATCCTGGAATTACCTGTCCCGGGAAGACTTTACTGAATATGAAAGATCCCAAAAATGACTACCTCCTTAAGTGAGGGGTGAAAAAAAATGCCGGACGCCCCTCGGCTCAAATATATAACGGTGTTACTGTATGGGTACTCCGAAGATGTTATAAAGTCAACCCCCGGTGTATGGAGTTGTTCAAGAAGTCAATGATGCACACCACTTTGATGACTCTGGAAATTTTTCAGTCTCCATAAATAATTGATGAGAAAAATGCTAACACCACTCGACGTAACTTCAGATCGGTGTTGCTTGGATGATGATTTCTTTGGGATCTTGAAGCTACCCTCTGATGCATTGAGTTGATCGTAATATCATTGCTACCAACTAGTTGAATAATTTAGGTTTGTCGATCTCCTATAGAGTACAAGATGGAAAAAAGCTTCTAGCATCCCATAGGGTAAATCGAGATAGGCGTCACTGCAAGGGTTGTTTACAAACTTTTGCAGAGCCTAAGAGAAGAGAGTAGTTTGTGGGTAGTCTACTTATTTAAATTTTACATAAGTGAAACTCTACAGTATCAATGCGATTTTTTTCGGGACAATCAATATTTATCGCACATGTTTGAAATCGTTTAACTTTGAATAGTTTAATTTTAATATTGGTTTCAAGTTGCATCAGTTGAATTTTAGATTCCTTAGTTTCACATCGTATAATTCTGAAGCCCATCAATTCTGTAGTACATATGTCATCCTTGTGTTCAAACTATTCATGAAACGAGAAATTCATAGTTTCAGTTTAAAGTTGTTCATACTTGAAATTTGAATTTGAGAGGGTTAAATCTAAAATAATTACACCTTTGATGTAAAATTGTGGAACCTCCAGTTAATGTCAAGAATTTTTGATTTATCGCTAGGGCTGCCAAATTGAAAGATTTATTCTGAATTGGATGTCTTGACCTTGCACGATATTCGTTTAGTTTTCTGACCCACAGTTTTGATTGGTCATTTCGGAGCTGGGAGATGTGACGTCGTCAATTTCATGGCATATCCTTCATCTCTCAATTACTGAAAATTACATGTCCTCCCTTTGTAGAATAATGGAAATATGGAAGTTGGTTTGTAAATCGACGAGAACAAAGTAGCGTCTACGTATATATGGCGCACATAATACCTCGCTGACCACTGTTGTGGGAAACGGTACGGGCAAATAATTCATTAATTAATTAATCGTACCGTGCGATCGCGCTCTCTCGTCCGCGATTAATTGCAAAAGTTGGTACGCTTTACAGATGCTCCCCTCCCTTTTCCACCACCCTGCCAATTCGTTCGCATGACTGTTCGCATAATAACATTTGTTATACGAAACGGCCGAGAAATTTATACGGGTCGCGTACTTGTGAAGGAGGCGTTCCGCGTTGAGTGGTTGGTCCACTTGAAATTGCAATGATGTCCACTCGCGCGAAAGTTGGCAACATTGTTGTCGCTGTGAAACTACGCTTTTCCAGCAAACCGGCTTTTTATGGGTTTGAGTGGATAACGTAGTTGGATCGAGTGACAATTTCAGGATATCGATCAACTTGCTTTCAGAATTCCCGTTTATAGTATGTGTGAACTGTACAGCAGTATACAGCAGGCCTGTATAAAGAGGAGAACTTTTAGAAATTTTCCTCAAAACTACTCGATTTCCAGATGTTAGTTCTCCATCTCCACTGGCTTGAACTCACTAGCAGAGTCGTAGTGGTGGTTCGTGTCGCGTGCTCTCGTGACGTAGATTCGGGGGTTCAGTACCGCAGAGACGTTTCGAAGTATTTGCTTTGTGGAGACTAGGGTAAAATTAAATTTTTTTATTTGAATGTTGTTAAATGTACCTCAAATGAAACACAAAATTTCACTTACATCCTGCCCTACAAAATCAAACTTTTTTATTACGTGAATATGATTCTGTTAATATACTCAACTCTCAATTTGGATTGAGTCTCGGGCATTGCCTCGATGATCGTGACTTCGGTTCAAGAATTTCTGCGATGTAAACAAGTCAGGGCCGTATGGACCATGTGCAGGAGCAATACATAATATTAATTGACTGTATTTTGTATAAATGTAGATTTTTTGTTATCATAAAGGATAAACCTTTTTTAATAATGAAGGCTAATTAATGAGAAGAGACTTTTCCGCGTTTATTCAAAAACAAATACGAAATATGCACACGATAACTTATATAATAAATTATACATTCTTATGACTCAAAAATTAGTATTCCGTCGTGAAAAAAATAGTCTGCACGTTGCTATATTACGATTCGTCTTGCCTTCATTTTGGCAAACTTTATTATAACACTTTCCACATCCAATTCATTCGCAGCATCACGTTTGATTGTCAGTAGAGATAGATTTAGTAATCGACTTTGATGCATTCTATTACGCAAATAGGAATTTTATAATTTTTAATTTGCTGAACGTCCTTTCGCAAGTTGCTACTGTAACAGGCAGAGTTAAATAAATCCTCAAGTATCCTCAATCCAAATCCTCAATCCTCACTTCCGAAAAATCGCTTTCCATGAAGCTGTATTTAATGAGTAAAGTGCTTAAAACATCTTTTACTATTGACGCCTCATTGAACCCGTCACTTTTCGAAAAGGAGATCGCATTGAAGACTTGCGAGGGTAATTCTTTGGTTAAATCCACATGATATCGCGTTCATTTTATTTTTGAACTGGTGAGTCGTATTTTGAGAGCTTTTATTATATCGGCGTATCGAAGTTTAACGGCAGTTAAGGATGTTTTCCTGTCTGTTCATTTTGATGCATTCAATTCTTTCAGAATTATCTCTGACACTCCCGTAAAATGCGATAGTAGATACCATCTGTACATACTTGTACCAAAAAAGATGTATATACATTGTATGGTTATAAAAAATATTTGGACTTCCACTACTCTTCCCACAGCATCATTGATAACCAGGTTTAAATTGTGACTTCCACAGTGAACATACAAAGCATTGGGCTCAATTAGTTTTATATTTGCTTATACTCCGTTATAAATAGGTACCGCTCATAGCACTTGCTTCATCATAACCCTGACCATGACATTTTTTTGTCAATCGAATTCGCAAAAAATATCTGAAGCACTTTATCAGTCATCCCTTTAGCAGTATGATCTAAAACTTCATGAAATCCTAGAAAAGTTTCTTTTATTTTGAAATTAAATGCTTCGCCATTTTCCTTTCTTTCAATTTCAACGTACCTAAGTACTAAGCTTAATTGGTCTTTCTGAGTGATATTTTGAGTTGTGTCAAACATACAACAGAAAAAAAAACTTGCCTGAAATTCGGAAATCAATTTTTGACGTAACTCTTAATCTATGCATTGTATCATTTCATTTTTGATTTCTGGACTCGAATATTTCGTTGAACCTTTCGGCATACTGAATACCTGTTTCATTACGTCAACATATTTCGCTAGAAAATTTACCCTCATTCAAAAGTTTTCACAG
>JAUMHM010000004.1:3860709-3873186 GCA_032362435.1 Melikaiella ostensackeni
ATCATGGAAGTGCGAACGGTGCGAACTGTCTGCAAAATTACAACCCTGATACAAATAGTTCTATATGAATTTTCACGAAAAATTTTACAAATTTTCATGACATTTTTTTAGGAATTTGTATGCAAAATTTCAAGGATTTTAAATGCATTTCGAACACGGAGTATTCGTAATACGCGGAAGTAACAAACCTCAAACTTCCGTAGAATTTTTGAAGTCGTATATTTTCGTAATTTGTCGTAACAAAATATAATTCTTCGCATAAATGTTTGTACAAATCTGCCAGTGACTTACATCAAAGTGGAAAAAATGTAATCTTACAAAGGTTTGATGATTTCACCAGATTTCACACGAATTTTGTAATTCCGTAGGTATTTCACAGTTCGCATTTGCGTTAAAAAAAACTTCACTCGCAGTACAAAATTTACTCTAACCTCAAAAAGCTGTTATCGCATTTTACATGAGAAATTGGATCTTACAACAAAAATTACGACAAATCCCATGGTTCCTGGGAATATAACTTAATTTTAATACTAATAATAACAAATAACCAATGACTAATAATAGAATAATATTATAGTATAACTTCACACCTATCACAGAGAATCAGAAAAGTACATACCATTAATTTCCTTGCACGTCACCTTTACCACAAAACCAGCATCATAAAATTTATAGGCTTCCAAACTTTCATCAGCTCTTATATGCTTTTATTTGATTTGCGTTGTAAAAACTGTGGAGTAAAATAAAATATGCCACTATATCCATTATAGTGATCGACGGTACTGCATTCACATTTTCAATAAAATCTTCATCTTACAGAGCATACGGATCACAATTTTCGATTTTTTTCAAATTTTTGGATGTATCGGGTCCTTACATTTCCCAACGACTTTCTGGAAAACTAACTCTGAAACTCGACAGAACACAAACAATTTTGGAACACTACAACACGTGCAAACTATAGAGGTATACGGGCAATGTTATTCCCCCAAAGGTCCGTGAGAGCGCGTGACGTCACAAGTGAGAATACTCTATCTGAAAGAAAATCATGCACAAGCCCATCCTAAATTTTCTTTCCAAATTCTCTACCAGGGGGTTTTCATTTTAAACATTTAATCTTGTATTAATATATAGCACTTTTCACTGATTAAATATTTCTTACACTTGGTGTAGCTTTTGCACCGAGTCTCCTTTTTGGCAATCTAGCCTCAAGAAAATCAAATTCCTACATCGTATTTGCGAAGGACCAATAACCATTGATTTCGTTACACGAGTTCATGAGGTGGTGTAGCTAGCAGAAGCCAAAATGTGCTCCTTCGAGGTTAGATTGCCGAAAAGGAGATTTGAGATTAGTGAAAAAGCTAGACTGACAGGATTTTCCACTGGTTACATTTTTCTTACATTAAGTGTAGCTTTTATAGCAATCACAAATCTCCTTTCAGGCAATCTAACCTCAAAAAGGCACATTTCTACACTGGATTTGTGAAAGACGTGTACTTTTGTTGGCTTCTGCTACACAACCTCATGAGACTTGTTGAGCTATATGAATGGTCATTGGGCCAGTTTCACCGGTATTTACGGTAATGACTCTTGGTTGGTAGATGACGGGTGAGAGACAACCAAATACAAGTAAATGACGGGCAGACACTAATTAAATATTTAATTTAATCAAAACGTCCACGTTCCATCTGGTGAGGGCAGGAATGACCGTTTGCAGTGTATAATTCATAGTGAATTACGTGTAGAAAACTACTTTCATAACGTGAGGCATTATTCATTCCGAGCCCTGGGCAGTTTAAGCTTCTGTGACCGGAGGACAACGATGCTGAGCTAAGTTCAGCCCTTGACTTCTGATGGTCGAACCTGTAGTTTCTATCGACTCTGATGAAAACTTTTAAATTTGTAAACAAACATAATAAACCAACTTAAGTGTGGTGGAATGGATTTTCGAAGAATTCTCTAAGAGGGTAGTGAGTGATACCTATTAATGAAAACCTCGTATAATTTTCGAACACGATTCACATGAGGAATTTCGCGAGGATTTTCAGATTTTTTTGTTGTTCTGGTGTTTGACATCGAAGTGTTACTTGATGAATATGACTCTGTGACAAATATTTTCGTCAGATAAATTTTTACCGTTCGCCAGATAAATTTTTATTTTTCTTCAGATAAATTTTATCTTTGAGTGTATAAATTTTACTTTTGAGTGAATAAATTTCATCTCTGAGTGGATAAATGTGCTGCAGCATTGTTATCCAATATGAAGATAAAATTTATTCCTGGGGCTTACTGTGTAACAAACGTGCCAAGGAGTGTTAAGATTCCCATAAACCTCTGTTTGAGAGGCATAAATCAATTTCCATACATTGTAATGTTGTAATTAATCATGCAAGAAATAAGGAATTAAAGCGTCATTGAGGTTCAAAGTCGTAGAAAATGAAGTATGCAGATTCTCAAAATGACAGAAGAGAAAAAGATTTATCTGGAGAATTATGGGAAGAAAATTTTGGAAGTCTTGAGGTTAAAAGATTTCGCAACTGTACCGAAGATCAAAACAAATTTAATAAAGATCTATGTGAGATGTTTCAGGGAGCTGATACTCAATTAGAAAAAAGGTTAATAATCTTTTTCGATAAGAAATTTCTTTCGACTCATACAAGTAAAAACGTTCTCGATGGATCGACTTTAGGAAAAAATGTTCTACCTAAATTGTATGGTCAGACCTTAAATGCAATGTGCGATAAAATTGGAAATAATAATATTTGGGTATCGATTGATAAGACCACTGATGCTTGTGGTAGAAAAGTAGCAAATGTCATTGTTGGTGCTTTAGATGACATTAAATCTAGAGAATGTTACTCATTGACTTCTGGAGAACTTAGTGCAGCAAATAATGTGACTATAGCAGATCTTTTTCACGATGCAATGCAGTTGTCATGGCCTGATAATATTCATCACGATCGAGTTTTGTTATTTGTCACGGATGCAGTAACTTATATGGTTAAAGCTACTGGAAAATTTAAAAAAATGTTTCTGAAGTGTTGCATATTACGTGTCTTGTACATGGTCTCCATCTCGTTGCTGAAGTAATTTGTCTGCATCACAAAACGGTAAATAGTTCAACTGCAAATGTAAAAAACGTTCTTTTTAGTCTCCTGAACGAATTGCACGTTTCTGCGGGATGAATCTAGAATCACCTTTGTCACCAGAGCCTGTTATAACACGATGAGGAACGTGATGAGTTATCCAGAGTGGACCAGCGTCAGAAGTAGCCGAAAAAATGTTAAATGATGTTCTGGCAAAAAACAAAGATTGAAAAAAACTGCAATTGATTGCTGAAAATTTTGATGCTTAAAATATTGAAGGTTGTCCCTACTCTGAAAGTGAAGTTCAGAAGATGAAATATGCCCGCATCATATCAGAAGAGGTAAAGCGCAGTTTCTCTCGATATGCTAATATCTTTAGCAACAGGGGGAGAGCGTTTATTTTCTATAATTTAAGAATGCTATTGACGGTGTCGGCTAATGCTTTAACCCTTAATAAATTGAACTATAACAATGACTAGTAAAACACTGTTATCTGACATTTAATTTGAAATGTCTTTTCGGCACCGTTTTATTTCATTTGCATTGATAATAACAACGTATCATTTGTCGCTCCATTCTCTTTTCCTTCTGCTCAGTGCTGTCCGCTAATCACAGTCGCTGAAATTCAAATGCTCGCGCGTGCTCTTCGACCACTTCCCCCATGTGGCGGCTCTCCGCAACGAGGGAGCCGAGCCTAGGCTCGGTGCGCAACTTCAGACTGGGCTCGTCTGCTCTCTGCCAATCACTTTCAAGGAAAAAATCATTATTTCAAACTAAGCAAATTTCTACTTCAAGTTGAAGAAAAAATGTTAAAGATAACCGAATGTTAAATTTTAGTACACTTATGATACCCTCAGTCTTTTCAAAATCTGAAAAACAAAAGAAAACATTGCGCATAGAAGAATTGCACTTTCCCTGCGACGGACAGTTTGTTGAGAACAGTGCTAAAATTTTCGCTGAAGGGTCAGAAAATAGTCGTTAAAGCAGATGCGGTTCTTTCTCTCAAGTGAGCCGTCAGCTTCACGCTTTAATTTCTTTCGAGGACCGTCGCGTCGCGATCTTTCTTCGTGCCATCCAGCCGTAACGGATGACAAATCGCAGCTATTTTTCCGACTAAAGTTTCAAAGCTTCCAACCACCCTTCACCCTACACCCTTCATCCCGACACTTCTTCATTTCCATCCACGGGTTCCCCTCTCCAGACAGCCTAAAGCACATACTGCAAAATCGGATATGATACACACTCGTATATTATGCAAGATTTTTATCCTTGTGATTGACTTTTCCTTGGGAGGAAAAAATTTGTGAACTGTAGAAAATTCATGAGAAATCTTAAGAATTGGAAGTGTGTTTCGAAAATATCACAGATTTATGTGAGTTGCGCAACTGATACGGGTGGTCTTATGTCTTATGAATAACGAATTAATACACGTAAGGAATTCTAACCGAAAAATACGTTTAATTTGAGTTATCTCTCTCAGGGCGGGTTGGAAATTATTAATTTTTTCACATCAACCCTGATGCATAATTCACGCTGAGCCTTAAGCATTTTCAACCAGAAAGTTTTTGCACTTGAGTTTTATTTACAGAATACTTTTTTTCCTGACTTCCCTATTACTTATTAGTTTTGTATAGTTTCTGAGTGTTAAAAATTTTTTTTAAGAAAGTGTATCGAGCCTCTTTCAAAATAAATGAAATTCAGGTCTTTGTTAAACGTATTTAAAATTACTGTTGAGGAAGTGTTATTTCACATTAGGAATTGGACTGCTTCTCGTCGTCCGAAAAATTGGCGGAGTCGGAAAGGGGATAAACTAGTCGTCCTGAAATTTGGAGATGACTAGCCACACCTATAAAGAATATTTGACTACTTATCCCGAATTTCGGGACGAGGAGACACTTCGTAAGAATTGAGTAAAAAAGTAGTATAAACGAATTGGATAAATTGAAAACTGTGCGTTTAATGGGGGTTTTTATGAAGCAAAAAATTTTTTTTTATCACTAAGGTTATTTAAGCGTTTTTGCACTCCACTTTTCCTTATGGTTATGTATATAAAACTGATTTCGTTAAAAAAAGAATTGAATTGACTTTAATTATTTTTGTGACCAGTCACAGGGCTACCTTCCTACCCTCCACAAGACGCAAGAAAGGGGTGAAAGTGCGACCAATATCATTTACGTGACCAGTCACAGGGGTGACTTTCCACCCTAGCGTGACCTTAGAAAAGGGATGTGACCCATATTATTTCTGTGACCAGTCACAGGATAGCCTTTCCGCCCCACGAGGCACTAGAAAGGGGTAGAAGTGTAACCTAAATTACTTTAATCACCAACCACGGGGGTGCTTTTCCGCCCCCCACGAGACGTTGGAAAGGGATAAGGGTGTGACCCACATTATTTCTATGACCAGTCATGAGGGTGCCTTTCCGCCTTATCACGAGACCCCGGAAAGAAGTGGAAGTGTAACCTACATTATTTCTGTGACCAGTCATAGGGGTGCCTTCCCGCCCTCCACAAAACTTTGGATAGGGGAGACACTGGCGAAACACTGGAAAACAATTATTAAAATTTTAGTATAGAGTGATATCAGTTTTTGAACCGTCATAAAGTCATGGGTTTATTTAAACATGACTTTGTCGAAATATATATAAATGATAATAGTCAACTAGTCATCTGGATAATAATTAAGCATGTCAACATATAAATCATGAGCTATATCTAAATTTATGAATGAAAGAAAAATGGCTTATAATGCCATGTGCTTATAATACGCTTCTTGAAAAGCCGGTAAAAAAATATTTTCACCGGTACCGGTAGTGTATACACTTCGTTCTTTTATTGTTTAATAGTTTTGTATAGTTTTTAAACATTTCAAATATCTTTTAAGAAAAAGATCGAGTCCTCTTTGAAGAAAGTAGAATTGAATTCTATTTTTACAAAAAACATGTATTTATTCAACAAAAGAACCTGCAGAATATGGAGTTATTATATTGAAAATTATTTCGCAAGATTTTCATTCAATTTCCTGTTTGACGTAGTATGCAGTCAACAAACAAACAAAAAAGAAGTAAAAAGACAGTTTTAGATAATCTTATATATTTAGGTCTCTCTAAGCTTTTAAGTTCGTCTTTGAACTAATCATAAATCATCAAAAAGATACTTTCTGGAAAGAAACAGTAAACTCAACAACTTTTGAAATTTTTTAAATAACCTTCAAGAATATATCAATATCAATAATGTAATATATCTGGATGAGACATTGTTACAATTTGGCACAAAAGACAATTTACCACAACAAAAAAATTGTTTCATTTTTGCAAACTGTGGCATGAGGGCAATAAGCAGGGCTTCCCTCGGGGGCCCTCATGGAATGTGTGACATTTTAAAGTCCAACTTCCAAAAAAATGTCATTAAATTTTTAACAAAAATGTATCTTCTGTAAGTCTGAACAAATCGAACATCGAAATTTGTAGTTCAAAAAAAAAATTAACTCTTCAGACCAGAAAATTTTAACCGATCGACTGTGAGGACGAACGAGCAGGGCCACCTGCGGGGGCCCTCGTGGAGTTTTCCCTATGAATCAGAGGCCCCTGACGGGTTGATAAAACATATCTTTTATTTCTGTTAACAATTTTCGTTTGATCCTCGCTTACAAAGCTTTCACAGAGGAAAGTGTTTCTATAATGTTTTATAAGGAACTACTTTAATACTTTTTTCTCAGTACAAAAGTTGAGAATTTTTCTTACAAAACTTCTTACATCAAGCTGTTTTGAGGAAATCTTGAGTTAATTTCATTCACGATTGCAGCCATCGTACTCGAATCGTGTTTTTTGCCACGAAATTTCAATTTAACCGCAGAGCCTGAAAAAATTAAAATTCAATCTATCTCTTTCACAGATGCAATAAGTCTTAATTCGTCAAAGTTTTAAGGCTCGTCAAAGTTTTACTGCCAGCGTTAATCGAATTGCATGATGACCTAAAGCTCGCTTTACGTTTCTGATCAATTAAAGTAATTTACGTACAGAGTTCACTCAGTTTTGTATACATAGTTCTAGAAGATATTGTGAAAAAAAATTATAATTGCTTGGATACATTGAAAATAAATTATAATTATAAAAAATAACTTACTAGACATTCTTATTATTCACTAACAATAATATACGTGCGCTACAGTGCGCAGAAAACGTTGTACTGCCCATTAATAACACAGCTCCACAAAAAAAAAGTTGTCAGCCCCAGGAACCAGAATAGGCTTAACTCACGTTTCTGAGGTCGCCGAATCCAAACCTGGGGCTGGTTTGGCTTCATCACGTCACATTTCGTCCCTAACCTCAAAAAACATTGAAAATCGCTGATTTCAGGTGAAACATCATTCTTGTCTATGAAGAGTGGTCATATTATATGTTTTCGAGGTCGCTGAGTACAAATCCGGAGACGTTGTAGTTCTATAACGTCACACTACGTCCCTAATCTTGAAAAAACGTGGCAGATTGGTATTACATGAAACATGCGTTTTTTCAATGCAAAGTGATCATATACTATGTTTACGAGGTCGATGAGTACAAATCCTGAGTCGGTTCGATATCACGGTCTCAGCATTTGATCTTTGATACATAACTTTGGAAAAACTTTGAATCCAACAGACCAGGCTCAACTCGTTCGATTTTTCGCTCAGCAGTAATTGAAAGCTAGTCGAAAATCAGTTGATGCCGTCGACAGCATTCTGCAGATGACAACCGTGCGAACCAGCATTTCGCACGTTCTCGCACTGCATAATTATATGTTTGATCCCACTGTGATATCAGGTGATGTATGCATCTTTGTTATTTTGATAATTCTGAACGAGATTTTCTCTCAGTATGATCTTGTTGCTTGAACGAGTGACGAAATTCTGCTACTCCGACTGATTTTGTGAACGATGACAACTGCTCTGAAAGGGGATATGTAGAATGATTCGTATCACTATCTGTTGGAGTAGCGAAGCCAGTAGGAGCAATTTTTCTATTTATTACACACTAGTGGTTGAAAAATTTCCTTTGTTAAGGGCATGTGACACAGTCAAATTCCTATATCACCGACCTCTTTTTTTCTGTGTGCCAAATTTTTTCTTTGAACCATGGAACTTTTTTTCAAAATAAAGTATCAGACTGAAAGTTTGGAAATTGCATCAGAAGACAATACCCTACGTTTATGTACTTTATTTGAGTCGGAATTTCGCAGAAAATTATTTCCGAAGCTCCGACGCACAGGATCGCCGGTCAACATTTAGCAGGAAATTTGTTTTCATATCAATTATACTTGAATGACGTACATAAACGTACTTTATTGTCGTCTCTTGCATTCCTCAAAGTTCTGGGCCGATATTTTGCCTATAAAAAAAGTTCTATGGTTCAAAAAATTTCTCGATTAGCTCCCAGTTTTAATTTCTTCAGAAATAATTTTTTGCGAAATTCCGACTCAAATGAAGTACATAAACGTAGGTTATTGTCTTCTGATGCATTCTCCAAACTTTCAGTCCGATACTTTATTTTCAAAAAAAGTTCTATGGTTCAAAAACAAATTTGGTACACCGAAAAAAAGAGGTCGTTAATGTAGGAATTTGACTGTGTTTGATCAGAAGTGATCCATAGCTTGGAGTATCCTCTTTCGAAAGGTAAGGACGTAGGACAGTTATAAGTATGATTATTTGTGAGTTGAAATTTAGTTACACAGGTGAGTATGGTTTCATAGGTTAGGTTACACTTTAACTGTGATTCAATGACATTCAAAGTAGTAAATAAATGCATTTTCGTTAAATAAAATTGAATGGCCAGAAGTGGAACATACTTATAAATCATTTCCAGTTTTGGTCAGGGATGGACAAAAGTGGAAAGAATATTGATCCACATTTGGCCATCAAATTCTAAAATTTTTAAATTGAGATTAAGCTCAACGCAAAAGTGCTTGTACATCCAGTTTCTCTTTTTTACATGTTTCGTAGATGCTCCCGGGTTATTTTAATCCAAGAAAGAAAAAAATCGTACAACGCGTTTTTGAGAAAAACGATTTTTTTTATTTTTAACAATTAAAAATCTCATTTTTCTCAGAAACGATGCAAAATATAAATATGCAGTTCATGGTTCAAAATTGTTACCCTTTCTAAAATCAATAAAAGTATACCCTTACTTTTGGTTTATTTTGGGTACTTTAACCAATTTTGTCAAAAGAATTGAATTAATCGATAAAAATGGACTAATGAGAATATTTAGGTTCCTGAGCTTCAAAGTAAAGAAATTTTTTTTCATTTCTAAAATTGAAGAAACATTTTTGACCATTAAAAATCTCATTCTTCTCGAAAACAAGGCAAAATATGAATAATAATTCGTAATTCAAAATTTTTTTACCTTCTGAAATTCAACAAATTTTTCAAAAAAAAAAAAAAAAAAAATAGAAAAATCGATTTAAATACACTTAAATAGCACTTGCTTTAATATTGTTCCTGAATTAGAAACAAACGTTTTTAAAAATAAAATGTCGATGTTCATTAAACTGATGCTAATTTAGTCGATTTTTATCAACTGTTCTTTTTTTTTTTAATTTTTAAAATACACAAGATAAAAATCCAGTGAGGGAATATATTTATAGATTTCACAAGGTGGGAAAATTTTTTAACTATGAATTGCTTTTAATTTTTGGGTCCATTTCGACAAAAATGAGATTTTTAATTATAGAAAATTATGTTTCTTCAATTTTAGTGATACAAACCAATTCTTCTTCACTCTCAAGGTCAGGAAACTTAATAATCTCATGAAATATGTTTTTCACATTGTTACTGAACTAAAAACAAACATTTTTGAAAATCAAGTGTTGAAATTTGTTAAACTAAATGCTATTTTCGTTGATTTTTATCGATTTTTTCGGGATAATTGGTTAAAATATGCAAAAAAAATCTAGTAGGTGTATATATTTCTAGAGATTTCAGAAAGGGAAACAATTTTAAACTACCAGCTGTTATTCATATTTCGCGTCATTTTCAAGAAAAGTGAGATTTTTAATCATTAAAAATGAAGAAATCATTTTTCTCAGAAACGCGTAATATGATTTTCTTCTTTCTGCGCTCCAAATAACCAAGGCCATATTAATAGTTTGTAAGACACTCATGTGATTTTTCGTATTTACAACAGCTGTTGTAATACACCAGGGCATTATTTCATAAGAAAATGATAGACGAATGTTATTGTGCAATAAATACGTTTCTTTACATTCAATATTAATTCACTTTATGCTAGTACATCCTTTTATTCCGAAATTATAAATTCTCACCTTTCAAATTATCGTTATGGCCAAAACTGTAGAAATCTGAGTCTTTTAAGTTTTCATATCTTTTAAATTTCTTAATGTATTTTTTTATTTATGGGCGGCCACAATTTGTGAACGACGACCTCCAAGAAGTATATTAAACCTGTTACTTTCATTTGAAACGGAGTAGTTAACTAATTATAAGCATTCAAAGTTGGAAAATTTCTTAATGTGGCCAAAACCAGTGCACCGGCCCTGAATGATCAACTTGGAATAACAAGTGTCAAAAGTACAATTTTTATGTATTTGATAAAAAACACGCTATTCATTATAAAAAGAATATATTTTCTTAAATGAAGTAAATCTTTATAAAAAGTTTCCATGGAAACTGATGTTTGAAAAATCACATCAATGAGTATGAAGTCACGAAGTTGTTGAAAGTTCACGGTTTGTCAAATCCCCTTTCTTTCCGTGAGAACTCGAAGGATCACAAAGCAATGATTAATGTTCTCGACTAATCACTTAGAGAAACTAACGATCGATCCTAATTGAAAAAGTTTTTAAACTTCAACCGTACAGCATTTAAGAGAACTGATGGACTTACATTAGCGAGAAGGACCGATAAAAAAATCCAATCTGTACGTCTATAACTGCATGAGAAAATATATGCAAAAGATAATGCGTATGAGTGATTCTACGTACAGTACAAAATAATGTCCGATTAAAATCCGATCCAATCCAAAAAAAGTTCAGCATTTCGTTTGATCCGAATCGGTTAAAAATTAAACCGACTCAATCCGGTTCAATCCAAACTTCCAATGCGAATCAATCCGAATCAATCTGAACCAAATTTTCAATCCGAATGAATTCGAATCAATCCGAACTCGAATTGATATATACAGAATTTTCAATCCAAATGAATCCGAGTTTGGACTTAATCGGATTTAATCGGACTAAAAATCAGTTTAGGCCAATCCGAGTTCGGATTGATGCGGATTAATTTTTAACCGATTTGGATCGAACGAAATTGAAAACTTTTTTGGATTGGCTCGGATACAGATTTCTGAATGATTCAGATTGGTTCAGAATGATTCGGAGTGAATTTCCATCCGAAAGGGTGGTGCGTTTTCAAAATGAAAGTTATGTTTTCTTTTAAAACCAGATATATAATATAATTATATGTAACTTAATGATGGAGGATGATTGAGGAGTCAAAATATAATAAACGGTATAAGATAATAAAAAGAAAAGGAGTACCAAAGTATTCAGAAAAGGGATGGGGAGAGAGAAGATGGACAAGAATAGCAAGATTTAGATTGGGGAACGAGAAAAGGCAAGGGATTTATTGGGAAAAGAGGAAGAACAGAAAGTGCAGAATATGTAAATGGGAATAGGAAACATGGGAAAATGGATAGAAAGGATGTATGAGAGGAATTGAAAAGAAAAAAAGCTAGGAAGAAAATGTGGTAAAGATTTTCGGGGTGGAAGGATTAGGTGAGGAGTGAATGAAAGAATTGGAGGGGGCTGGAGGAACGAATGAGAAAGAATGAAAGAGTGAATGTGAAAAATTGCAAGGCTGAGGTAGAAAAGAAGTGAATGAAAAAGGAAACGAAAGTCGCTTAATTGTTTAGAAACGTATACAGAGTTATTGTGATTGATTATATTTGATAATTTCTAGTTACCGATTCTGGAAGTTTTCTTTCTATATTCTCGCGATAGAGACCACTGGTGTCATAAACGGGTATGGAGGGTTGGTATATGGGGGAGGAGGTGGGTGCCAAGTGAAGATCGATAATGAACGGGATATCGTGGGATACTGATAGCGGTCCCTAAATATACGAGACTTTTAGAGTCAAACCGTCCGTGAAAGAGATAGCACGCCTATATTTATTACTCTGCCTGCCTGTGCGTAAAGGGTATAAACGCAAACGTCAGCTTTTGCCTGAATCCGCATTTGACAAACCGCATCAGTTTCTTTTGGGGAAAAACAAACCCTTTCCATTGTTTTTATATAAATTACAAGGGTATTCTTCCGAAAAGGTCTCCCAAGAATATGGGCTTGATAGCTGGCCTAGGAGTTCCTTTTCCATCCCAGTTAAGAGCCTCAGAAGGATTTT
>JAUMHM010000004.1:3890733-3902831 GCA_032362435.1 Melikaiella ostensackeni
TTTGAGATATGCAGAAAATTTTTGTGGCGCATATGAGCGCATTTGAAATCCTATACGAAAAGTCCGTCGTTGCCGCATATAATAAACATTTTATTTTTAGTGGTCATCACTTTGAAGAGTGGAAGGCATTTATATTATAGGTCAATCGATTTGCCTTAAGACAAGGAATGTTTTATGATCTTGCATCAGCTTCGAATCATGTGAATGCAAAAAGTTTTACTATAAAAAACCCATTTTTAAAATATTTTAAAGTGCTGAAAAAAATTGTAATGATTCTTATCAGAAATCTTTCGGTTAGTTTTCAGATATTAGTTGTAAAAATAAGCCTTGCAAATTTCATTAATTTATCTGCAATTGTCTTCGAGTTATTGTGTTCACAAAAAAGTGATTCATCCAGACATACACACACAAGCACACACACGCACATCCGGACAATTGCTTAGAACATTGTATTAGAAATTTTTCAATTGAGGAACGTTTAATTAAACGAATTAAAAATTTTTCGAAATTGTTATCATTACAAAGCTCCCTCTATGAGGAAGCAGAAAGAATTAGTATTACCAATTCTTATTTATCATTATACTAATGATCTTCTTTAAATGAACATGAAGTTTATCAATTTCTGGAACTGCAAAAATGACATAGATTACCAGGAATTTCTTAGACTTCGCGTAGTTTACGCTGTACAAAAATTGCAAGTAATTTATGGTGATTTCTCTGCATTTGTTACAAAAAATATCGTGTGAAGTAGATGTAGAAAGTTAACAATTATGCTCTTGTTAAATCTGTAACGCTCGTCGTCGTATCGGCTCGTTTCCGGCTCATTTCCGGTTCGCTACAACTTGCCTTCAACTCACCTCTAGCTCGTGCTGCAAACTTCATACTCGTCTCAAATTTCTTACTTTCCCCATTTGGCCCACAATACACTATTCATTCTATACGCGTGTTTAATTGTTTATACTAAACTATAAGGGCATTATTTCTGAGAAGTGACTCCACTTAAAAAAAAAATTTCTTCGATCAGACTCAAACTTCGGCAAAGAGTAGTTCTATAAAGTTGGATGAACTTTTTTTTCAGAACCCCAAGGTTTCAAAAACAGGCGGACAATTGTTTATTCATGAAAACAAGCGTGAAGTATTTTTTTTCAATTACCACCGTATTTAAACATTTATTTTTAGCCTCAAAAAAGCTGATTTTTTTTCTTATGTGTATAAGAACCTTAGGGTTAGAAATTGGGATAATAATTATTTGCTTATGAAAATAATTATTATCCCAATATTTAACCTTTTTATGAATAAGGCCCCTAGATTATTGTACGTATTAGTAGTTCTTGATAGAAGTATTTGCATATGTGGTCGTTTTTGGTTCTCGTACTTAAAATTCTTTTTTAAGTCCTCTAACAGTTTTATTATAGTTTAATGTTGGACCTTGAGTGTATGTACTATATTTTCACGTAACCAGTTACATGGCATTATTTTTGGCGGCTTTATAATCTGTAGAATCTAAATATTGTGTCGAAATTATGGGAAATAGCTCAAAATATATACGGGCGCATCTTTCTGGCTCAATTGAGATTTTATTTTGTGTAATAAAGCAATTTTATTAATTCGAATTTAGCAACGGCACCGAAGCTCAGTTCTTAATTACATTTCAAGTTAAAAATTAATAAAATTGCACTATTTAAGGAAAACAAAAACTCATATGAGCAAGACAGACGTGCACTTATATATTTTAAACCATTTCCCAAAATTTCAGAATAAAATTTACAATTTTTCAATTATAAAGCCGCTGAATATAATAGCATGTAATTAGTCACATGACACACTGGTACAGACCCTTAAGGCCATATAATACTAACCTCAAAATAATTTTACTGACATTCTTTCGCTCAACTCCTGCCTACACGAAATGAGATATGTCGACTTGAAAATTTAAGTAACTAAATAATAGCAGTGCCTGTGCACTGCAAAAATCCGGCTATTTGTAACAAAATTTTGGTAGAAGTAGTCGCTTTTTCAGGTTTAAAATTTATTTTTAAATTTTGAACGTGAGATTGGTTCCGACATTTTGAATTTTCAAATATCGAAAAAATTAAGCTAATTGTACTGAAATATCGGTATACGTAGTCATGGCCTCTGATAAAAGGCACTGAGGAAGGTTTATCTGGGCTTATCTGCTGCTAAATGCTTATAATTGGAAAAAAAATTAGAACTTTTTTTTGTAATTATAAACATATAGCAGTAGATAAAATTTTCTTAGTGCCTTTTGTTTGATTACCCAAGATTTCAAATCGAGATCTTATTCTGTGTAGATAGGACTTGGGCGAAAAATATGTCGGTAAAATTATTTTGAGGTAAGTATGAAATGACCTCAAACAGGAATTTGCATTTGAACATAACCTAAATTTAGTTTCATTATTTGACAATTGAATACGGAATACCTTCAAATTAAAAGTCTCGAAAATTGCGAAATCATATGAACATTTGAGGCTGCGCGTATAATAATTCCAGTTACACATAATAACCCACAAAAAATAAAGGTTAAAATGTGTTACAGATAAATTTTGGAACGGCTAAAGATTGATCGGATTTCAGCGAAATCTTCACCGAGGTTAAGAGAATAATTCTGACATCTAACTACGTCTCACTAGCGTGAGCAAATTGGGTAGAACGTAGAATCTGTGAGAAAGAACAAATAAAACATTGTTTTTGTTTATAAATCTTGTCTGGGATAGATTAAACTATTGTAAACGCGCTAGAACTTATTTTGCACCACTCAGCTGAAAGCAACTGACAGCTAGGAATCGCCATTTTGCTCCAGTTTAATGAACTCAAATGACGGTAGATAGCGCTGGCGTCGCAACTTTCGCTTCTTTTTGAATAAAAATTGAGGGGAAGGCAGACAAAAGATTACTCAGGCAAGTTTAAAATCACGAATTTATCTCCGCTTCATGTGAAGTTTAACCGGCAAGGTCAATTTTAGTTGCAGTGAATTCTTCACCTGAAATCGATGTAAACTTTATCTTTTGTTTTTTCTGCGAAGATGAAAGTTTCTCATGACAGAAAAATGATGAGGAAATAAAAATGAGCGTCACGAATCACTTTTACAGTTCAATAGATACATTTGAACGATTATTAATATTTGGGATGATATAATTTTGTGGAAAAGGAAAAACTTTTTAATAGAAAAAAATTTTAATTAAGTCACTTCAACTGACTTCAGTCTTCCGTATATTTAACCAGCGATCTTCCATCTTTCATGTGAGGTTTATTAATGAGGGAGCGTTTATAAACTACGTGGGCAGTTTTATTTTTTTCATTTTTTTGTGCCTTTTTTAACTTCACAGCAATTAGCGCTGGATTAGCGGCCCTGGGCAAAAGAAAATTGCCGCCCCCATGCTGAGGAAGAATATCAGCCATCTTCAATATGAATTTGAAGATGATATTGACTGGGAAGACATTACTGATTTTTATCAGTAGACTCAATAATACATACATTACTCAAATTTCAAATTCCAAAACTTCCTTGATTCCCAAAAATCTCAATTTTAGAAATTCCCAAAATTCCAAATTACAAATTGAAAAATAAAATATTTCTACATTATAAAATTCGAAAATATTCGAAAATTTAGAATTTTTCAGAATTTCACAAATTTTGAAGAATTTCATAATTTTCATAATTCTCAATCAGCAATTATGGAAGTTTGAATTTTTAACTTTAGTAAATAATGCTGAATCTAGAGAATAAAGTTCAAAAATTCATCGCAATATATACTGTCACTCTGATTCTTGACAGTTTGTATTGGTGCATTTTTAGGTGAGGATGAATTTGGAGGAACCTCTTACAAATCCACAATATAACATCAATATGTATTAATTGATTTAAGAAAATTACTCAGACACATGTAAAAACTTGAAAGTGAAAATATACCAGTCAAATTTGAACTCGCCTGAAATTTTCCCTTAGCATTCATTCGAAATAAATTTAATTGATGTAAGCAAATATTGAATATTGAAAGAAGGGCAACCAGAATCGTCATATAAAACTTGACAAGATGTAGAAATTTTAATGATCATTGTTGTTTTCTGTACTCATATTTTTTTTCTGAAGCATTACATTGAAAAAGTTTTATTCTTCCAAAATCTGCGGCCCCCCAAAAATTTGCCGCCCTGGGCAGTTGCCCATATTGCCCATGCCTAAATCCGCCGCTGACAGCAATTTCATTTTCGTCTTTATTAAAAAAAAAGAAAGACTGTCCACGTGGCTCATGGATGCTCCCTCAACTAATTAAATAAAAGGAATTTATCTATTTATAAGTTTAGCCATTTAGGGATTCCAAAATTTTTTAATTTCAACCTCAGGATTTTCCTATTTTAGGAGCTCAAAATTGAAACCAAACTAATTCACACAATATTAAAATGAATGAATGAAATATCAAAATTCTAGGCCTATATTTTCGTCGTCCGATCTCCAGGGCATCCAGGTGCCATTAAAATTTTCTGGATATCCTGTGGAATCAAATAAAGCATTTGTTTGGTTCACTAAGACTTGTCTATAATTTTCCAGTTTATTTTCCAAGAATTTTACTATCTGTAACAGAAATTATATTCAATTTTACATCTGTTGTTGGTATAGAACATATATTTCTTTATATAGATTTGAAAAATATTGTTTAGTGTAAACTTACACTTGGATGCTTTGATGATATATCAACAGTTTCACAAGGATCGATATAAATATTAAATAAACATAAATTAGAGCAATTGGCAAAATGAGTAAATTCCTTGCAGCGAACTTCACTCGAGGTTCGAAGTTTTTTCACTGTTTTTGATGACAATGGAAAGATCAAATTTTCGTTGATAGCCAAATTCGTTAAGGAATTGAGAACTTTTGTGGTGTTGTATTTTGGATAGGATTTCTTATTACCTGAATCCCCATAATAATTACCATTAAGATCTGGAGCTCCTGAACAATTAATTAAAGATTAGTGAAAGTAGGCGACAGGCGCCAAGTTTCGTAGTATATTAAGTCGTTAATCAAAATCATTCAAATACTCCCTCCACACACCCCCCTGCTCGCATTTCCCGTCCCCTCCTTTCTTCTCATTTCCACACATTACCCCTAACTTTCCCTCATTTCCCCGCGCTTTCAATCACTTCTCATCATTACCCCTTCACCCCTTGCTTCCCACCGCTGATCCCCACACCTGTCCGAATGATCCTCGTCCCTCCCCTAACTTTCCTTCATACCCCTTCCCCTGCTTCTCATCATTTCCCTTCATTTCAGCGAGGATTAAGTCATTACCCATCCCTCACTTCCCCTCATTTCCTTTTAAACCAATCCCCTCACTTCCCCTTACCACACCAACCACCACTCCTCACTTTCCCTCACCCCATCTGCTCACTTCTTCCCATGACACTTCAACCCCTCCCCTCACATCCCCTCATTCACTCACCTCACTTCTCCTTTCTTATACAACGGACAGACACCCGCACAGTGGGAAAAAAATTACTTTTTTGGTTCAAAATAACGTACAGCCTACAAATATCGACCGATTTGGACAAAAAAAAGTTGATGAGAAAAACTGATAAGATTTCTAAGTTCATGATTTGTTGATAAATTTTATGCTTTTTTAAACAAATTCAAGAAACAAATGCATTATTCGGGCATCTGTCGATGGAAAATTTTTTCTTCATGTCAGCCTTTTTAATTCGGAACTTAATGATAATTGCAGCAACATCCATAATTAGTTCATGAATTTGATGATTTCTTTAAAGAAATTCAATAAACTGGTGCATTGCTTGGTCATTTCTCTATGGAAATACTTGTCTTTTCCAATGTCAGTGTTTTTATTAAGCTGCACCATAATAATTCAGCTTGGATTTTTCTATTCATTTTTTTTGTGTTCTCTCGAATTCGTTAAAAATATTTCTGGTGCCTTCTTAGATTGTTCTTTGTTATTCTGAGTCTACGGCAAAAAATGACATAACACTGATACTCTACTGTTTCTCCATTTTTCTGTCACCTTTGGCATTCGTGTCAGGCAGGGATCATTTGTATTCTGCTGTAATATAAGAGAAAACAGAAAGTATCATCGTCAAAGACAGTAATTTGAATTCATCTCTATTTTAACAACATTTTTTACCAGACTAATACGTTACTGCTGTTCAGACATCAGTCATAGGCGACTATCAGATTCCTTCATAAGAAATTTCTTCTACGTACGTTGAAGCATCTACTATTTTCTTTTTCCCTTTTACGGAATTTAAGATTTTGTGCTTTTTGTTCTTGTTCTTTTTCTCGTGTTAATTATTATTTACAAAATGAAAAAACAGTTTCTTGGCTATGTTTAGTCCTCAGTTGTAAATAGTTTGTTCGCAAAAACTTACGTTTTTGTCATTACAAAGTTGTATAAATTTCCAAGATGGAAGCTTTACATGTTACAAATATAGTAGAGTTTTAAGTTATTTGCTGATAAGCATTTCCAGTAAAGGTCTACATATTTCAGTGGATTTATGCTCAGGCGGAAAAAAAACTTGGCTAAGGAAATACAAAATTTGATCTCCAAAAGTGCTCTAGATATTGAAGAAATGACAAATGAACAGGTCATACCTTTTACTTTAGAAGAAGCTATCGCCTTAGCTGAAGTTACAAAACTTACGAAGCACCAATACGAGACTATCCGGATTTGAGCAAGGTTACGAAGTACAGACATTTTTCCTCTCTATGTGAATCTTGAAGACGCTAAGAAAGAATGTCTTCCTGCTGAAGGTAGCATGGAAATAACGGAGACTGGTGTCAGAGTTGTTTTACAAAAATTGTGTGATCACACATTGAGGGGTATGTTAGAAATCCCGTATATTCTGCCGCTTGATTTGGTAAAACAAAAGAATGTTGCAATAAAATGTCTCTGCAAAAATGGTTGTGATGACGCATCTGACCAGAGTCGGTATAATCAGAAATTTAGTGAAGAGGAAAAATCTGATGCAGGTATATTCATGACGTCAATGGTACCATTGCGCATGCATACAACCTGTTTCAAACGCGACTGTAAAAACTGTTCAAAATGTGTAGAACCGATAACAATTTGGAAAAGTGAAAGTCCTGGGTCCACTAGACTATGTAGGCTACTTATGTATGACAGAGGAACGCACGATATCAGAAGCAGATATGATGAAAAAGAGAATCACAACACTTGTTCCAACAAAAATCAAGGTTTCCAAAAGTCGTTGCACAATAACTGTCACCCATGAGTTTGTCTTAACTATGCTAGATGGAAAGGTTTGTTAACATCTTCCCGACACTCCTTTTAGCCGCCACATGCTACATTTGTGATGCAAAACCATCACAAATGAACCACTTGCAGAACCTTGCAGACAGACCAGAGAACAGAGAGAATTTCCAATTCAGTCTTTCAACTTTACAAGAAGTGAGAAAGAGCAAGTTAAAACTGCAAAAAAAAATAACTCAAAAAGAATTTTCCGATAAAATGGGACTCATCGTAGATATTCCAAAACATGGCTCGGGAACTTCAAAAACGGGAAATACTGCAAAGAGATTTTTCCGAGATCCTGAATTGACTTCTGAAATTACTGGTGTTAGCAAACAGTTTATTCATAATTCCAGCATGATTCAACAAGCAATGGCTTCAGGAGAGTGATTGATACTGTTGAATTTGAACAGTATTGCTGAAAAACAGCGAAGTTTTACATTACCCTCTACAGTTGGTATTATGTGCCAGTAAGAGTTCACAAAATCCTTCTTCACGGTGTCAAAATTATCTAATCATTTTTTCTTCCTATTGGAGAATCAACAGAGGAAAGTCTAGAAGCGACTAATGAAATCTTCAAACATATCCGAGAATTCAACACTCGAAAATGTAGCAGAGAGGCTACTAATACAGATCTTGGGCGCAAAATGTTGATTTCCACTGATCCAAAAATAGTGTATCATAGATAAAAGTGGCAGAAAAAGGTTATTCTACTCGATCCTTAAGCTGCAGCCTTATTAAAAGAATGAAAGTAATGAGAAACTTAAACTAAAGGGACTGAGATTGAAATAAACAAACTTTTTCGTCGACAAATACCCAAATAATGCATATGTTAATTAAATTCGTTCAAAACATCTAATAATTTATCAACTAAGTATGAGATTTATTGAAATTATCATTAAGTTCTCAATTAAAAAGACTGATATCGAAAAAAAAAACAATTTTTCCATTGACAGATGCCCGAATAATGGATTTGTTCATGAAATTCGTTTTTAAAAAAACACAAAATTTATCAACTAATTATGAATTTTGCTGAAATTATCATGAAGATCCCAATTGAAAAGTCCGACATCAAGAAAAACAATTTTTCCCGTCCACAGATGCCCGAATAATGCATTTGTTTGTTAAATTTGCTTAAAAAAATCATAAAGTTTTCCAACTAATCATGAATGTTGCTGAATTTTTGATGAAAATCCAAATTAAAAAGTCTGACATCGAAAAAAAAAGAATTTTTCCGTCGACAGATGCCCCAATAATGCATTTGATTATTCAACTTGTAAGAAAAAATCATAAAATTTATTACCTAAGTATGAATGTTACTGAAATTGGCATGAAGTTCCCCACTGAAAGGACTGGCATTGGAAAAAACGAATTTTTCTGCTGACAAATGTCCGAATAATGCATTTGTTTATTAAATTTGTTTGAAAAAATTATAAGAATAATCAACAAATTATGATTTTTGATAAAATTATCATGAAGTTCTAATCAAAAGAATCGGCATCGAAAAAAACGAATTTTTCGGTCGAAAAATGCCTGATTAATACATTTGTTTATTGAATTTGTTTTTAATATTAACAATAATAATCTCAAGAAGAAATTTCTTCATCATAATATTGTTCTTATAGAAATTTCTTGCAATATAACTTAAAAAAACGTAAAATTATGGAAAATCGTAGAAAACTTTCTTTCAACGAATAATTTGTTTATAAAAAAATTTTTCGTTCATTATATAATATTGGAACATTTTTAGCTGATGTGACTCTATAAACCTTAGGCGATTTCAAGAATTTTCCTGTTATTGACGAGCACCAGGAACGTCAAATAGAAAAAATGGTCATTTTTTCCTTCATATTTGTTTATTTATAAGAAAATTGAAAGCCCAATTTCAAAATCAGGCTCGACAACCTTCTTGAAAATCTTTTCAGCTTTTTTTCAAATTTTTGTTGTTCAAGTCGGTCAATATTTGCGGGCTGTACGTTATTTTGAACCAAAAAAGCCATTTTTTCCCACTGTGACCCGGCAAAAATCATAACGGTTTCTGCCTGGGACCACCAAACCTTAAAAATGAGTAATTAATCTCCGGAAATGAAACATCAAACGAAAATTTACTTTAATTTTTAATGACATACCTTTAACGAGCTTAAAGTCTCCAAAAATAGCAGCTTCAGTATTTTCCTTCTCGTCAATATTCACAAGTAAAAATTTTCTATTACTTTCTTTGTCATCTCGAATTTTCGACCACTGATCCACGCCATCTATTCCTCTAAGATCATCAACACTGCCACCAGCAGCAGAATAAAGTGTTGGTAACCAATCAGTTACGTGCATAAAAATATTCGATACTCGCGAACTTTTTTTTATTAGCGGAGAATACACACATGCAACTACCCTAATACCTCCTTCGTAGACACTGAACTTGAGCTGAAATTAATATTTTATTATAAAAGAATGTTAATAGAGAACTTAATATGTAATACATAAAATAAAATTGAAATCAATATATGTCGTCCGCATGAAGAGAGCCCTTATGAGTCATCCATAAATTACGTAACAGCTTTTGTGGAGGGAGGGGTTCTGAAAAATATTACGATCTTTTTTAAAGATCGAAATAAAATCAATTTTTTTATGAAACTTTTTGTGTACTGAAAAAGAACACCTAAAAAGTTCACGATTTAAAAATAGACTTTAAGACTACCTGTCTTTTCGGCTCATTAGAGACAGATGTACAGTAATGTACACAACAGAAAGAAAAAAGAGGGAGAAAAAAGAAAGAGTCAACCAAAACCATCCTCACACTCTCTTTTCTCCATCTTTTTTATACTACTGGGGAACCAACATGTTTCAAAGCCAATTTAGACTTCCTCATCAGGGGTAATTTATAGGATAACTACAGTCTCGTAATAGTGTATATGCGCATGGCAGCTTTCCTTTGTAACTAAAATTCAAATATATTTATTAAATTTATTGATATTCTCATTTAAGGTTACTTTGTCATCTTTTTTTTCTTGAAGTCAAAAAATATTTTTTTATTAACATGAAATATCTGTTTTGGAAAAACTATGAAACTTGCATTCTTTCAATAATTGAATTTGTAATGAAACCAATCTACACTTTTACCAACTGAGTAAATTCATGTGACACTACTATATCTTTCATAAAAGTCACGTTCCGACAAATTTTCCTTTATCAATTAAGCTGAAATATTATACTACCAAAAACATAAAAATAAAAAAAGATAAAATAATTTCAAAATATAACTTCCTACGTATAATTTCAAAATTTTGCAATCCAAAGTTCGGCAAACACTTGACCACAACACTAATTAGACAAAAATTTCAATTATTTTTCAAAAATGTTATTTTCTTTTTCTTTTTAAAGATAGAAGCACAAATTAACTTTTTAAATGAAAATCTTTTTGAATACGAGAAGGGGGGGGGGGATTATAGTATAACTGAAAAAGTGACTAAAAGTGACTTATGTGCATCAATAATGTGAGCAATATTCTCTTAAATTTGAAAGAATTCAAAAGAATTTGATAAAATTTATATCAATTGCATGTGAATTGTAAATATTTAAAAAATTCAAAATATTCTATTGATTTCAATGAGATTGGAATTAATTTAGAAGAATTCGATAAAACTCATACCAATTTAGGATGAATTTAAAATAATTCATATGGATGGAACACAATTTTTTTAATCAAAAAAATCCATTGAATTCAGATAAATGGGAGTGAATAAAATTTGTGAATTCAAATCTGATAAAGTTCATAAGAATTTGAGGAGAATTTATAAGTTCTTAGAGTGAATTAAAAAAATTGAAAACCCAGAAAAGATTCATTGAATTCAGTGGATTTCAAGGGAATTACAAAGAATTCAGGGCGAGTTGAAAAAACATAAAAGAATTTAAGAAAATTCAGAAATAGGTATAGACTTGAATTCAATAGTGGTTAACCATTGAGTTCTCAGTTTTAATTTATTGAAAGAGAAAAGACAAGATTGATCTTCCTGTTTAAAGAAGTGACTATGTGGTGACTTTATTTCAAGTAAGTCACTGAAAAGTGATTTTAGTAGCTTCTTATTATTTGTTAAATCAGGTGTCACTAAAATGTATTTAATAACACATGGCTAAAATTATTTGAAGAAATTACGAAACATAGGTAGGGGAGGGGTCCAAACCATTTTATTACGACTTATACATGGGGGAGGCGAGGGGTAAAAAATGGGGAAAAATGTGTGACATAATTCATGGTTGGCCCCTTAAGGTCCCTGGAAATCGAGTGTAAACCGGAAATATAGGATTCAGGCGAAACGGTAAAGCCATTTTGTTTGATTTTTTGCATAAATAATCTCAAGAGTATAGAGACCCCCGGTACAGGCCGCTTTTTTCGAAACAAATTCTATCTTTTATGTATGAATTACAAGAAAAAAATGCGCTGCGATGAGATCGTTTTATTGAAGTGTTCTGCTATTTGCCGAAGCAGGTAGCAGGTGAGGCAGTTTTCGTGCTCGGACTTTCCTTTGTGCGACCCTAGCGAGAAAAGGGAAAACCAAATTCCGTTATGGCTCAAGTCTGCAGGTAATGAAATGCCCACTATGACCGACATAGTTGGATTCAGGGGCGAACATACCGTATACGAAAATTAGGGGCCCCTACCGAAATGAGTGGGTGAATTCCCAAAAGGTTGGGTGGGTGGAGGTAGTTGGGGGTGGATAATATCATGAAATGTAAATTTTAAATGAAATAAAAGTGTAAACAATATAATATCATAAGTAAATGTAAAGAAAAACGGTTTCTTATAAGCAATTCGCCCCCCGATTTCATGCA
>JAUMHM010000004.1:3904412-3917195 GCA_032362435.1 Melikaiella ostensackeni
TTTGCAATTTCAATAAAAAATGTCTTACACCTGAAAAAAATGTGGGAACCTTACTTTTTACTTGCCCCTCGTATTTAAACAATTGTACGGTTGCGCAGATCAGAGCCGAGTTAAACGAAGTTTACGGAGAGTCCGCTCCTTCGTTGGAAATCGTTTATTTTTGGATAAATTAATTGAAACGTGGCCGAACCACAACTAAAGATGAAGCGCCCTCCGGATATCTAATTGAGGTCACCATATCGGATATGGTGGAAGAAATTCATCGTATGGTTATAAAAGATCGCGAAATCAAGGCGCGTGAGTCTTCTAAGATTGTAGGAATCTTCACTGAATGAGTGTATAACATTCTGCTCGAGGAACTGGAGGTTAAGGTGTGTGCAAGATGGGTGCCGCGATGTCTGACTCCCTATCAAAAGCACAACCAAGGAGACGTTTCAGCGCAGTGTTTGGCGAAGTTTGATCGGAATCTGCAGAACTTTTCGCATCGATTCGTGACTGTGGACGAAACTTTAATCAACCACTATACACCCGAGCAAAGCAGCAGTCAGAGCAGTGGGTACTCCCTGGTAAAAATGCGCCAAAGAAGGCGAAGACTATTTTGTCAGCTCAGAAGGTGATGGCCACAGTATTTTGGGTTTCCCAAGGAATAATCCTAATTGATTACTTGAACAAGGGTAAAGCTACAACAATAGTGTACAATGAATCATTATTGGACCGTTTGAAAGCTGAACTATGAAAAAACTACCACAACTGGCGCACAAAAAAGTGCTGCGTCATCACGACAACGCAATGGCTCTAGCCTCCGCAATCGCAATGGCAAAAATATACGAACTGGGCTTCGAATCGATTCCTTATCCACTCTATTCTCCAGACTTGGCTCCGTGCGACTTTTTTCTGTTACCCAACTTAAAGACCTGGATTAGTGAGAAGAAATTCTCATCCAGTGAAGAAATAAACGATGTCATGAATGCGTATTTTGCAGACCTCGAGAAATCTTACTTTTCTGACGGATTGAAAAAATTTGAATCTCGCTGGATAATTCAATAGAGTTTAACGTAATTTAAAGGAATCTAATACTAGTCAATTGAATTATAAGTGAGCAGAGATGGATTCCAAAGGAATTTGAACTGGTTCAACAGCATTCCATTGAGTTTAAAGTAATTGAACGTATATCAAAGGAATTCCGGGGAATTCAAAGAAAATAAAAGTAATTCAACAGAATTTAATAGAATTCACGGATTACAAAATGTATCAAAGATAATTGCTTTTTTTCACCAAACCTGCAAGTCTTAAATATTTGAGATAAATTCTCAATAAAAAGGAATAATGGAGAAATTATAAATTAGGCAGAGAATTTTGTTTAAAGTAGATTATACGTCAATTAATACTACACTCAATTCTGGATTGGAGTCATCTGGGTTTAAGTCCTTCCTAAAAAGTCTGCCGGCTGGCATTCGTGGATGAGGGGTCCAAGACGCCGAGAAAGAGGATTACCACCGCTTCACATTCGTTGATACGGGGTCCGAGCGGCCGGTAGAGAGGCGCGCGAGCTCAGCGGAATACGCAGTTCCCCCTGACTGTTTACATCATAGAAATTCTTGGAAAGAGTCACGGCCATTGAGTCCATACCCGATACTGGACATAAATCCAGAGTTAAGTGTCATTGGTTTGATTTTTATAGTAGGTCTCATTGATAGGCCTAACTGATAATTGACCTGCATTTCACAATAGGTACGCATGTCAAGCTTCACATATGATTATATTGCTTTCAAGAAAACCTATCGTTTCCTCCAAGTACTATTGAAACTTTCCGAAATTTATCTATATTAGCTTACCTTGCACTAAATGCTATTTATAGTAATGCTGTGAGAAAAAGTAGAAAAAAAGTACACAGATTTGCTTAAAACTTGGTACAAGAGGGTTTTTGAAGTCGCTGATACCGATTTTGATGTCAAAAGTTACAAATTCAAAATAGTGGGTGCAATATGGTGGCAAAAATTTTTTAATTTCTACAGAATTGCCTGAAACTTGGTGCAAGGGGGGTTTTGAGGTCACAAATTTCATTTTTGATGTCAAGAGCTACAAATTTAAAATGACGGATCTAATATAGCGGCTAAAATTTTAAATTTTCTACGGATTTGCCTGGAACTTAGTAAAACTGAGTAGGTCGCTAATTACAATTTTGACATCAAGAGTTACAAATTCAAAACATCGGATCCAATGTGGAAAATGAAATTGCAAAATTTTCAAATATTTCAATGAATCTCAGTGAGGACTGTTTAAGAAACTTATATTTTTCAAGCGTAGTTTTTAATTTTAACGCCTTCAGTTAGCCTAAAAAATGGTAATTTCCAGGATATCTTACGTGGAGATCGTAGCTCTATTCTAGACTGCTTACGAGGATCATTTGACAAGTTAAGTCGAAAAGAAGGTAAAAATGTTTTGTTTTGAAAAGTTTCTTCTTCGACAGCTACACACGTAGTCCAGCGAGATTCCAATTTTCTCATCTCTTCAGAAAAGTAAGATTTCCCGAGGCTTGTAAATACGCATTTACGGCATTGATTACTTCTTCTTGGACGAGAATCTCTTCCGACTGAGCCAGGTCTTCAAGTTGGGGAACAGAAAAAAAATCGCACGGAGCCAAATCTTGAGAATAGGGTGGATGAGGAGTCAATTCGAAGCCCAGTTCGTGTATTTTTGCCATTGCGATTACGGAGGCGTGAGCTAATACGTTGTCGTGATGAAGCAGAACTTTTTTGTGCGCCAATCGTGGTCGCTTTTTTCATATCTCGGCTTTCAAACGATCCAATAATGATCCATTGTACGCTCCTGTTAAAGTTTTACCCTTCGCCAAGTAATCAGTGAGAATGATTCCTTAGGAACCCCAAAATACTGTGGCTATCACCTTCCCAGCTGACAAAACAGTCTTCGCCTTCTTAGGGGCACTTTTACCAGGCAGTACCCACTGCTTCGGCTGCTGCTTTGTCTTGGGTGTATAGTGGTTGATCCAGGTTTCGTCCACAGTGACGAATTGACGCAAGAAGTCCTGCGGATTTCGATTAAACTTCACCAAACACTGCACTGAAACGCCTCTTCGGTTGCGCTTTTGATCGGGAGTCAGCAATCGCGGTACCCATCTCGCACACACCTTCTTAACCTCCAGTTTTTCGTGCAAGATGTTATAGGCTCGTTCAGTGGAGATGCCTACAGCTTCAAAAATCGCACGCACCTCGATTCGGCGATCTTCTGTAACCATATGATGAATTTTTTTCACCATATTCGATGTGGTGACTTTAATTGGGCGCCCGGAGCGCGCTTCATCTTTAGTTGGGGTTCGGCCACGTTTAGATTCATTTATCCGAAAATAATCGGCTTTCAACGTGACGTACGATGACGGTTGACGGGTGATTGCTAGAGAGATTTATCAGCGACCCGTCACTGTGAAAAAAGGAATTATTTCAGGGCTAATTTCAGGGCTAATTTTAGGTATTAAAATAAGACTCAGAACAAAACAGTCTCGGGTGGTACTAAAATGAGACCACTGGTGGGATCCCAGAGTCATTTGTTTGATATTGAAAATAGCAGAACGTAGTTGTCCTATTCAAAAACAGGACACGCAAAGAATGAGACCATTAAAAAGAGGTCTCTAGTTTTTACAATGATGTTGGAGCGGTGTTGTGGGACGAGCATGCTGTTTGAATAAGCAACACGCGACATTTAGATTGACTTCCTGTGAACTTCGTCTAGCTCAGCTTTGATCTGCGTGGCCGTCCAATTTTATAAATATAAATGTATCATCACTGCACGGAACTCTTTTTTCTCAATTTTTTCTAAGACTACTGACACGCTCACTTCAAACGTATGCCAAATGTAAACTGAGCGTCGGTTTTGGCTAAAGCTTGGTAGAGGCTACTTTGAAAAATGATATTTCTTGGCCATGTACTACAAAATTTATTTTGGCGCCATGTAGCAGTAAATTTACCTTACTTATCAAACGGCCCTCGTATTTTAAGGTGCTGGATTAATGTGACTCCCCTAGAAGACCAGTCAAGTCTTGCTCGGCTTCGTCGTTCTCCGTAGCTTCCATCTTTTGCTCATCTGAAGTCCCCGTCGACGTCAAAGATGCAGTTTCTTCTGAAGGCATTGGTGGTAACAACTCTGTCACTCCCTCAGGGAGTAGTAAGTGTTTCTTTTGTTTAAGTTGCAAATTCAAACTAGCAGTTGAAATTTTCGGATCGGAGGAATCCATGACTCTGTAGAAGAGATCAGTTAGAACAACCGAATGGCTGTGCTTTCTTGTAAGATCGCGTGTTTGCTGTTGGTAATGTTTATTATTTGCTTTGGACGCTTCTTCATTAAGCATTTTCACAGACAACAAGCTGTTTCTCATGATGTCCGTACCGTGTATAAGACTCTTGCGGGCCGCCCATGACGTGGGGTACCAAGAGTAGTACTTCACATACATTTCAGCGGTGGAAGAGCAAAGATCGCAAAAAAAGTAGAATTTGCTGGTATCTGAATATACATAGCGATAAGGTTCGGCTTGACGTTTTCAAGAAGTTCTTTTTCAAGTCTCAAGCATTCAGCTAGGAGGTCTGGTTTCTGAATCCGCCATTTCGAATTTGTAGCTTTTTTGGCTCATGGTGTCACCCTGAAAGATGCCCCTCTGGAAGCTGACGCTCTTAGTTGTCACACGATGTTTATGGCTGCAGGCTGTATATATATGGGCAACTGCAACATAGAATTCTTTGTAGCCAAGGATGATTTATTTTAAGCACATATGGCATATTGTATGATTCTAACGAGTTTCTGTATTCCGTTGATAAAAGATTTCGTTCATAGTACGGTTTCGGCATTAAAAAAACTGCGATTTCAAGTTCAACTGTTTGCATCTATTGAAATCGAAATTGTATATACTTTTGTGGATTAGGCACTTATATTTTTGGTGTTAAGTGATATATCGTTAGTACGATATTTAGGATCCAGTAGACATAACCAGACTAGATGCCAGATTTCAACCCCTTTAATATACATATATTTTTAAGGTCGATAGCTTTTTCTTATTCATTTGGTTTGTGAGAGGCGGCTAGTATTGGAATCGATTTTTGAATCATAGTGACAAAAAAGTTGAATAAAATAGTGGAAAGAAGAAATGTGTCTGCAGCCATATGAATATTCCTCCAATTCTATTCATATGTGCCATAACGTTCCTGTGCCCCAATATTCGTTTGACCCCATTTTTATCACAAGTTTCATTTCTCCAAATTGTCATTCAGCCCGAATATCATTTTTCCCAATTGCCACATGCTATCATTTTTATGTCCCCAAATTATTATTGGCGAGAAAGTCAATTTGCGAAGTTACTTGAGACCTCTGAATTTAAATGCAGTAACAATATTTTGAATTGGAAGTGACTTCTCTAAAAACCATTAGGAACTACTTTTCTCAGTAATTCCATTTCTTGACTCCCTGTCCTTAAGAATACATAAGATTGAAATGAACAGCATATTCTCCTTTTCGATCTCCCTGCGCCATGCAGGAGCATTAATAAATACTCACGCGAGTTCATAGAAGTTGCAGGGTCATGCTCTTATTCTGTAAGCACGAAACTCCGAATGCATCTCGCAGATTCTAACGTTAAGAATTTATTTCTTTCTTCTTTTTACTTTCTGCGTAGAATGAAAGAGGGCACGGAAAGAAAAAAATATGAGGAAGTGAAGGGAGGGTATTCGAAGTGCAACGAACGGGATATGCGATTCCCTTACGTGTGCATCGCGAACTCCCTCGACGTATTATCCAAGTCTTTCTCTAGTCGTATTTCCTGCACGTTTTCACATGCACATTTCCGTGTACGTGCGCGTGCATTCGCACGTCGTTTCGTTCTGGCGAATGTTAAATCAGGTGGCGCGAAACACGTTTTGTTTTCGCAGTTGAGATGGGGCGATAATGCAAAAGAGAGCTTAACCCAGCGCCCAAAACTATCCTTCGAGCACGTTCTCTTCGCGTATCTGTTTACATGTATAAAAAATATAAGCGGGCAAGTAATAAATCAAATTTAAATTATGTGTGCACAATAAATTTGGTAAATATCGCAGTCAGCATTCACACTGCAAGAGGAAGGTCTGTTCGGAAAGTATCCGCCCTACGGTTGTGTCTCACTACCTGCATCTGCTATAGTTAACTTTATTCATATTCGGGGGATTTTTGTGAGTAGTCTCGCCAAATGGCGTCGCCTTAGAGTTATTTAGTCGCAATAATGATTTCTTCACGATGACCGAGCACAAGACATGTTGGAAAGACGGTAAAACGCTAATGGAAAAAATCAGTAATGAGTGGGTTCTCAAAGAATGTGGTGTAGAAGAAAAACTGATTAACAAGAGTGGAAGAAATTTGCTGAGATGGTTTGGTTATGTTGAGAGAATGGATGAAGGATGCTTAACGAAGCAATTGCAAACCAAGAGAAAAATGGTGTGAATGAGACTCTCTAGTTTTTACATTGGTGTTGAAGCGGTGTTGTGGGACGAGCATGTTGTTTGAATAAGCAACATGCGACATCTAGATTGATCCAGTATATATTCCTACTCTCACACATCCCTTACATACCCTTACCATATAAGTTGTCTGATTCTCGGTAGTATAACGGGGCTATAACCGAACAAGTTACGCTGACTTCGAAAGGGATCTGGCTTAATGGTGTAATAATAAATGTAATAACATCATAGTTTTTTAAGATTCCAAGAGCTCTACACTTTATTTAACGACGCTATGGTTGCGACAGCTTATTTGTGGAAAGCAGAAACGTCTCTGTGTGGTACTTTTCTTTCCCTTTACACGTTCACTCGTAAAACTACGTCTTACCGCTTCCTTCGGAAGAGTAACGACCCTAATTTCGTATTCAAATCCAATTGAGAGGAAGGTCTCTGGCGTTCGCCGCACAGTTCGCATCGACCGGAAGTGAAAGATCGCTGGATCGTGGACTCCCGAGACCTGGGAGCGGTGAAAACTGTCCGTTTACGTTTCGTTTCGAACCCCTCCTTCTATTTGGAAGTGGGGGTGTGGAATGAGAGGTTGCAAATCAAAACCCGGCATGTTGAGTTTCGCATGTACAGTCACAGCCGTTCTAATAGCGTATCGATTTTTCTCTTTGACATCACTGGTTAATGACAGGTCGTGTATTGAAATGGCTGACTTTATTTTCAATGGGTTCGATCACTCTAGTGCAGGTCGTCAGTGAACAAAGAGTTGCGAACCTCCGGGCTAAATAAGGTCGAAATACGTGTGATGATGTGCTACTGGAACTAGAATGCGAAGTCAAGAAAATGATTAGAACACAATCTCGATCTGGGATAATGAAAGGTTTGTCGAAACGGAAAGTTTAATTAAAATAACCAAGTGCGAGGGAAATCGGGTTATATGAGCTGGGAATAAAATATGTTCTTACGTTTATTCGATTCACTTAGATTTGGGAGGATTTATAATTTCGTATACCGAATTTATGCAATTTTTTGTCTTGAACACTTGAAAGTATGAATTATAATTGCGATATTGAGGCTATAAAGGGGCGAGGAGCCCTCAGTTTCGGAAGCGTTCATCAGGAACCCAGAAGAGGGTGAGGCTGACACCCGATTGGTCTGCCATCTATCCCAGACTTACTTATACTATGAAATTTGCTTCTACTGTTTACTATGTCCGAATCACCTACCTGACCTGCAGGAAGAAAAAATAGAGGGCAAGAAAATAAAGTGCTCCAATCCTTCAGAGGGGACCGAGAGTATGCGAAAATAAAGAGCAAGGCAACAAAGAACTTGAATCGACTAAAAGAAGGACCGAGAGTAGGCGAAAATAAAGAACATGGAAACGAAGAACTCGAATCCTAAGAAAAATGAGGACCAAAAAAAAGTAGAGAAGGTAAATTTTCTAATCCTCGAGCAAGGAAAGGAAGGAAGGGAGAAGAAAGAAGAAATTTGGAACGAGGAGCAATCACTGAAGCACACGTTAGACGGTCGACAAATTCGTCGTTCTATAAATTAGGTTGCAACTCTGCCAAGAGGACACATTCAAAACCATTTCAAATTGAAATAATAAAAAATTGACCAATCAAAAGAATATATAGCCTATTCCACGTCCCTTTTGCCCATATCTGCGGATACTCTCTTTCCACACCTTGGTCTTCTTGAAGTCATACCCTCGTCACGCTATGTCTCATCGTTCACTTTACCTAAACTCTTCTCCTAAGCACAGAAGTCTCGTCTTCTTAAATATAATGTAGAGAAAACCATAAATTTCAGGTATGTCAAAAAATATGTCGTTAGCACGTCGAAAGCACTCTCAACTCACACTTTAACATGAATTTTCATTCGAACTACATGTCGGTTGTATGCATATATTGGTTAGACGCAATTTCAAATAATACTGTATCGTTTGCAAAATACCACAAGGCAAAGCTCAAAAAAAAGCAAAACACTTAACCTATTTTTGCTTTAAGCTTTTTTTAAAATATTTCGATCCGCATTTTCCAGAAAAGAGCAGAATTCAACATCAAGCTTTTAGATCCCGATTCACTAAATTCTGTATAATCAATAATAGACCAAGTTTTATATTTGGATGATACAAGTCCATATCATACTATTCAGACCTGTGCTCTGAATATTCATATTTTAGGAAAGTAGCCGAGTTTTCGGAGAGTCATACATCTCGGATGACAGTTCTCCAAACTAGATCGTTATTTTCCTTTACAACAACAGCATCCAATGCAGCGTTATCGAGATCGCAATGAGGGCTTGCTATTCCGGGCTCCATTTCGGAGTGTGTATATTCTCATTCAGAGACAATGGGCTCGCGAGCTCGAGTGGTAAGCGAACTTGGGAGTGAGTAACCCCTTGAATGCGTGCTTGTGCGCGTACAGGTTTTCTCAGTATTGTGTTCCGATTTTCCAATTTTTATACGGCGAAATAAGGTAAAAACTTATCTATAGTGATGCAAGTTTTTACCCGATAAGTTGTATTTCAAGCTTCCACCGAAAAAAGACACTCACTACGAGGGAATAGTTGTAATTAAGGATTTGATTCTCTGACGCGCTGATGATCTAATAATTCGAGGCAATAAATGAGTTCCTGAAACTACTGACAAATTACTTTAATTATAATCCAAAACTGGAAATCAAATGCTCCAAATCTTAGAAATAGAGCAAATTCCGGGAATCATCTTTGCTAAAACAACTTATATGGATGATGAAAGGAGGTGTTTCGGGTTTCAATCGTGTGCAAAACTACGAATCTTGCCGACGTTTCGTGAACTGCAATGTTATAATATAATAATATTCAATTATTTAAACAAGTTACATTTGTTATATAAACGGGCAACATAGATTATGATTCTGTTAGAAAACGTCGACTTTTTGACATAAAATAATTACTTAAACAAATGGAATTTGTTTAAATAATTGAAAATTACTTAAAATATTGATAATAATTCCACTGGACCAACTATAATAATCTGTAGCAAAAAAAATAAGAATAAAATGCTCAGATGAGTAGAATTCGTGCAGAATTGACATTTTTGGATAGAGGGGTATTTTTCGGGGCATCGTTGGGGTGTGTTAGGGATGACAAACCCATATGATAGATACATAGAATTCTTTGCTAGAAAGTCCTCTACAAGTCTTATAAATTTCCCGTAACATTTCTCCAAACCCACAGAAATTATTCCAAAAACCTCATAGAGTGATTTCTTCCCATATATTTTACATCGGAAATTTTGAGTGTCCGGAGGCACCTGTTAAAATGAAAATTTCGAATAAACAAGAATATGCAACTTCTTTTTTCTCGATTTGGAACCAAATTGGGGGGATCTATGTCCTCTATAATAAAAGTGATGTTGAACCATCCTAATGCTCACCTGCATCTTATACTTTGTCTTCCAATCATCATAAGATGTATTTTCAAGAGGAGTAATAAAAACCCATGGTCGAAGAGCCAATCTCACAGCTTCATTCTTTTCGTTAAGTAAGAATGAATTCGATTCTTGCCCAATAATCAAAGAATGTTCTCCTCTGGCTACTAATCCTATTCCATAAGCAGTTTCATTTAAAGCTTCTCTTACACCAAAATCATCATCAAACAACAATCTTCTGTGAACCTGGAACATACAATTTTATTTTTAATAGTGAACAAAGTTGGAATATTGAATTTAAAATTTTGCCAAGAGTGAAATACAACTAATCAAGATTCAATCAAAAAATAATTTGTAGTTGATTCAGAACCAACAAAAAAACATATTTTTTATATTATTGTTATACCTTTAACCAAGTCCCTTTTGGGATAAGCGTAACTCGTGCGGTTGTAGCCTCGTTGCACTACAGAGGATAAGGGAATTTATATATCAAGGGTAAAGTAAGGGATGTGTAGGAGAAGGGATAGGTTTTAGATTAATCTAGAAGTAACGTGTTACTCATTCAAATGAAACACACTTTCCACATTAACGCTCCGACACGGTCGCTGATCAATCTCTGCTGACAATCAACCCAGGTGAAGAAATTCACGGAGCCATGATACATCACAACTCACACATAAACACTCAAACTGACTGATAAACCAATAGGAAGATCCATACTCTTTACCCCAACCACATCCACTAAGCAAAGCTTTTCAATAGAGTCCATGAGTAGCCAAAATCTTTCCTTTCAGGCGTTACTCTTGAATGATTCCTGGGTATAAAGTTATGAAAATGAACGGGGGAGGGGGGTAGAAAAACCATACCCAGAATCCTCCCGGGTATGGAGTACTCCATACCCTCCAGAGGAAAGTCTGCGCCCCTGACCTTACCTAAACACACTTGCTTCGTTAAACGTTCTTTATTCATTCTCTCAACATGACCGAACCATCTCAGCAAATTTCTTTCACTCTCGTCAATTGATGTTTCTTCTACACTACATTCTTAGAGAACCCACTCATTATTGACTTTGTCTATTATCGCTTTACATCACATATTCCGCAGAAATTGTATGCCAACAACGTTCATTTTATTCCTATCCTTTTCTTAACACAACCAAGTCTCGCTACCATACAGCACAGTGAATGCAAGTACAGAAATATATATTGCAATTTTAGCTTTATTCGCAACATTATTACTTCTAGTAATGACTTGTACACTGCCAATAATACTTCTACCCTCGTTTATACGTCTGGATATCTCTGCATCTATCTATTCGTCAGCAGTAAATAAACTTCCGAGATACACGAAATCATCATCGTCTTCTATCCTCTCTTCGTTTAAGGCAATGTTGTACACTGTTTCTCACCCCTTCTTTCAGACACAATAATTTTTGCTTTATTCACGTTAATCTTAAGACCCGTACTTTTCATGCCGGCATCCAGCCTGCTCATCATTCTCTGCAAATCATCGACTTCCTCATGAGACGTAACGTTCCAGCGGAACGTTCTGGTTACGTTCCAGGAACGTACAAAATATCCGCACCTTGGAAAAGTTCTACTGAAACGTGCCTGGAACGTTTCCCGGAACGTTTACTGGAACGTTCGTTATTGTTATTTTTAACAACAAATATCTCGTAAGCCGTAAGAGATAGGTAAAAATGAATGTCATTTTTTAGTTTTGAGTACCGTGTATACTACACTATAATATGACATCCATATAATAAACTGACATTCATTTTTACCTATCCCTTACGGTTTATGCGATATTTATTGTTGAGAATAACAATAATAGTCCCAGTGGGACATTCCAGGCACGTTCCAGTGGAACGCTCCCAAGGGGCGGACATTTTACAAGTTCCTGGAACGTGCCTAGAACACTCCAGTGGAACGTTTCGAAGGTGCCGCGGAACTTTCCAAGAACGTTCCTGGAACGTTCCGTGCTATTAGGGCTGATTCTGCAGTAACAAGCAGCAAATGCCAGTTCACAAACTTTCACTATCGTAAGATCACCTTCTCTGTCTAAGAGAGCCATTCTTAAACATTTGTCCATGTATATATTGAATATCCAGGAGGACATGACGCAGGACATAACCGTTCACTCCATACTCTTTCAGGACTTCTTAAAACTGAGTTCTATCCATCTTATCAGAAGCTTTTCCAGATCAACAAGTGTACAGAAAACTTTTTTGCTTGCTCTCAAACTTTTTTCTTTGATGTGCCTCAAGCTAAATATCTGCTCCGCACATGATCTCCCTGGCATAAATCCACATTGGACTTCCCAGATCCTTTCCTTAGTTATTCCTATGACCTTGCCAAGGAGTATTTTGGTAAATATTTTGCCCACGGTACTCAGCAGACTAATCGCTCACTGATTAGTGCAGTCATCTTATCTTATCTTGTAGAGTATAACTATAATTCCCATTCTTCAATCATTTGGAACTTCACCGTTCTCAGCACACATATTCATAAATTCGCTCAGCCACACAGACATATATCCGCCACCGCTCTTAAGCAGTGGCAGACTGGGTACCCAAGTGCGCGGTATGGAAAAGACCGTTTGGGCGCCAAATATGTGTGTATGTGTACATGCACTACTGGTGCCCCTGAGAAGTATATGGGCACCTCGTAAAAATCAAACTTTTTAAATAGAAATATACTTGAGAATTATAAAATGCAAGGGAAAAAGAAAAAAACAAATAATAAAAAATGTATTACTAGTAAGACATGTGCATTTGTGCATTTGTGCAAGCCAGAGGTATTATGGGTCTTGAATATTCTTTTCACTCTTTCCATTGCAATTTAGAATATATTGATTTGTTTAAAAAATATAAGCTTCTTAGGGTGCCTTTAT
>JAUMHM010000004.1:3933413-3945755 GCA_032362435.1 Melikaiella ostensackeni
AGGCCGATAGAGCCTTAAGTAAATAAATTTCCTCTCTCATTTGAAATCAAAAGCAAATTTATAAATTTGTACATGAAAAACATATAACACCGAGCGCGAAGCGCGACGACCGAATCGCGCGCCCTAGGCGCGTTCAAACTTGCGAGCGAAGCGAGCTGCGCGCGAAGTGCGCGATGAAAATGTCTCCGCGAACCGGGCAGATTTTTTGATACAACATTAATCTTAATAATAGATATTATGCATTCACGATGATTCATTATGATAAAAGGAGGTGTTTCGAGTTTCAATCGTGTGCAAAACAACGAATCTTGCCGACGATTCGTGAACATTGCTGTTCACAACTGCAATGTTCACGAAACATTCGTAGTTTTGCTCACGATTGAAACCCGAAACACCTGCTTTTATCACAAAATTAATCTTATTGGTCGAAAATTTATTTATTGTGTTGAAAATTCGTCTTTTTTGGTAGAATTTCAATCTTCTTGGTTGAACATTCATATTTTCGGGTAGAAAAGTCATCTGCTCAGATAAAAATTCATCTACTTTGTTTAAAATGCAATAATTTTCTTGAAACTTTAGGGTCTCAAGGCGTCGCGAGTTAACTTTCTTTAACTAAGTTATAACTAAGTTTCAGTAATTTTGGATATATCAATTTCTTTTAGTAACAATTTTTCTTACGTAAGGTCTTCCGTTGCCCCCAAAAAAAAATTTATATTAAAATATAAAGTGCTATAAGGTGCTATAGGATGCTATAAAGTGAAAACTGACATTTGATACATGTGTCAAGTATCAATGTTCACTTGTCAATTATAATTTTGATACCAAATCTGGATCATTTCATTCAATTGAGCATCAATCTGCTGCAAACCAGTTTGATCCAACTACAAGATGAAAATAAAAACCTAGCATTGTCACGAAATTTCCTAGACTAGTAGAAGAAGAGAGTGGCATAGAATAGGCTGGCTTGATGTACCTGCTCCTTTTTATATGGCATTTGTGCGAAGCGTTCTCAAATTGTATGGAAGAAAAAAACTTTGCCTTTTTATGACCGTCCTCTTATGGACATATAAGGAGTCTTTCATGGAAAGTAAAGATTTTCTTTCTTCGTTTTTAAATATTCTATTAAGATAACTTGTACGTATCATTATTACAGAATCATCATCAGCTCCTCACAGTCGTCATAAGCGAATAATTGGAGGTTCTGGTTTTCCTTCAGCTCAAACATCCGGCTATCATCGAAGGCCACAAAATCTTCGCGGAGTGCATACAACTGTTCCCTTCAGAGTCGCGAATACAAATATTCATAATACTCCTCTTAACATTCCTGCCTTTGCAGTACATCCTTATGTCATCGTAACGCGTCTCAGCCTACTCCCTGAATATTATAGCGTTTCATCATATGCGGAATATACCAATGATCTCATTCCTGAGAATGTAATAGCTACTTTAATAGAAGAAAGGTACGATCTCGTCAGGCTGATACTTGAAAACCCTATCCTGTTAACGAGACTCGTTCTTGGTGGTTTATATGCTGCAGGATTTAGTAGCGAAGCTATAAATGATGTTCGTGAGAGGGTAGAAGCCTATATTATTCAGAAGCTAGGTCCTCCTCCTCGTAATCATGTGTAACATTTTAATTATTTCTTCATCTTACCACTTGTACGGTGTAGAGTAGATGCCTAAAATAAAGATACACGTCTTCGAAAGTATGGACTGCATTTTATTTTAATTAAGTAACATGTCCAGCGTGTATTTTCTATTTGGGGGGACAGTGCAGAAAAGAGTCATCCTTGGGTCACTTCGTGTCCACAGAACACACGAGTGCATCACGCCATAATCGACTCTCATTCTACCCACTCTATCCGGCTCACTGCACTATTGCTCTTTCCCTCTTTCCTCTGCCACTTATCCCATTACATCCGATTTCAAATTTAATGTCAAAACTATAATTTTTTATTTTTCATTATACCACTAAAACTTCCTTTCGAGTTAAGTGTAACTCGTTCGGTTCTAGTCTCGTTACACTACCGAGAATCATGGGAATCAAATGATGAGGCCAAATGGAGAATGTTTAGGAGAAGGGACATATTTCAGATCAATCTAAAAGTCGCCTGTTGCTAATTCCAACGACGCGCCCTTTCTACAGCTCCGCTCTGACATGGCTCGCTGCCCAATTTCTGTAACAAGAAACACAGGTAATGAGCTTCATCGAGTCATCAAACATCACCATTCACACATAAACACTCTACTGGCTAATAAGCCCATAGGAAGATCCATATTCTTTACTCCAACCACATCCATTAAATAAAGCTCTTCACTAGGACCAACGAGTATCCAAAACCTTTAGTTCCAGGCGTCACTCTTCTTTTAACGAACGGCTTTTACACTTGTCAATTAATATTTCTTCTACACAACTTGTTACGTCATAACAATTTTTATACTGTCTTCCTGAGTCATCTTCGATAGTATTTACACTTTTGCTTGGAAGGCAGCTGCCTGTGAAGACTTCAATATAAAACTTAAGCAAAATTCCAAACTTTTTATAAAATTTACAGCTTAGGCTGTTGAACCTTCGAAGGACACGTTTCTCAAAATAACAGCTTTTATGTTTATAGCCATAGGCTCTTCGAACCAATCTCGATCACGAACCATCCTATTGCCATCCGAATTGGTTCATCATCTTTTGCGAAATTTTGGTCTGCTTGTCCATGTGGATAGTAAACAAGCCTGAACCGAGTTCGTTTTGGTTTGTATGCATAGTCGAAGGAAGGTATTCATTTAGCAGAAGATGCAATTTACCTAAAAATAATTTTCGCAGAAAACCAGTAAATTCCTAGTAACAATCTAAGGAGTATTTGGTAACAATGAAAAGTTCCCAATAAAATACTAGATTCTTAGTAATAATCCAGTGGTTTTTCGGGATAATAATTCTTAGGAAAATTGAACATTCTTATAAATGAATACTTACCAGAAAAGGGACCACGTACTGAGCCAATCATTTTCTGTTGACGAAACGCATCTATGGATAAATTTTTACCATTAAAAAAAATGTTTCACAATATTTTCGTTTTCAGCAGTAACAATTTATTATTACATAAACATTTCTTAGTCTCTTTTCTTTATTTTCCAAAACCTTCACCTCGATATCTCACTGCATGTAGAATTGGTATTGTTCTTAGTGTAATGTCGGTAAAATAGGAATTGGATAAGTAAATTTAGTGAGAATTTTTTTTTTAGTGAGAAATAAAGCCACATCTGGGGGGGAGGGGAAGCGCCTTTGTCATCTGGCAACACTGTTTCATTACAATTCGAGCAGGCTTTTGTATCCATCTGAACCAGATAATGCTATGTTATTCTATTTTGCGGAAATCCTGAACGCAAAGTTCCATCGCTCTTATTGTTAAGAAGGTTTTGTGCTGAAAATTTATTAAGTACTACAATTTCAGCTAGAATATCGTAGTCTCAGAACGTACCGCTTAGATATTTGAAAATCAAGCACGTTCCAATGAAAAAACGCTCCAAATGCTGAAAATTATGTTAGAAACATGGCAGAAAGCTGCTGAGATGACCAAGTCGAAGCTCCCACATGCATTCAACTTTTGGAAACCGGTTGCAAAATTGTTTCTGTTATTACTTGCGTGCAAAATTACCACTATGCATATTTTCAACATTCGTAAATAAATAGCATAGGAAAAAAACACCTGGACTTTTACGGGTTTAAGAGTCTTTACAGAACTATTCCACTTTTCTTATAGACAATCCTTACATTCTACTTTACCAACTATTTCTTACATATCGACTTGACCACTATTCTTACTACTAGACGCTTCCGTTTTCTCCTACCACTGCCAATTCAGAAATTGTAGCTCTATTTCGCAACACTAATTCATTATTCTTCTTCTTTAAGAGTCATTTCTTGACTTTTCTCTCTCTCGCGCAAATTCCAATCTCTTTTTCCATGACATCGCTATTTATCTTCCATTCATACTTTACTTTACAATTCATATTTCTATAACGAATCATCTTAGTCTTACTTACGTTCACCTTTAAATCTTTTTCTCTTACATAGCCTTTAAACGCTCTTTTCATTCTATTCATGCCTTTTTCATCATTTGCTACTAGAATTGAATCATCTGCGTATTCTAGTGTATACAGTTTGCCTGTTCCCAATGTTGTCCCCCTTTTTTCCATTCCATTTTCCTGCAACTTCTCTTGCGAGTCTATCAATAGGACACTTAACAGAAAAAGGCTCAACGAGTGCCCTTGCTTAACAATACGTAGAAGAACTTCTAAATTATTGGGCGTGAATGTGGGAACCTACTCTCTCTAAAAAACTTAATCTTTCGGGAAATTCATTTTTCAACGTGAATAAAATAGTACAAATAAAATGCTATGGTGAATCTAAAAACAATAGTAATACGCATTTGTTGATTCAACTTGTTCCGACAATCACAATTATGATAATAATTAAAATTGAAATGAGAAAAATTATGAAACTCAAGCCTACTTGCCCCGAATTTCAAGATGCCGAAAGTCGTTTGTTTGTAGTAAAGGAAGTATCTACATGCAAACGGTCTACAGTCACGGAATATCATGCAAGACCATTCCCTTTGTAGCTCGTCCCGTACTGGAGTTGCGATAATTTCCGTAAATGTAGCTCTAGCGCTATACTTTACCGGGTTTGTCTTACGAAAAATTCCGTAACGCTAGTCAGTGTCAACTTCCTTTCTCCCGCGATCGAGTCAGCTTTCAGCTGAGAGTCAACATACAAAAGATTTAGCTTGTACCTCTCGAGTGCACTTGATACAAATTCAATAGACCAAGTATGCAGCCCTTTTTTAGAGGTTTTCCAAGAATAAGTCAGAAAGCAAGCAATCAACGCCCTGAATCTAAACTTCATGCTATTTAAGTTGTGCCACATTACGGAACAGAATCCATCTACTCAAAGAGCAGCAAATTTAATGGTAGAGCACTTAATTTCGTGCGTCTACGAATCGTGCAATACTGGATGTGGAAGCTCATTTCATCCTGCGGCTGACTAATGGAGGATTTTTTGTGTTGAAGCTTACCAAACACTGGGCCTTGTTCCGGCATATGAGTTGCGATACCTAGATTACTAGGTGCTCTAAGTACTTAAGTTCTTGGACCACACAAAAGCAACACGTCGCACATCTCTCAGAGGCGGTCGAGTGCTAATGCAAAATAATTCACTAACGTTCATTGCCATGCTTGTCCACCATGAGAGGACCGAATCAATTTCAAATCAGGCAGGTTCTACACTTCAAGTCGCAGAATCTATCAGCGACGAGATAAGTTGTTTTTTCAATGAAAGTACACAAAATGAATGTTTCCGATTTGAAAACAGTCGGGGTAACATGCACTTGAAGATTTGCGTTTGATAATCACATCCAAGTAGAAACTCGAAAATGTTACATCGAAAATTTATTTTTAATTAACGATTGTGTTTAGGTTCTACTATAATTTGGATAGGACTGACGTATCGGGATGACTTTTTTTAATGCGTGTAATGACAAAGTCACATAGATGTATAGAAGTTCGCTCCTGCCCATCATAGCTAAGTACAACGAGGTAAATGTGACACCTTGGACACCTCGGCCAGTTAATGAATGATTTGCATAAAATCGTAATATATCGTTTCATGATCGTTTCATAATCATATCCTGTTGAGTATTTAGAAGTCTTCCAGGCTGTAGGAAACTCGGAAAAAAATTAGAGTTACATTCTAATGCGTTTTTTATAAGACAGTATTGTTAAGAAAGTTAAATTTTCAAATATTTCAGCGACAAAAATTGAAATTTATGGAAAAAATGAACGAGAAATGATAATTCATTAACAAATGTATATCTCCGCAATGAATAAATGAGATAAAAAAAGTCTTCGAGAAGTTTGAAGCTAAGATAATGGGTTATCAGAAACATATGTTGACGTTAACGGCGGTTTTAAAAAGTTGAATAAAAATTTGAAGTGCTTCAATTTAAAATAATTGAAGCACCTGAAGATGGTGAATTTCTGGCCGTTATTTCTTTATGTAAACGAGTCTCTAATATTAGAAGTTGCATCAAAAAACTTTTGTGGAGCAAAGAGCGCCTTATAATTATAAATCAACTTTACATTTGTGATAAGGACCCCAGAAAATACGAAAAGAACACAGAAGTATTTCAAGGTCAACCAGTCATCTCCAAGGCCCCAGTGATCGACAAATGGCAGATTTTCATGAGATTAACACAGTGAAACATATATTATTATAGAGAGTTATTATTTTGTGAATGAGAGTAAAAAGTATCATTTATAAAACCTGAGGACGTGGCAGAAAAATCATAGGATTCTTGGGCCAGACGCGCTAACCCCGTTTCAGGTAAATAAACCTAAATTTACAAAAATTTGGGTCTGTGTTTTTGGTACAATATTGCACTATCCTTTTTAGAACATAGGGAGGGTTACGAATTTGAATGTACATTTTTATTTATGTTTTTAATCAGGTCAGTATATTTGGTACAATATCGGGTGAAATGGCATGTGGGTCAATATGGCACATGCGATGATATAGCAGATAGTGTAAAGTGGCACATGAGGTAATGTGGTACATCATGTGTGTGTTTTTGGTTATGACAGTATACACAGGGTGTTTTTTCCAACTTGAGACATCGATATATTTCAAGAAATACGCATCCAACAAAGAAAATGTCAATTCCAAATGAAAAAAATGTTTATTGCAGAATAATTTGAAGTTCTCAAACTTTTTGGTTTTGTTTGAATAAAATGGAGAAATAAAAACCTTCGTTTTACTTTCGTCTGGAAGCGCATTCCTTGAATAGTCAACAATGTCATTTGTTGCAAATGCATCGCCATCTGGCGTGAATCGAAAAACAATTTTTTGAATAAAACTAACGTATTTTTAAGGGAAAATCTGAATTTACATTAAAAAATATTGGTTCTCATTCGGAATTTTAAAGTTACGCCCCCCTTCCGCTCTCAAGAGGTGGGGTGTGGTGTGAATTTTTGAGGCGTCGCTTTTCCTTCTCGAAAATAAAAAGTTTTTATCACAAACAATTTTTTTGTTGGATGCGTATTTCTTGAGATATTTCGATATCTCAGGATGAGAAAAACACACTATATATTTCGTCGGGTTAGCGCAATATCATGCCTTATCAGGAGATGATGGAAGAAGGTGCCTATTCAGAAATGAAGTTTTATTACCCGAATTTAAATTAGTTTAACTGGCAAGACAAAAAAAATAATTTTAAAAATGATTTACTTTTCCTCCATTATACCGCGTAAAATACACTTGATCAATAAGATAATAAGATATAGTTAATCAACAAAATAATAGAGCAAGAGAAAATCATTTTAGAATGATTTTTTTTATTACTACCAATGCTACCAACTTAAATTAGGGCAAAACAAATTCATTTTTGAATACACACGTTCTGGCCCCTTTTGCTGAATTGGCACCTTCTTCCTTCTTCTTCTGAATAGACATTATATTGCGCTAACCCTACGATTTGAAACATTCTAAACTTGAGGTCTTCAAGAGTTCTTATGGGACGAACTTATTATATTTAATAGAAACAGAAACAGTGAATATTTGGTGGTATAACCAACGGATGAATAAAATTAATAGTGGTTATAATAAATGCAATAATAGAAATTGAGTTTGAACAAGCACAAAAACTAAGGTGAGGTGAGTTATTTTACCAAAATAACTCTCAAAAATATTTTTGCTGAATATTCCTTTAAAAATGTAAATGTTTTAAACTATAATAAACTAATGAATCTATCAATTCATTCCATAAGAAAACATTTCGCTTATAATTTAAAATAATATAAGTTCAGGGACAAATTTTAGAGCATATGAAAACCGTGTTCCAAGGGGCGTAAAAGCGTGGAGAAACATGTTGCATGTCACATGTTAGCAGGTAAGCGTTTCTTTTTGTTCAATATAATAAACTAATCAATGCAATAAATTATTTTGTGGAAAAAATGAAGTTTATCATTCAAATAATATAAATTATTACATTAACAAATTGAAAAGCAGGCGAAAGGCGTGATCTTTCACGCGCTAACCTCCAAAATATGTATATTATTGATCATACATTTTTTAAACTTTCTTTTGAATACATGAAAATAATTTTAATTGTTGAAAACAGTCGAGAGGGGCGCCATTCAAAACTTATTTTATTTTTCCTGAAAAGGGACAGGCTCTAGAGGCCCTCACTGAAGGCTCTGAGTGTCCTCGTAGGAGGCTCTGGGGACCGTAGCTGGACTTTCTGGAGGACCTCGTGGGTGGTTCCGGGTGCCCTCCTAGAAGGTACTGGGGTCCCACGAGAGAGGCTCAGGGTGGCCTCCTCAGAATTCCTGGAATAGCGGCGGGGGCGGCGAGATCTTCTTTATCATATTTGACCGTTTGCGAGGAAAGGGACCTAACACGCGGGAGATACGATTTACAGGAGAAGCGATTGAAGAGGCGGCCCAGCACAGGAACTCCATAAGGGGGCCTCAACATGCAGTTTAATAACACTTTGAATTTCACAAATAAGAGAATAATTTTTTTATCATGAAAGAGCAAATAAAATATTATCGATTGGTGTAAAAAACTATAAATCGATTTTTTGCGCGTTAGGTCCGTTTCTTCGCGGATGGTCATATATGCAGAGATAATTACAGAAAGGAGCTTTGGTAACATATTAGCAGCGGATTCTGCGGAAAAAACGAAAGTCATGTACTAAACAACAGCCAAATTTTGCATTCGTTGATTGGATTTGTTATGAAGTATTAAGAATGGATGTTGAACTTATTCAAGTTTTAAGTAAACATTTTTCGACTTCCATTTAGTTTTGAAAATATGATTCGAATATACTCAAATATCGCGAATTAAGACGAACACGCTTTATTTGACTTTTTCTTGAAATAATATTTCAAAAAACATTTTCACTTGAGTCATACTGCCAAATATAATTTTTGATAAGTACTGTGAATATCTTTATCTTGTAATCAGACTAGAAACATGTTTATAAAAGAAATCAAGACGTATGCTATTCATTAATTTCTTGTAAATACGTTTGCAAAATCATACGTTTACAATGTAGCAGCGTGGGCATAAATTACTGATGAAATTTTATAGCACCGCAAACAAAACTTCCTCATAAAAGTCGAATTATATTCACAATTGCCATCAGTTCTATTCTGTGATTACATACTTTTTTATTAGGATGAACCTGATCAAATTGAGCCTTCTAATACTTTGTGCGGTATTGTCGCAAGAAATTATGGCTTCATCTGATAAGAATAATGGTAAGTGTAATAATATCCTTCATTTTCCAGAAAGAGATCAATTTTCACTTGAAGTACTTAAAATTTCACATATCCGCCCATCAAAATATATAATTTAACTTTTTTGGGAGACCCTAATGAACAGTAAACATGTGACGGTGATACCTCCCAGAAGCCAAGACAAAAATTTTTCACGCGAGAAAAAAAACTGTGTAAGTTTTGTGGTTTCATTTTAAACGAATAATACAAAATAGTTTGTAGATCTGGCCAAGCGGTAATAAATAGTGAAACGAAGAACTTAGAACGTATAACTAGTTTCAAGAAAAAAAGGTTACTTATCGACTCTGAACTGAACTTTTCATATCCCACTAAAAAAAGATCCTCTTATCAGTTTGAGCAAAATAATATACAGTGCGATGCTACGACATTCAAAATGATAAAACAACAAACGTTTTTAATTTTTGATTTAGTCACAAAGAAAATTCGATTTTCTCCACCCCGGCTCCGTTGACTCTGGCTCTAGAATGTAAGATCAGACGCAGAAAACGAATACAAAAGAGATCTACTTTAATCAAAAAAAAATTTAAATTTTTTGGAAAATGACACAAGATACAATAAAATGTTGAATGCCAAGTTTCTCACCTACAACCTAATTTTTATTGATTAAATAGACTTTACTTTTAACAAATTTTAAAATAAAAAATAGTAATAAATGCACTTATCTAATTTGTTAAGCGGAAAAAATAATTGATTGGCTAAGCTCAGGTACACAAATTAATATAACATAATTTTATTATAATACAGTTCAACATAATATGGAAAATTTCTCATTTTGGACAGACTTTATTCAAGAGCGAAGCGCGAGGCACGTGATGAGAATGTACATATTTGTTAAAGCCGGAGAAGTTTAAACAAAAGTGAATTCACAATCACGAAATTACAGTTATCAGTGGTTTAACTCTTAATTTAGTGATTTTTGATCAAATCTCCTGGAAACCTGGACACCCATAATGTAAGGCTTTTTAAAAAAATTGGCATCAGCTATTTTTATGTAATATAATAACTGTTCCTGGTGTAAACAATGATGAGCAGAGTCTCGCTTTCAGCTTCCAATAATCGCAAAGACGTGTCATAAAGCTGAAAAATTTTCATAAAATTTAAATAATAAAATTCTGTATTTAAACATTTCTTTCGCTCATACGGTAGCGACATACTCTCCATAACCCATCCCAATTGTTTTTTACGCCATAGGTCTTGCAAGAAGATGGTTTGTACAAAGCCCATGCGGATTCCGTAGAACTGTTCTTTGTAGCAGTCATGAGGATCCATTATATTTCAACCAAAAAAATAGGCTTTAATAATCAGTAATGGGTAAGTAATAGAAACTTCAAAATGAAGCTATTTTATTATTTGATTTTTATGAAAATTATTCAGCTTTATTACAAGTCTGAAGATAGCTAATGCATAGAACGTCAAGATATGTAGACTATTGCATTAATCAAAAAAATTAAAACTCGAGTATCTCGAAACTGTCACATTTTTTAAGGTTGGGAGATTTGAGGAGAAGAGCCTCCCAACTTTTCCGTAATCAGCACAAAATTTAACGTAATTGAGCGCTCCTGATTCTATACGGGACATAACTCGGTAAAGTTGAGGGGAGGTTGGCCCCTGGCAACTAAAAATCGAAATTTGAAAATTTGATTCTTGAAGAATGCATTCTTATAGAAACTCAGATGGCGCATCTTTTTTCTCCAACCCAAAAAGTTGTATCTATTATAGTTTTCGAGATAACCATGATAATGATGTTTTTTTTAAGTCGATTTGTAATTAATTTTTGGTTTCTTGCTCGTCGTCACATCTACAGTTTTTGGAATTTTTCAATGAAATTTCGAGACAATATTCTCCAAAGTATCCTTAGAAGGATGATATGAGCGTAAAGTTCATATCATTATGTATAACAGAATATAAGATTGTTTTTTAGGCCATTGCGAATCCAATTCCTTATAATCTTCGATCGCTTCCTTATCGAGCAAAGTTTGTGCAAATATAAACTTCCTGTAAAGAAGTTGTTCAGAAAATTATAAGGAAGTTTTCCGTGAAAACCTTTTTTCGAAAAACTGAATAAGTAAATAATTGCAAATGTGAAACTCGGAGCGCGCGACTCGTAACAATCCATGTCTATTAGACGAACGGAACCACTCGCAGTACAGATAGCGAAGGAATAAAAATATAAACAAAGGAATATTTGTAGTTATATTAGATAACCTTCAAATGTCGTTTCAACTCTTCTAGCATCATAACAGTTGCAGTTTCTGTAAAATTAAATAGATCATTGTGCTTTTTGATACCACACTACTCACATCGTTTCGCGAGTTAAATAATATTTCGTGAAATTCATGGTGGAAGAAATTGTCTTTTTTTCAAAATGGAAAAAGAATCACAGGATTTCTCTTCGTGCCAGGAAACGCAATAGATGTGATGATATAGTAATTGGTCGAAAAATGTTAGGAGAAAATGCAGAAATAATATAAGTGCAATGTGTGAATAATTCTTTCTCAGTTTCACTTATTGAAAACAAATTGAATAAATTGAATAAATTCTATAGAATTATTCTTGTAGAATGCATTTGATATAATCCTCACATGAATTGTATGAAAATTCTATAGAATTTTTTTCAGAATTGATGGGTAGAAAAATGGATATGGGTTCTAGTTCAAATTATATAGAAATTGAATTATGTAGAATATTCATGTTAGGATTCTATAGAACACATGCCACATGAATGCTGTAAGATTTTTTCACCTAGGTTTTCAAAGTTCAAGAGAATCAAATTACCGAATTTATATATTCTTTATTATAGTATATTAAGGTAAACGTTTGGTACATACAGGGCACAGAATACGTTTCAACTAGTGGAAAGTTCGTTCAGGAAAGAGCTGTGATTAGAAAAATATAATTTAATTTATGTAACTTTTTCATGTGAGTATTGGTGCGTTATGAAAGTATTCAAACTCTTTGAATATATCATAATTCGATATTTTTCATATTATT
>JAUMHM010000004.1:3977889-3989972 GCA_032362435.1 Melikaiella ostensackeni
GTGTTTATGATGTTGCTTTAAAAAATATTGAATAGGTTGAAAATGAAATCACAAGAATGTGTTTATTCAAAACTAAGTCACTGCTTAGATAGTTATATATGAAACTAATCTGTTTTAGCAGCTGGAAATAGTTTATGCATTGCTCCAACGCAACGGCAGGACCCTGTTTAAACTTAGATTTGAGAAGCCAGACAACATTGCAGCCCTGGTTTGAAACAATTCATACTAGTTCAGCACAACTTGAAGCCAAGAAATAATAATGAAATTCAGAAGGCACTCACTACTCCAAAAGCAACAAGCATGTGACCATTTTGGTGGTTCATAAATCTTCATTACTAGCAAGGACATCAAAGCAACTTTACTCTGGAGGATCCTATACAGCTCACTTGCTAAATGGGCAAAGCAGAGAGACGAATACCGCAAGCGTCCGACTTAATGAGGCACAACTTGATTAACCTTAAAGGGTTCTGGTTCTGGGCTTGGATCTGCCCGAACTGCATCTTAGCAGATACATTATTCCAGCATAAGTCATTGAGTCACACGCAAAAAAAATTTTAGTGTAAAGTTTAGCACATTGAAAGACAAATTTTTAATTTGAAGAAAAAAAAGGTTCACTATATATTTTACACTTAAAAAGTAATTATGAGACTTCATTTTTAAGTGAAAACTAGAATTTAAAATTGATGGATTCTCTGCCGAGTTGACAAAAAACAAACTTATCATCATTGATTTTTGTTAAACTTTGGGTAACTTATTTATTTTGTAGAGAAGATATAAATTACAATTAGGACTTCTTTGAATTCCTAGTCTTGGATTCAGTAGAAACATTTATCCAATCACTTTAAAGATCACGTGATATCGTATAGAAAATATTTTTAAAAACTAAAATAAAAAATATAAAAAATCTGTTGGGTCGTTTTTAAAAAAAAACCATCTTTAATTTTTATTTTTATTTTTGAGTACTTAGCTCTTATTTAAAAATCAAAAGTTGAAGAACTAACGCGAAAAAAATTTTACTTTATATTGGTTTTCATGAAAACATATTGAGAATTATAAAAAAATATACTGCTTGTTTCAAAAGGGGCTCAACCTATAGTTTTTCATTTAAGGCTTCAAATACTCAACAGGCATCCCTAGAACAGAATCACGCGGAGAAAATTAGTTGATCAAATATTAAACGACTGAGTAATGTAATCCCAGGACATCGAATGCGTTTTAACGTAAAATCTCATTTGTTTTCTTTTAGAATTCATAAGAAATCACACGATAATCTCAGTTACTTAATTTAGCTTTTGAGGAAAGTACGGTAAAATTCCATTTACATAAGTGAAAATTTCATTCGAAGAAAAAAATAAGAAAACATATCTTTTCTTCCTTATCAACTCCTTCACGTTATAGAAGCATCTTCTATCGGAGAAAAACTTTATTTCTTCGACGTCAGGACCAGGGTTTGAACGCAAGACTCCTGGGATGAGCGAAATATGAAATCAACACTCAATCCCCTGCGTCACGGAGACTGATACTTATAATGGCAATTTGGATGACTTGAATGCAAACCATCTGCTGTTTTTTGTCACAGCCCTTTTGCGCTCTCTGCTCGCCAACTTCGCGTTTTACTATACTTGTCGTCGAAACCCCAAGTTACCTTATGCCAAATTCTTCCTTCTGTTTTCGAACTTACATATAAGTATCAAAAATAGTACTTTGTTTCTATTATATTACAATGAATTGTTCATGAGCTCCCACACTATTTATATTAATTATTACTTATTATCTTTGCATGATTTTATTATTATTGTTAGAGTGGGGACCGAAAGACCCCTTGACGCTTGGGTAATCCCGTTGCGTCCCCTTGTAAGCCTATGCGTGACTCCAAAGCCCTCTCCAAACTGAGAGGACCGCAGACACACCTTTGGCCGCTATGTCTGACTCGCCGATGCAATTACTGCCCGTTAGTGCTAGACGCTTCCCAGCGATTGCGGGGCAGTGGCAAAGGATATGAATAGATGTCTCATCACCCACTCCACACAGCCAACACAGAGGGCTATCTGCAAGCCCTAACTTGTGACTGTGATAGCCGAGGTTTCCATGCCCTATAAACACTTCTGTTAGGACCTTGACTTCGTTCCTACGACTAGTTCGGGACCAGTAAAGTCTTTTCTTAAGGCTAGTTTTGCTAGCCTATCCGAGAACTAATTGGCTTTAACACCACTGTGTCCAGGGATCCAGAGTAGAGTCCTTGTTTTTTCGTCGCTAGATCATTCAGTGCCTCAAAGCGCTCCCATACTAGTAGCGACTTAATCCCTGTTTCATTCAGAGCCATTATGGCAGCCCTGCTGCCTGAGCAAATGCGAAAACTTCTTCTATTACCATACTCCTATGCCTTAGCTAGAGCCAGAGCATGGCTATGATCTCAGTTTGTAGGATTGTGGCGTAGGACCCCATCGGGATTGTAAAGCCCATTCCACTCCTCCTGCGATAGACACCGGCTCCAGCTTTATCCTTGATCTTGGAGCCATCTGTGAACCAGTTGTCCTCATCACCAGGTAAATGTGCCTCGCCGTTAGCCCATTTCTCTCTCGTGGATAGGCTGACTTAACACTTCTTTTTGAAGAAGTAGCGAATAGGCTTTTTCTCCCTGAGCATGCTCAAGGTCGGCCTACTCGCGATATTCGATTGAGATCCGCAATTCGGTCGAGATCATTCCACCGTTTTTCGTATTTATTCTCCAGGTTGCCTTCGCAGCCATGGCCTTGATTTTAAGATGGAGGAGCTCTAACCATGTTAGTGCCCCCAATGCCATCGTAGGTGTCGACTTTGAGGCAACAGTGACGCCTCTTCGAATCAATCCTCTTATTCTTTCCATTTGAAATTTCACAATTGACAGTTTGACCCTACTTCACCAGACCACCGTCGCATAGATTAGCCTGAGTCGCAGGATTTCTGCATAGATCCACATCAGTGTCTCCAGTTCCAAGCCCCAGTTTTTCCATATGGCTCTCCTACAAAGCTCTCCTACACAGCAGGTCGCTGTGAGCTTTTTGCATTTGTTTTCCAGGTGCTCGTTCCGTAACAGCTTCTAATCCAGAATAACTCCTAGGTATTTAGCCCGTTCAGTGGTTCTCAGTTGTTGCCCTTCCAGTCTCAGTGAACTCGTTGTCCCACACTTGTACCGTCTGGTGAATATAACCACGTCCGTCTTACTCGAATTGACCGATAATCTGGTCTTCTTGCACCAGGTAGCCACTATCCCCAGTGCTTGCTGCATTACCCCGGAGAGCTCATCCAGATGCTGGCCGCGCACGGTGACCAGTATGTCGTCCGCGTAGCCTATAGCGTGATAGCCCTGAATCGTAAGTAGATGAGGCAGTTCGTCAACTATCAAGCACCATTATTATTTAAAAATAAAAACTTATGCCAAATATATAATTTCCATTGTAATTTATTTTACTTGATATATCTTCTTACTGAATTTTTGATGTGTAAACATCTTAGACCTCGATCTGGAGAGTCTCGCCTGAGTCGAGTGAAACCATGGCTCGAAAGTGTGCTCTGACACACGCGTTGTGTCGTGTGTCTTGCTTTTTTTCACCCGCTCAAAGGAGCCCTTCAGTTATTCTTTCGACTTCGTACAGTATTCTTCTACTTATTGATATGTGTATGGAAATGTAATTATATACGTTTTATATATTTTTTTATATTTTGTAATTTGACTTTTTTTTTACTTCTGCTTTATGTAAGATTTCAATTTCAGTTAACATTTACTGAAGATGTTTACACATAAATCTGTTCTGGGTCGTAGTTTAGGACGCATGTGATGTTTTTTTTATAATTATTTATTTAAATTCTGATACCACCGAAAATTGAGTTTAACACCACTTATTACATGTAACACTACCCTTTTAAATAAGCCCTGCAGCCGGTCACTTTTCCACACTTGAAAGCATACAAAATTGAGTAATTTGAGATTGAAATATACGAAATTGTTTGCTTCAAGAATTCCTCAAAATTTTATTTAGAAATCGAGGCCTTACATGGAGAAAATTTTTTGGGGAAAGATTCCACAAAATTTGCGGAAACCTGGGACATAGAGGCATCTGGAAAAAGTTTGAATTGATTTTGAGTACTTTGTTACAAATTTGAAAGGATGCAAGTACGTTGCGCAGGCTTTCAAATCGTGTAGCAAGAATGCTGGTCGGTGAAAATGAAACGCGTTTTTTTTTTAAAACGTAATATAGAACTTTGCACTTTCTTCGGAGGTTTCTGAGCTTGGTTTTCTACGATTTACTCGTGATAGAGCAGATCGCAGGAGTGAAGGAACGCAGGAACTGAAGAACGTAGGAATGCAGGAACGAAAAAACGCGGGTACACAGGAACGGAGGAACGCAGGAACGGAGGAACACAGAAACGCAGGAACACAGAAACGCAGGAATGCAGGAAAGAATGAGCGCAGTAACGTGAACGGAAGAACCCAGAAACGCAGGAACGGAGGAGTGGAGGAACGGAAGAACGCAGGAACGGAGGAGTGGAGGAACGGAAGAACGCAGGAACGGAGGAGCACTGGAATGGAAGAAAAGAAGAACGTAGGAACGCAGACACGCAGGAAGACATGTTTCGAGGAACGGTGGAACGCAGGAACCGAAAAACGCAGGATCACAGAAACGCACCCACACACAAAAAGGATGGCGCGCTATCCCTAATTACGAAACATATTAAAAAATCACGTCTAGTATCCCCTTGTTAATGAGTGGATTCGTGTCCATTTGGAAAGTCTGATGACTCTGATGATTGGTTCTGAAATACATTTTGGCAATTAATAAAAGCTTCAATATAATACTGCTTTTTTTCTATTCATTTCTCAAAAATTAACATTTTAATAATTATTTTCAGGGAGAAACTATGAGAAAATAATCTTTTTTTGTGTTTTTTGAATTTATGTTTTGAATGGTTTCGGCAAATCTTTTGAATACTTCAGAACATTTCGCTCATAAAAATATTTATTTTTTTCAAGGGAAGAATTTTAGAAACAGAAAATACAAAATAAGCATTTTTTAATTTAAAAAAAAATCATTTGTTATTCATTATACTACTTTTTTTAAAATGATTCAACTTTAAAGGTGTCAAAGATTGTAAATTTATTATTTTTTCAGTATTTTGTATCTGAAATCTAATAAGTTCTTTTATAGAATAATCTACCAAATCACTTTTTTATCAATTTTAAAACCCACCTACTAGCAAGATATCTATAATAAAAAATTACAGGTGAAACGGGGCCCAAATATTTTTCACACGGCCATGGATTTGTGAGAGAAGTTGTTTTGCCAAGGTGTTTGCAAAATATTCCATAATTGAGATTAGCCATGGGGTTTATTTGTTACGGATAAAATGTGGTAGACGTGGTGGTTCGAATCTCGTTGCAGCGTTTCCAATTTTTAATAGCGTGAAAAGCGAGCGATGGTATATTTAGTGACCATGCGTGTATTGATGTGTAATTGTGAATAAATAAACATAAATTAAGCTAAATTAAATGAAAATTAGTATCAACAGAGACTAAATTCATTTTAGATATTTCTTTGCAGCCTCCGTTTCACTAACGTTGAGTTAACCTGCATGATCTCTTGTTAAAACATTCCCCTTTCTCTATTAAAGGCTTGGTAAATTTGCTTTGTTCAACTAAAGGAGGAAACTTCCTGAAATTCATTCCGGCTTTACGCAAATTTTATGGAATTTTTTCCCAATTGATTTACTCTGCGCAATAGTCAAAAAAAAAAATTAATTCATATAGTAGTGTCATGTAGTAGTGTGTGAAATTGGATAATTTTATACTGAATCTTTTACAATTACACAATTTTATTTTAAATTGGAAAGAACGATTTTAAATAGAAAGCTTTCAAATTGAAACAATTTTTAGATTAAAAAATTCTACATGCTTCGGTTCATATTCGAATCGTTCGAAGTTACGAAATTTAAAAATTAAGGCATTTTATTATTTTAACGATTGAAAATTCCCTATGTTCACAATCGAATTGTAAGATTAAAATTTAGAGAATTAGATAATTTCAGATTAAAAGCGCTTCAAGCTGTACAATTGAATTAATCGAGTTGAAGTTATTGAAGTATGCAAAACTGTCTGGTGAAAAATTGAAATCGTTTTGAATCGTGAAAAGTATCACAATTTCCAATTAAAGGCCTTAACGGTCGAATCATTTAATTAAAATCGTTCAAAATTACATAGTTTCAGATTGAAAATATTTAAATGAAACAATTTGAATCGCTCAAGCTCGTACCATTTCAAACTAAAAGTCCCAATAATTGTACAATATTGAGTGTATTGTTTTTTAATTTGTTGAAATTTCATTGGCATCAACATAAATTGTTCAATTTAGAATATTTCAATTTTGAACATATCGGTTAGCAAGTGTTCAGTTCGAATTGTTCTTCTGTTTGAAGGCCTTAAAATAAAAATTATTGCTCAATTTTAATAACTTCTACTTTGAAATGGAAAATTTTCAAACGCGTTTCAATCGTGAATTGTCGACCTCTTATAGCTTCCAATTTGTACAATACTGAACGTTTAGGTTTAGAATTGTTTGATTTTTAAAGTTTGATTTTTAACTTGAAACGCTTGAAACTTAGAGTTGGTTGGCATTAGATTCGCCAATTAGAAGATTATTTTTTTCCATTTATTATCCTTTAGTCAATAATAAATTACCGAAACGAGCCGCGACACCTCCTCTTATGGATCGAGTTTTTCTTTTCAAAATGTTCATAAATCAATTTTTGAAGACCGCCTAATCAACTCGGAACATCTCTACATTTTCTTAAACAAATTTAAAATCCTCACAAATGCATGGTCTCAGAATTCATCTAAGAAGATGTTTGAGTTGATGAACCTCTTGGATCATCTGGGCCATCATATTCCTCATGATAAAGAATACAGTTCCTGTCTTGAGGTTTATTTTTGAATGCCTCCGAAAAATCTTAAAGCTCTGGTGAATTTCTTGGTCAACCTGAACTATTATTGCATTCTCGAAAACACGTTTCGACTTTCACAGAATTTTACGAGCTTAAAAATGCATCTTTCTCTACAAAATTATTTCGGCAACCTGGAAACATTATTAATTTCATCAATTTTTCTTTTTTCATTTAACAGTATAGTGGTATAAAATTAAAAGATAACTTTCGTTTCAACTTTCGAAAATTCATCCACATAAGGTTTCGTTGCCCTAAATTAAAAATTCCACTTTTTGATGAAAGAATCCAAACAACTGACCATGCTTGCAATCGAATATCGCAAACATCTGCCAATTTCCGATTAAGTCACAATGCTCGCTATCACAATCCTTCTAACGGACAGCAGACAAGAGTAGCCAGTCTATATTCTCTGAAGTTCACGGCTGACGATCACCTGTCCACGCTCCTTTTCGCAATTGCACATCCACAGAGAGCTTACACGTACTCACATCTCGCAAAACAGGAGTCCAATATTCTGAGGCACACGTTCAGTGTGCCTGCGAGAAAGAGAGAGCAACCAACTCATGCCAGATCGATCCAGGCTCACAAGAGAGAGGAGAGTGTGTTGGGGTTGAAGAGTGTAGGGGGTGAGGTGGCAGTGGAAGGTGGAAGGTGGAAGGTGGAAAGGGGTTGAAAGGGGTGAGAGTCCTGCTGCGCCGCCGCCGTCGCCGTCACCGCCGCCACACGAACGTCGACGTCAACCGAACCAGAGAAAGTGGGGGGCCGTCGACCCTGCAAAAACAACCTTGCGCCACCAGTAGGTACCTCGGTACCATCCGACCAGGATCAACCGCGTCACGTGGTTCGCGGCACCGGTTCCTCGCGGTTCTCATTCGCTGATCCTGCGTCACGTGCGTCTCGTGATTCGACTCGGAAGGGCCCTCAGGATCCAACTTGGCCACTTTAATGACTCTACTTCCCACTTCGGTTTCATCAAAGTTCGCTATGGATTTGGTGGTCCTGTTTCCGTAACCGAATAGGCGAGTGAACTCCAGGATCTCCTCCAGAGTAAGCTTACTGCCATCCAAAGTTCATCCGCCCAATGACCTAAACTTTCCGGGTGGTCCCCTCCTTCTAGATCATCCGGCGCATCTGGTAGCATCTTAGTGTATGTCATAACTGTGTTATGTTATTCAGGAAGCAGTGATTGGTGGCGTCCAGCAATCAGACGAACGCTTGCAGCGAAGTGAGTGTTTAATTACTATTTGGTGGTGCGGTTTTGATAGTGGATCTAATAAAAAAGGGATTGGAAGATCAAACTGAAGGTAGGTCAGGATGTGGGTTACCATGTATATTGATACGGCCAGAGCTTGATTTGATTTGTTGGAGGGTTGCCAAAGATTTATACCTCGAGAGGACGTCAACCTTAAATGGAACTTAAAATATCTAAGCAACTTTATTAAGTGGTAGAGATAGAAAACAATGAATCGTATTTGCTAATTTGGAAAATTAGTGTAAATTTTAAATAAGATAACAATTGTTCGAGAAATTTTGTAGTAACATCTTTGAAGTAGTGGTTGTCAACATTTTGCGGTTAGAAACTCATATGCCAAAGGATTAACCCAATACACCAATTTGTAAGACTGGTTACCTTGTGCATTGATAGCATTAGATGTTTAAGGATATTTTTGAAATCGTATTAACTGAAATGAATCAAATTTCCCAATTAGGAACATGGGTCTATGTATAAATAAAACTTCATACTGATTGTTTAAGCCGCAGGTATAGCTTTTTAAGAATTTTTCAGCTTGAAAGTTGTCAGTTCTTCGTCTTTTTTAGAATTCGATACTAATATTAAGATTTCCAATGAATATGTGCTAATTATAAATCAAAGTTCCTGACCATCAAACTTGAAAGGGCTGAGTCCTTGAATTATATATTGCTCCATATTAACACCCTTCTACAAAGAAGACATTTCGGTAATATTTCCTGAATTTCTAACTGGAAAGTGTTACGCCATCGAATCATCAGAAAATTTATTTGGAGATATATTTAAGCTTATGAAGATTGAATCCCTTTATTTCTCCAGTTTTTTTTTGGAAAAAGGTTAAAAAAGTTAATTTTCCTTATCAGCAAACCTCCTTGGCAACAAAAAATCGTATCAGCTAGTTTGGAACATTAGTTCAAATTTCAAATTAGATAGCGGTGGTTCACAAAATTGTTTGGTAATACCTTGAAAACAGGAGTGGTCAAAATTGTGCGGTTAGCAACTTATTTGCCAAAAGGTTAACCTACTCCATCGATTTAATGAGACTGATTGCCTTAAGCATTGATAGCATCAGATGTTCGAGGATCTTTTTCAAATCGTATGAACTGAAACGAATCAAAGTTTCTAACTAGGAACATTGTTTTATGTATGTATGTTTCAAATTTCATACGGGTTGTTGAAGGAGTAGTTTTGGCTTGTCAAGAGTTGTTCAGCTTGACAGCTGTCAATTTTTTGTCTTTTTTTTATTTACGTCACTAATATTAAGATTTCTAAAAAATTTGTGCTAACTATAAATCAATGTTCCTGATCATGAAACTTGAAAGGGCTGAATCTTTAAAATACATATTGATCCATATCAACACCATTCTACAAAAAAGGTATTTTGGTAATATTTCCTGAGCTTCTAACTGAAAAGTATTACGTCATTAAATCATCAGAAAATTTATTGGATGATATCTTAGAGCTTCTGAAGATGGAATCCCTTCATTGCTCCAATTTTTATTTTTGGAAACAGGTTAAAAAAGTTCATTTTTATTATGATGATTCACGAAAGTGTTTCGTAATTTTGTAACAACAATAGGGTTAAAAATTGCATGGTTGGCAATTCATTCGATTGATTGGTTGTTTTGAAAAGAATTGTTTCGATCTGGCAGCAACTATTTGGTTGAGAAACAATCCTTCTGTTTGCCAAAAGGTTAATCCACTAATTCAACTTGGTAAGATTGATTGACATGTACATTGACAACATCAGGTTTAGCAATAATTGTTCAGTTTGACAGCTAACAATTCTAGCTTTTAAAATTCGAGACTGATATAATAATTTCTGAAGAATTAATGCCAATTATAGAACAAATTTCCTAACCACAGAGCTGAGTTTTCGAATTACATATTGTTTCGTATTAACACCATTATACAAAGCAGATATTTCGCTAATATATTTTTACCTTCTGACTGAAAGAGGTTACATCCTCGAATAACAAGAACATTTTTAATGCGATAACTTTAAGCCTCTGAAGATTGAATCCCTTCATTGTTTTAGATTCTGTTTTCGTCAACTGGTGAAAACAATTGATTTTCATTATCAGTAATCTTCTTTGGGTATATGTGAAGCACCTGTTTTTCAAGAATCTCGTCTGCAAAGTTTTAGAAATAAGTTATAGCTTTCTATGATTCTGTGGTCGCGAATGAGTAGGTTAATGAGTGAAGTTAGGAACAGAAAACTACGAGTGTGTACCGAGGTATGTATTTCGTGCATTGGTAGCATCAGAGCTTGATTTTATTTATTAGAAGGCCACTTGAGATGTTTCTAAACTTTGTTAAATAGTACCGGAAACTGAACTAAATTTCAGACTCCTTATTTGGGCTAAAAGATGCTTCTGCATACTAATTTAGATACTGAATAATGAAAATATTGTTTTGTTTTCTTACAATCAATTAGTTCGTAAATTTGTTTTATTGGAAGGTCACCAAAGATTTACCCGGAGAGGACATCGACTTCGAACTAATTTCAAGATATTCGAAGAACTTTATGGAACTATAGAGACGAAAAACGAAATTTAATCGTACCCCTGATCATGAATTTTAATCTGTATTTTCAATTAAACACCAATTGCACAGTCCCACAAAGAAAAGTGTCTTGGCCGGTAGGCTAAACACCATGCCCTTATGTACTTCGAGCCGTCGAATCCGAATCCAAAAACAAAATCTTATCAGGTCAGGTTTTTGAGAAAATTTGCCTTTTTGGTCATTTTTTGAAAAACATCTTGAGCGATAACAGGTTTTAATTGCGCGCGCGCTCGCTCACCACTTTTGCCACCTGTCTTTTGTTTGGTTGCTGTGAGAAATAAAGTAAATCATATCTCCTAATTAGGAATATCAGTATTTATGTCAAATGAGCTATTGATTAAAGTTTTTTTAGTTTTAAAGAAATGTTTAGCTACGAAGTACTAGTTTGTTTGAAAACAAAATTGTAAGGATTTTGATAGTTGTCGAATCTACAACTCGAGTTGGCATTATATACAAGGATTGGTTCGCAATGAACATGTTCGATCTTTTGCTAGAAGTTGATGGTAATTTAATACTATTATTCTGTGATAATATAACGTGTTAGTAACAACTAATTGTAGGGTTTTGTGAGACATTTTTAATTTGATAATTATTTTTCAGGATGCCAATAATCCTGTAGTTGTGGCAAACATTTTTTGAATTGCCAATTGTCTGGCTAAGACTGTATAATGTTTTCTGTAAGTTATAGCCTAGGATATGGGAACTAGGAATACATTTTTCAAAATGGAAACTTTTGCAACTTTTCTCGTTCCTCTTTGATGCTTGTCGCAAAGACGTAAAACATTTTTTGTTTGATGAATTAGTTGGTTTATAATTTTGTAGCTTGACAAGAATTGTCAACTTGCTTTGACTGTTGTCGAAATCAGAAATTATCAACTGTTGATCATTTTCAAAGAAAGGGCTCATTTTACTATTTCGAACGCATCACTTGATCACTTGATTAAAAATAATCTTTCGGTTTGGAAATATTGTTTGCTTAAGAGTGATTAGTAGATGAACGAGTGGATTTAGGAAAAGGGAACTGCACTCTGAATTGATAAAGTCAGGAATATATTTGGATTATTGGATGGTCGCCAAAGATTGCAACCATCAGAGGACATAAACCTTAAACTGGTGTGGAACTTTTTCAAACGGTAGGAAATGGAAAGTGAATACTTTGAAGTTTTTGATATTCAAATGTTTAGATTGGAAGTAATTGTTTGGTTCACAAAACAGTTATACATACAGGGTTTGATTGAAAAGTAATGAGCCTTATTTTTTTTAAGCAGTTTTATTAAACCTTTTGGCTTATACA
>JAUMHM010000004.1:3996228-4016482 GCA_032362435.1 Melikaiella ostensackeni
ACAAGATATCTGCAACTAACATGCTTGCCGTCCCAGTTCTACTCTATTCATTTGGGGTGGTCCCATGGACGAAGCACAAGCTCACGGCCCTCGATATCGCCACACGTAAGATCATGCATATGCGAAAGAGCTTGCATATCAACTCGTTCGTTCCGCGCTTATACATCCCACGCCTTAATGGCGGACGTGAACTTCTAAATATCCAGTGTCTTTATGACCGAATTATCTTGGGTACAGCTCACATCGTGGCTGACGCGGAACAGGCAGCCGAGACCTTTGGCCTGGATCTTAACATCAGAAGTGAGAAAAGTGCATTACTCCATCTAGATTCTTCACTTCTAAAGGCCCGAGTGCAGAAAGCAGAGTCCAGCAATTTCCTCGAACAACTCCACGACAAGAAAATGCACGGAAACTTTCACAGAAATGTAAAAGATCAGTCCTTGTCGATGAAGTTAGCGTTTGTTTCCCTTAAATCATCTGGACTCAATTCAGACACAAAGGGTTTCATTTTCGCATGTCAGGATGGTGCTATTTCCACCTTGGTATACCGTAGCCGCATCTTCTTGAAGAAGTTCTCAGTGACAGGTGCAGAGCGTATCATGCACATTCTGAGCACCTACAGCATATACCATCCAGGTGTTCCAGTCACGTGGGACAGACGTATCTCCACAGGCATAGTGCGGCCCTAAGAGTGCTCTATTACCATCTTTGTCGTTCTTATGGTGTTAACAGCGACCCTGTCCTGACGAACACTTCCAGATTGATAGAGTCAAAATAAAGCAAAAATAAGTTCGAAATAACTCAGCTTTTTTTCATCTAAAATGTAAAGTGTAAAGTTTGAAATTTCAATAACTTTTTATCTTCAGAGGACCACGCAGAACTTTATCACTCTATACTTACATTAGGTGCATGACTCGTTTTACCACAGAACAGAACCGCCTTGCTGCTGTGCCGTCGGTAATCTTAGAGAATCTCATCAAGAAAACTATTGCCCCTTAAGAGAACTCTTTCTGAATTATTTCTAATTCTCATAGAAAAAGTTCTATAGTATTTATCGAACAGTAGGTTCGTAATAATCACTGATTTTTTCTCATATCCGCCACATTTGAACAAATTAATTCCTCAAGAACAATTTTTTTACGTGCGTTCACCCAGATCTGTCAACTTAAAAATAGGTTCGTTTTTGGTATTGAAAGATTTAATTTATCTTATTTCCTTACCATCTCCTAATGCACTGAATTCTTCAGGTAAAATTACAATGAATTTCATAAAAGCCCCTATAATTTTCAAAGTATTTTTCATTCGTGCAATAAACACTTTCTTGCCTTATCCAAAAAGCCATTTAAATCCTTATGAGTTGAATTTGTTAATTACCGTGTTCTAGTTCGACTGTTGAAAGCAGTCTCCATATTTTCTCATCTGATTTTTTCCTTGTTCACAGCTTGATTGATGCCTGATCCTCTTTTTCGCAACTTCTTGAATTTCCGATTTCTTGCTTGCAACATCCCAACAAAATGTGAAATTTTATTTTTCTGACATACAGAACAGCCTTTTCCTCTTCTCAAGAGTTTATTCAACAGTCGTTTGTTCTGGATTCCACCTCAAATCCAAAAGTCAATTTCCTCAAATGTGGCATTTTCTTACAAAAGATTGTACTCCTCGTCCATGAGTTTTATTAATTTTTCACATTACTCTGGATTCATTTTCAAATATTGTTATCAAAGTGCTCACTGAAGAATATGTGCGTTAAACACTCCAATATACTGGAGACAAGACGGATATGTTGGAAATTACAAATCTGTTTCAAGTTTCAGTTAATGTACTTACGTGGAGGTTTATTTTCGACAGAGGAGCTCAAGAGAAAATTTCTCCCTATATAGCCTTCAAGTTGTTTTTGTTATTAAAAGTAGAGTGGGGATATAACTAGATGACGCTATATTTGACTTTGAACTCAATATTAAAACTGAGTATTGTAATAGTCATAATAGTCGTGGGGTCAAACATTTAATTGTACATGACTGAATTACATTAACATCGTCATTTGAAGGAAGTGGGAAAAACGACAAGTGATTAGGGTTCACGGGTCAATTTCCGAATGAAGAAGGGTCGGAGATGACGAGGTGAGCAGACCAGCGAGAGTTGCTGCGATCTGTCTCTATAAGTAAATTTTTGATTTGAGATTCCGCAAGCCTGGTGAAATTCCTCTCGAATTGGTGCCCGCAGGTCATTCACTTTTTTGAAAGGAGGAAGCCGGAATTTGGATATTTGTATCAGGGACGCCTGTACAGTTTTTAATCCTACACTGGAATGAATGAAGGTGATTTGGATTAACAATTGAGTGGGCAGAGACAACAAGAAGGAAGGCTGCCAATTCTACAACCTCGTCATCATTTGATAAGTACACTGACTGTAATAGAAACTTAATAAATCTTTTAGACTGAGTGCATGAATGAAAGGACAATAGACATTGTTTGATTGAAGTCATCGGAGTGCAAACTCATTTACTAATTGATTGTCTTCTACCTTTTGGAAAACCTTAAACACCAGAAGACGGGCGTCAGTTTAATTGTTATTTGTTTGACGAATAAAATGTTTAGCTGTTGATTGTGTAGGTCATACCAAATTGTAATTTAGGATTATGCGCTGATTGAGGAGAATCTCGTAGAAATTTGTGATTGAATGTCTTGATATAAATTGGATGAGAATCGCATAAATTGAAAAATTCGATTTTAATAACGATAAAGGCCACGATAATAACCAATAGCCAATATTAGGGAAGTAGAGGCAGGAAATCTTTCATTTGATCACAATCGTAATTCAACTTTTGAATATATGTCAGATCTTTCTTTCAACTGGCAGTTCTTTTTATTTACTGAAAATTGAGAAGCATGTTAAGTCAAACACCCGATAAAAACCACCATCCTCAAATGGCATCCAACGAAAATAATTTAAGGGTTGACGGGGAAGATCATGACATAAATAAATCAGATTGTACAAATCAAAATTTAGGAAGCAATTGTAGTTCAAATTTAACTCATGCGGGAAATATTGGTAACAACTCAATTTCAAATGATGTAAATAGAAAGCGAAACAAAGGGACAAGTATGAATCAAAACGATGGTACGCGTGACAAGACTCACAGCGGGGAGAATGTTGATGAATTAAAGCAAATGTTTAGAGTAATTATGGAAAAATTTTCGGATCTAAATCAAAATACAAACAACAAACCGCGGATTAACGGGGCAAATATTAAAATCAATATTGAAATGCCAACTTTCGCAAATGAATATGAAAAGAATCCGATAGAGTTTATTCAGGATTTAGAAGATTATTTTGAATTAAAAGGTATACCAATTGATCAGGAAAGATTAATTATCAAATGTGCTCTAAAAGGTAGAGCTGAATCGTGGTATTTTTTTAACCCGCATGCGTGGGATAATTATGACAGTTTTAAAATTGATTTTTTCAAGAATTTTACTCAATGTAATGTAGGGCCGAGAGGGAAAACGAATGGAGAGAAAGAAAGTTCACTAGACGGGATGGAACGTTTGTAACTTATTTTCATGAACAAGTAAGGGAAGTAAATAATTTAGATCCTCCTTTGACAGAACACATGCGGAACTACTTTATTATTAGACAACTCCCTTTAAGAGTACAAGATGTTTTAGCATCGGTAGATTTTCCAGATACATTTAAGATTATAAGGACTTCATCGTGGTTATATGGGATCGAAAGAGCGGCAGATAAATTAAAAACTAGAGTTCATGATAGTTGGAGTCAAAATGAAAAAAGAAAAATAAAAGGTGACGGGGAATGGAACCAAGAAAGAAGTGAAGATAGGAGTAAATGAAATAGGGAAAGTGATAACAATAAGAGTGAAAATAGCAGGTGGGAAGATTTTGACAGAAATTAAGTTAGATCCAACAATTATTGGAGAAAGAAGGAAAATGATAACAGGTATAACAGGTATGACAGGAGTAGGCAAAGTAATGGTTAAAATCGACCATACGATCGCGATTTTAGGAAAAGGGATGAAGATAGGAAACATTATGAACAAAAGGATACACAAAAGGATAGGAAAAGTAAAGAAAAAGCTGATTGGAGAAAAGGAAGTAGAGAATGGAAAAATAGAGGCGGTATTTGAAAACAGATAGGTATTATGAATTGAATGACAGAAGAAAAAAGGTAGGACTAGTTACTCGGAGGTTTCGGCTATTCTAGTCGATTTGTCTACAGATATGCAACATATATGGACCCTTTCCGAGACTTATTAAGTCAGAAAAATAAATACAAATGGACGGAAGTCCACGAATCAGCTTTCAAAAAATTAAAAGCAAATTTTATGACGACAGTTCCTTTAGCTCACTGTTTGCATGACAAACCTTTCAAATTACGAACAGACGCGAGTGAACAAGGAATTAGTAGTATCTTTTTTCAAGTAGACAATGAGGGTAATGAAAGAATAGTGACAATGATGAGCAGATGTTTATCGCCTCATGAGAAAAATTATAATATTACCGAATTAGATTTACTTGCAATAATGTACAGTTTAGTTAAATTACAAAAATATCTTTCGGGAACTACTTTTAAAATTATAACTGACCATTTAGCTTCAACTTTTCTTTTGAAAACACAATTCTATAACTCAGGGTTATCTCACTGGACATTAATAATACAAAACTTCTCATTTGAAATGGAGTTTTGTAAAGGGGCTAAAAATATTGTAGCAGATTTTTCCAGCAGAACAATTCCTGGGCATATTGAGAACAGTGATGATACAAAATTAATAGTTGCAAATAATTCAAAAGTCAGTAAAATTGGGAAAGAAATAACTGAAACTGCCTACAAAGTGATAAATATAATACAGAAAGCAAATCCGTTGGTTGAAGATCTTGCAAAAATTTTGAAATGCAGAAGAAAGATAATAAAATAAAATTAATTTTTGATAAATGACACAACAAAAGAAACAATCCGAATTACATTATAAAAAATGACGTGGTATTTCACAAACAAAAAAACGAAAATAATTAGAAACTAATGGTTCCTAATCAGATTCAATGTAGCATAATCGATGCAGTTCACCTCGAAAGCGGTCATAAGGGTATTCAAAAAACTACTAAAATGATTGAGAAAAACTTTTACTGGAAAGATTTAAAGAAAAATGTAAAAGCTAGACTAAAAACGTGTGATCTCTGTCAAAGGACTAAATAGCTTAATATAAATATGGATGGGCAATTTAAACCTATCCTTCCTAGTGAACCGAACGAATTATTAGCTGTTGATTTCTATGGCCGATTGCCGACTGGAAGAGGTGGAACAAAATATATCTTTGTTCTGAAGGATGTATTTTCAAAACTCGTCAGCCTTTATCCGATGTAGCGAGAGAACACCAAAACTTGGTTAGAGAAATTAATAGAACAGTATTTCAAGAAAATTGGTATTCCAAAACGAATATTGTCGGATCATGGGACTCAATTTAACTCCCCAAAGTGGAAGAATACGCTCAACCAATATGAGATTAAAATCTGTTTTTCGTCGATTAGACATCCGAAGTCAAATCGCGTTGAAAGGACTATGAGAGAACTAAGTCGATTTTTTAGAGCGTATTGTTCCAATGAACACACGAGTTGGGCAAACTGTGTGGAAAAAATAGAAAACTGGCTAAATATTGTTACAAGTTCTATTACGGGATACTCTCCATTTGATCTTCATTTCGGCACTCCTCCAAATGATTTAATTAGAAAAATAAATCAGTTTCGACCTGACCTACCAACTCCTCGACAAATACAATTGGAAAATGCGCGAGAAAAAATGAAAAAACAAGCAAAATTACGTGCGAAAAAAGAAAGCAAGGTTTCCAAAGTACTATTGAATGTAGAAGATCAAGTGTTATTAAAATTCCCACACCAATCGAGTTTGAAAAAGCGAGAAATACATAAATTTTTTCACATATTTTGCGGTCCTCATAAAATCAAAGCAGACGTGCATACTAAAGCTTTTAAATTAGTTGAATTATATGACGATAAAACGGAAATTGGCATTTACGAAAGGGAAAGTTTGAGAAATTATTATCCGAGAATTGAATATCATGCTTCTAGCAATGAGAAGATCATCTAGAAATGTAAATAAATTTATAGAATGTATAGATATAGAAAGAAATATCATATTGACGACAAACAGTATTGTAGGAGAGACGAGAAAAACAAAAATTACATTTCGATTTTAAAAACTAAAATGTATATATAACGTGAAAAAGTATGATTAAGGAATGCGGTTTCATTGTGGAATGCATTATGAATGCAAATGTAAAAAGAAGAAACAATTTTATTGTGATTTTACGGAAAAATGTGTACTATTGAGGTGTTAAGAGTGAAGTGGACTACGCCTTCCCTTTTTCACCATACGGAGATTTCCATCAATCTAATGCACAGTCAAAATCGGGGCTATTTGCGATTACTCTTCCAAAGTTCAAGTAATCGCAAAGAGGGATTATGTTATGGTCATAATAGTCGTGGGGCCAAATATTTAATTGTACATGACTGAACGACGTAAATATCGTCATTCGAAGGAAGTGGGAAAAACGGCAAGTGATTAGGGTTCACGGGTCGATTTCCGAATGGAGAAGGGTCGGAGACGACGAGGTGAGCAGACCAGCGAGAGTTGCTGCGATTTGTCTCCATAAATAAATTTTTGTCTTGAAATTCCACAAATCTAGTGAAATTTCTTTTGAATTGGTGCCCGGAAGTCATTCATTTTTTTTCAAAGGAGGAAGCCGGACTTTGGATATTTGTATCAGTGACGCCTGTACAGTTTTTAATCATACACTGGAATGAAGGAAGGTAATTTGGGTTTACAATTGAGTGGACAGAGACAAGAAGAAGGAAGGCTACCAATTCTACAACCTCGTCATCTTTTGATAAGTACACTGACTGTAATAGAAAATTTATACATCTTTCAGGCTGAGTGCATAAATGAAAGGACAATAGATATTGTTTGATTGAAGTCGTCGGAGTGCAAACTCATTTATTGATTGATTGTCTCTTGCCTTTTGGAAAACCTCAAACACCAGAAGGCCGGCGTCAGTTGAATTTTTATTTGTTTGACGAATGAAATGTTTAGCTATTGATTGTGTAGGTCATATCAAATTGTAATTTAGGATTATGCGCTGATTGAGGAGAATCTCGTAGGAATTTGTGATTGAATGTCTTGATATAAATTGGATGAGAATCGCATAAATTGAAAAATTCGATTTTAATAACGATAAAGGCCACGATAATAACCAATAGCCAATATTAGGGAAGTAGAGGCAGGAAACCTTTAATTTCATCACAATTGTAATTCAAGTTTTAAATATAAGTCAGATCTTTTCTTCCAACCGGCAGTTTTTTTTATTTACTGAAAATTGAAAAGCATGTTAAGTCAAACACCCAATAAAAACGTCCATCCTCAGTATTGACTATGATAGAAGAAAAACAAAAGTATTGAATTACATTTCAAGATGTAAACAACATTCCACTTTTATTATTGAAAGATATTTTGTTTATACTTCAAAGATGTTATCCTATAGAACATTTGCTGAGATGAATTGTTCAAACCAAACTCGCTATTCCAAAAGACCAAGGAAACGACCGCATACGATTATAAAAAGATTGAGCAAACTATTTGCTGATAACATTAAGTCTGCATGCTAATTGAATCCACAAAAACCGATGTCGGTAACATGGTGGTAACAGGAATCTAGGAGTAGAAACCCCCTACCCTTCTACTCTGCAAGTATCACACTCGTTGCAATAACCTGGTTTACGCACTTGTATCACAAATAACTATTGTGATGTTGAGCGTTTATACTTTATGAGGCATAAAAAACTTTGAAATTCGTGGTCCTCATAGCAACAGGATATTGCGTGATATCCAATTCATGTTCCTAGATATCCTGGAGATATTCTAGGGTTGCCTACAGGATCTTTTATCAAGACAGTAGTCTTTGTATCCGTGGGATATCCAAAGGATGTCGTGGGATGCTTTTTGGACTTATTTGGCATAATTCATAAGACTCACATAAGATCTCTTGAAAACTGTGATATCTCACGTGATTTATTTGAATATTGCAAAAACCTCCCAAAAGATTTCACGATATTTTGGGACATAAATGGAATATTTCTCATTTTTCTGTTGCTATGAGGACGCTCTTAGAACGTCCTATTGATATTTTTTGAATACTGTGCCCATAGAGCTCCAACGGTGATTACAGAAAAATACATAACATTCCTTGAGAATCTTTTCTAAACGCAACCGTTATAGCAAAATGATATAGTCAGATATTCCATTCTTGTCCCAGGATATCCTGAGGACATCCTGAAGAGACACTGTCCGACATGATTTTTTTTCTACAAATCAGTTTGGGCGATTCTTATATGTAGGATTATTCCCACAGATTAAGAATAGGTTAGGAAAATACTCTAGCATGTTTAGCTGTTTTTTTTCAAACAGAGTCGAAAGGTCGAGAACCGCTTTTTTGGCACTTTTTTGGCTACAGCGCGCTACTAAAAAAATGCTTTCCAATGGCTCCATACCAATTTTCTTTAGCTTTCGACATAATATGTTTCGAATTGAAAGTTTGAGCGGTTTTTTGACCATTTGACCCCGTTGAAAAAACTAGACATGCTAGAGTATTTTCCTTCACGGTTTTTTAATCTTAAGGAAAACTACTATAAGAATCACCCGAAGCGATTTGGAGAAAAGATATAAGCCAAAGAATTTCACACAGATACATGTGTGGTAGATTTACAGTTCATCATATTAAAGTGAAAATTTCGATATTCTAGGGATATTCGTTAAATATCTCGGGATGCCTTCGAAATGGATGGGATGTCACGCATACGCTTTTTTATAACATTTCTATTGAAAAGTCGACTTTATGATGCCTATAAAGCGTGAGCGTTGCGTAATAGTAGGTACATAATGTGGCAAGAGACGAAACCGAACGAATGCAAACGAGCGTAAAGTTGGCTGCACGAGGGGGCAAAGCCACCGAGTACATCAAATACGCGAGTTGGCGTTCGCGAGGTTTCAGTGCCGTGCCGCGTATACTATTTTTCACAAATAGAACATCGACAATGGCGGATCGTAGCCTTCGAAGTGTTTGTGAGATTTTTGCATATAATGTAGGGCGGGTAACGTAAGCTTCATACCAGTCATACTATAGACATGTGAGGTTATGTCCATTTTAGTTTTAGTTAGTCAAATAAAATCTTTTCCAAGTGTTGCCACTACAGCGCACCCAAAGTATGTGTGCGCTGTAATGGCAACACTTGAGAAGTTTGTGAGATGGGATTAGGTCGTAACTCGCGAAAGTATAAACACTAGGGTTTGTAATAAAAGGCTTGGAAACTCTAGGGTTTGTGAAGTAGTTTCATACCCGCTCACCTGCATACCGCCACTTTCGCAACGCTTCGCAGGCTACGAAAGCCGCCATTTTCAATGTTCGTATCGTGAAAACATTGTTTATATGCAATGGAATGAATGACATGAAAGACAAGGTCCAGGGTTTGACTAGAGCCATTACAAAAGGTTTTGAATTTTAAGACGTTCACAACACATATGGCACAACACGCCACGGACTTAACTAGGATTGAAAGTACGTGCAGGCCTGAAATCGCCTACTTCCGCCCCGATATACAGGCATCGAAAGTTGAAATTTCGTTAGGGATGTTATGAAAAAATTCTAAAACACGATTTCTCATCTAAGCCCTTCAGATATCTCAAAAACAACCCAAACAATCCGGCTGATTCGAGCCAGGATAATCATTGGCGTGCAAGCATCTCAATTTGAGCAATGAAAATGCTCATTATGCCTTCATTCGTTGTTGTAACTCTAAACCACACCGAATACGGATTACTTTTGGGGATCGGCATTTGAAAGTGATGTCTTATGGATATTTTGCGTACATCAAAATTTCTGTCTTGGTAAAATATTTTGTAAATCTGCTATAGATATCTCTAGGATGTCTTCAGGATATCTTGAGATACCTTACAGTATCCTTTTGTCGTGAGGAACCATACAACATGCATGTTGTTACATTATAACTTGATTTTGCTAAAATTACCCAATCGGACATCTCGTGTGTGTCAGCATTCCGATGATGATAATTTAATATAAGGATTGTGCTGACCACGCTACTTGCAACCATAAACATGATGCAATTGAAGTATGTGCCTGAAAAAGAAGTACAGTTGACGTTAGAGAATTAGTTCGTGAAGTCTCACAAGAATATTACTAAATTTCAGTGCCTGACAATACACCCAGTAGATACGGGGACATGAGACGTCTTTTGTACACACTAGGATGCCAGTGTCTGCCCAATTGCTCTAGCACTCATAATGATGTTACATTTCACAAATTCTTTCTTCAGACACTGGTGTCCTACCAATAGAGAATTACATAACAGGTTTCAAAGACGACACAAGTCCACGTGCTAACTGGGTCAGTAGTATAAAGTAGTGGTCACAATTAGATTATCAGGAAAATGAAAATATATCTATATATTGTCTCTCAATTATTTTATTAAGCTTATTTATACTCACCTAATAATGGCACAGCATCCGACGTTGCAGGCATTGTCTCAGCAACCATGTTCAAGAACACGGTAAGGGACAAGAGAATAGTGACTCCTGAAAGAAAGTAAATATTATGAAAAATGTATAACTTGACAGAAATCAGTTTTTATCGACTGCGTTAGAGTAAAGCGATAGAATTGACTTTTTGCTGGAAGGAATTGTAATAGTTGTGAAGCATTGTCGTCAAATGATTTTTTTGTTTCGAATCAAGTCGAAAATGAGATGATTGCAACCTGAGATTATTTGATATCGACGCCTCCATTACATACCGCTCCACGTCGCATTTGGGCGGTGTACCTCCGGGTGAAAATACTCATGTGGAAATCCACATGAAAATCAATACCCTCCCACGTGGAAATTTGAAAGTTATCTTCAACTGAGAATATTTTTCAAGCCGTGAAAGATAGATAAAAATGGATGTCATGTTTGAGTTTCAAGTACCCTGCTTACTATATTATTAAGTATCAATTCATATGTCTAGCGGTGATCCACGTGGAGTTCCAAATGAATATTTCGACGTGGATTTCCATGTAGTTGGATTAATTACTGTAGATATTTTAACATGGGGCCGTTCCTCCTCGCATTTGTGCACAGTACCGCTTCCACGTCGTCTCAACGCACAGTGCAGTTCTGCTTTAGTTCAAATTTTCGAAAGTTACTCGTTAAAAATACACCTCAGAATAACACAGCTTACCATAGACAGCCCTTGACCAGGCTACCGGGAGCGTCCTCTGGTTGCGGATAGAGGGGCCCTGTACCGAGGGTTTCTGCTGAATACGGTTACAAAACTCAATAAGCAGGCGCGGACAATGGTCCAGGGATGGTTCCGAAGTGAAAACCAACCCAAGTCAAGGCGTGAACAACCGTGCCGAAGACTGAGTGGCACCAGGTAGTGGTGTTTCAAACGGTGTCTCTAGGATACCAGGTCTCCTCCTAGAGTAAGTAGACCTTACCCCCGCATACGGAGCTCTGCGGGGGTGGACCGTATATTTCCCTAGATTTTTGCGGGACGAATATGGAGTATGATAACCTTAATAAAAGTTTTTGTGAGGCGGTGCTTGGAGGTAAGTTGAACGCGGAGAAGTTCAAAGACGATTGGAAAAGGAGATCTTGTGACAGGCCACAGGCCAAGCAATATGGGGAGTTGATCACCGAGCCAAGAGAGAAGGAGGCTCGGAAATTGAACAAGATGGAGGAGATACTCAATAAGAAAGGTGGAGTTTTGAGGAACGCATAGAAACATGTACGTTCCAATTAGAGAAGGCCTTAGCGAAGCAACGCGGCTGATAAAGAAGCTGAAAAACGATAGCGAGATGAGGATTTCGTGTGAGCTGCCCCACAACTTCTTCGTGTGCGACACGTTCGCACGGAAGATGAGAAAGATGAGGGGAGTTTCAGAACGCTAAGACAAAGAGCAGTGTGAGCCGCGAACTGCAGAAGTGGGGACTCAGACGGATGAGAAAGCTGAGCAAGCTCTCGCTTCCGTAAAAGGGAAGAGGACGATGGAGCTCACCGTTAGTCCCCCGGAAGCCGGCGCATCCAGACCCGCGTCGAAAAAGCCCAAGGTGAGAGAACAGGTGTCAAAGCCTACAGCAGAAGCGTCAATCACCAGGGATAAGAAGCCCACCAGTAGGCCGCCTAAGAAGAAGGAAGTCTGGAGGCAAGCTTGGCCCGAGGCGGTTTTGACAAAACCGACCGAGGGTTCCAGCTACGCTAATGCGCTCAAGAACATTAAGAACACGGTGCAGCCGGAAGCCCCTAGTGTTAAAATGAAGGACGTAAGACAGACAAGGAATGGGGATATCCTCATCGAAGTAGGCGATGAAGTAGGGAGCAGAGGAAAATTGTCTTCAGCCATCAAGAAGGCAATAGGGAGTGCGGGAAATGTGCGCGAGCTCGTCCCCGCGTCGAGGTAGAGGTTCTTGATTTCGACGTTTCCACCGACGAAAAGGTTCTAGAAGCCGTAAGGAGGCACTTTGGGCAAGGAATCGTGGGAGACGTTAAAGTCAACCTTACAAAGAGAGCTTTTAGGGGTAACATAAAGGCATTTATGGAGCTGAACGAGGTGCTGGCCGCAAGATTGGTGCGTTCAGGACACCTCAAAGTTGGATGGTTCTCATGCAGGGTGAGAAAGAAGACGGAGGCTACGAGATGCTACCGGTACCATGGCTATGGGCACATAGCAGTGAGATGTGTGAGTCCCGATAGGACCCTGGACTGTTGGAGGTGCGACAAGGAGGGCCACAGAGCTGCTGACTGCGATAGCACTCCTTTCTGTTACTTCTGCGTCGCTAAAAAGGAAAAGCCCCGGACTGATCGTTTTCCGGGGACAGCGAAATGCGTAGCTTTCCGAGAACCAGCACCTTCGAGGAAGCCAAAAGGAAGCGCGCTGTAGCCAAGCAGGTTTACCAGTTGGACGTCGAGGTACGGCGTATTGGCCTTATTCCTATGTACCTGAAGTAATGCGATAAGCGGTTCCGGGTATATTGGTTGGCAGGAAGAGGAGGTGAGTTCAGTGGTAACGACTTTGATAAGGGGAATGTCAGCAGTACTTCTTTTTTGAAGTACTGCTGGGATTCCAACTACCCTGGCAAGCCCCACACACAGTGCGTAAAGAGCATTCTCACCTCCTCTACAAAAAAAAAATAATAAAATAATACCCAATAATACCCTACCGAAGGTGTTTTCGCGTTGGTGTCGCGGTAGGTTTTGAGCTTTCCTCTCATGACTTTGACGGCTATGTTGGTGGTAGTAATCCTACTGACAGTGTTTTGCATGCCAAACAGGCGGAGAGGAAAGAGTCTAAGATCAACACCAAAACCCACAAAAAATAAGAAATTTATTAAATATATTAGAACGATGGTCGTTTTTCGAGGATTGTCGGGACACCCCTGGAGCTACTACTGACGGCCACAGCATGTAGGACGGTGGTGATAGTGAGCTGCGTGATGGTGAGGCAGATCTCATCGATTAACAATCTGGCCAGCAAGAACATCTGCGACAAATGGCAAACAGTGGAACATCAACTGTGCCTGTTGGGGATGCTTTGGCTAGTATTTGCGATTTGCAGCCAACCACCTCAACAGAAATACCGTCTAAGAGCATCAACTGGAATACAACAATGAAAGAAGAATTGATGCGTCTCTATTATGGAAGGGGGAGGGGGGTTAGATGTTTAAACATTTTTAAAAATATTTTTCCATATGAATATACAACATCTCAAGAATATTGTTTCAAAATTTGAGACCACTCGAAGCAAAACTAACAGAGATATGGAGTTTTAAGATTCCGTTGCTCCCCCTCGGTTTCGTATACCTGCAAAACTTTAAAGCGTTTTTCTCACACTTTCCACTTTTAAAGTCGGTGACGGCTGTAACTCAAAAACTACTGCACCGATCCTTTCGAAACTTTGTACACTCTTTCTACACATAAATTATGAGGTAACGTTTTCGAATTTTTTCTTTTCTCAAAATTATTATTAATTTTACAATAACAAATTTGCCGATTTTTTCAAGCAGAAATCGGTTTTTTGACTTCCAAGTATTATCAAAAATTAAAAAATTAAGAAAAAAAATAAGCTCGACAGCGTTACCTTGAGAATCTTGTAAACTAATAAAAACATCTTGATTTTTTTATTTCGGATGATTCAGTGATGAATTACAGCCGTCAAGGCAGAATAACTTACTCAAGTACCCGCATCTAGGCACAAGAATAAAGGAACAGAAGCTAGCAGACCAAAAACGCTTAGTATTGGCCAAAAAAAAGTTTTCAACTGTTGAAATAGCTGTCATCAAAATGAAAGTAGAACAACAGCCTCTTACTGATGAAATCTCTATGGAAGGTGTAGATGATGAAGAGGTGATTGAAGCTAAAGGCACTGGTACTAGGGATAGTGGAGAACAAGTACCCGGTCCACTAGAACCACATCCGGACATGAACGCTGCCATTGATGTAAACAGCGAAATCCCAGAAAAATGCTCAAAGGTACCACGCGTATGTTGCCTAAAAAACCAGACGCTCAGAATCCATTGGAATTCCGACCAATAACCTGTCTCCCAACGATTTATAAGTGCCTTGCAGCTATAATTGCAGATAAGGTTTACTCTCATTGCGAAAAGAATAACATCCTAACAGAACAGCAAAAAGGATGTTGCATAAACTCTCGAGGCTAAAGATCTAGTCATCATTGACGCTGTGGCCATGACGCAAGCTGGAATACATCAAAGAAACTTGCACATGGCTTATATTGACTACAAGCCAGCATTCCCTTCGGTACCACATAACTATTTGCTTGAAGTTTTAAAAGTTCACAAGATCTGCCTTTGTATCATCAACTTCTCACGTCGTGCAATGGTGCTTCGGGGAACAAGAATCACGTATTTTGATCATAGGTAACCAAGGATAACTAAATAAATTCGCATTACGACGGGTATCTCGCAAGGACACTTCCTTAGTGCATGATGGTTCTGTTTAGCGTTGAATCCATTGAGAGAAAAACTAAATAGCATGTCTCATGTGCTTAGGGTACAGGATAACGAGGATGATCATCAACTGAGTCATCTTCTGTACATAAATGACCTAAACCTGAACGCTAGTTCAAACCAGAAACTACAGCAAGTGATCCATATCACAAAGCAGTTTGCTAATGATATCCACATGCAGTTTGCATTAGATAAATGCAGGGCAGTGCATCTAATCAATCGAGAATTGGGGAACGCAGATTTAGAGGATGAAAACGAGGATCACGGCACACGAGGGTGTCGCCATCCCGCCATTGTGGCCCCGTCGTACTCTGCGGCTACCCATTTCACGGTTGTGAAGCTTGGCCATAGATGTAATTTACCGTGGATTTACTGACAGCCAGTGTCATTTTGGATGATAGTCGCTCCCAGGGGGATTCTGCGGTGGTTGTTTGATCAATTTTTTTCATGTACATAAATTATGAAGTAATAACAGTAATAATAATAATATTAATAATAATAGTAATCCAAAATTGACTAGATCTCATCTGAAACAAAATTGTATTATTTATTCAGGAAAATTATTATCTAGAATTGACGAGAACAAGGATCACATCGAGGCAATGGCTGAGGATGACTCATATCAATATCTGGGTATTCTTGAGTCTAAGGGTATTCAGCATGCGATTCTTAAGAGAAGCCTAATGACTTCCTTCACTACAAGACTAGGATAGGTTCTAAAGAGTTCTTTCAGTTCGGCCAATAAAATCAGGGCTATTAACACCTATGAAAACCCAATCCTCGGGTGCTCTTTCGGGCTCATCAAATGGTCGGAAAGCGACCTTGAAAGGATAAACAGAACCATCCTCGTTGAAATGACCAAGCACCAAATCCACCACAGTAATTCGGTGATTCAAAGGGTAGTTATACGACGACATATTGTAAAGGGACTCGAGGCGTTGCAGATGTCAAGCAACTGTGTATATCACAAATTATACAGTTGGGAGACTATTTTATTAGCAAGCGAGATGCTAAGCTTCACAACACTATCCGTGAAGCAGATCTCGAATACACGCCTTTGAACTTGTCCTCAGAGGAAGCCTTGAATATCAGCGCAAAAGATCTAGAGGAATCAGAAACGCAATCAACAAAAAGGCTATCCAGGGCGAGCACCCAAAAACATTCGGTCGACATGAAGTGGACAAGGAGGCATCCAATATTTGACTGAAAAAGAGCATCCTGTTTCCGGAAACGGAAGGATTCATGATGGCAATTCAGGACAGTTTGGTCAGAAGTAGAAACTATAGCAAGCAAGTGTTACATCAAGACGTGGTTACAGGTGCCTATTGTGATACCGGTGAATCCATCGAGCACATTATTGATGGTTGTCGCATAATAGCTCAGAGGGAGTACACGTATAGACATAATGATGTAGCGGAAATTATACATCAACAACTTGTCTTAAACCTAGGACCCTTAACAGAATGGAAGCCTTTTCATGGATACATTCTAGCGCCTGTTTTAGAAAATGGAAACTATTTTGTACTGGGATGTTACTATCTAGACGGATCATCATATTCGAGCCAATCGACTCGACATTGTCATGCATGAGAAAAAAGGTGGAAAAGTCTATATCATCGACATTGCTTGTCCACTTAACCGAAACTTTCAGGCACCCTAGACATCAAGATCCATAAGTATAACGAGCTCAGGTATGAAATAAAGACAATATGAAGGAATGTAAAAAATACATCTATTCATCCTATTGTGATTCTATCTCGGAAATCTAGGAGTCGGTAGAGTACTAGCAGCAGCTCAAAAAGTGGTTTTATCAAACACCTATCGCCTCGTAAGAAACTTCCTAGACCACCAGGAACTAGACAATCAAAACACTATGAAGTAACAGATGTTGGCTCTAAAAAAGCATTCAAATGCGACTAATGTCACCTTCAAAGCTCTCTGACGCCGCGCACAACAGCGGTAAGCGGCAAACTCCAAACTACACCTTACACCTAATTTTGTACCTAATACAATATCAGCGTAGGAAATTTCAAACATCGTGTTGAATTTTTCTTTCTTGAATTCTTGTTTGTCAACTTGTCTGAACTTATATTACTGTATAAAAATAAAAAAATGAAAATTCCTTTTTCAAAAATTGTTTGAAGTTTAATTTTTTGAGTTATAAAACAATGAAGCTAGATCAATACGGAGCGCGGTATGAGCAGTCTTGTCTGCGTGGGCGGGAGTTCAACTGTGCGTAAGTGACCGCCATTTTTGACTTTGGTATCTCCACCAAGGCGCTTGCTTGCATGTACAGACGGCGAGGCTCGACGGTAGAAGAGAGAGCGTCAGTGCACTTCAACTTCGAGATCAAATTCCGATCTTCACGATGATAGATAGAAAGGCGAAGTTTGGTTACTTGGAAAAAGCAACGGAAAAATCTTTGCACAAATAGTTGGACTTGAGTAACATAGAGGGATACTAACTAGGCACTTGTACTAGCACAGTGAGAAAAATGTTTAGAGTTCACAAATTGTAACACAGGGTTGCGCGATGAACATTCCTAGAGGGAATCCCCTGTGAGGACTGCTTTTGTTACAACAACAAAAAAGTCACGACCAAAATTAAAGTACTCTTGAGTGATTGTTAGGGATCCTATTTGAGGAAATATCAAGAAATTTCCGTAGTTAACAAAGTGGTTCACATAATGGATTTTTGGAACGACTCAATGAACCAGGATATGATTTTGTAATATCCCTAGGAAACTACCCCCACAGTAAAACAGATCTGTATTCACTTTGTGGGGTTTTAGACATTATCATTCAGCCCTGCTTAGAAAGATCAAAGAATTTCGACATTAATCGAAGTTGTCACTACGGAAGTACTCGTAGTTTCCTGGAGATATTAGAACTTCTTCCCTCAGGATATTTAGTTGCTCAGAAAATCTGTGGTGACAACCACTTTGATTAATGCAGAAATTCTACGGTCTTTCTAAGATGTGGATGAATAAAAATTACTAGCACCCCACAAAGAGATTTCAGATCATAAATATAATTCAGATAAGTTAATTCAAGAAAAAATCAGGTATCACAATGTTGGTGTTTTTCTGGGCATTGCAGAACATCATCTCCTGGGTCATTGAGTTGTTCAAAAAATCCGTAGTGCCAACCACTTTAATTAATGCAGAAAGTCTTCGGTCTTCCTAAGTAGTGGATGAATAAAAATTTCTAATGCCCCGCAAATTAAATTCAGATCGGTGTCAATACGAGAATGGTTACCTGGGGATAATAGAACATCATTCCCTGTATCATTAAGTTGTTCACGTGTCCGTGGTGCCAATCACTTTGATTAATGATGAAATTTTTCGGTCTTTCTAAGTAGTGGATGAATCAAAATTTCTGATACCTCACAAATTAAATTCAGTTTGGTCTCACTGCAGCGGTAGTTTTCTGGGGATATTAAAACATCATCCCCTGGGTCATTGAGTTTTTCCAAAAATCCATGATGCTAACCACTTTGACTAATGCGGAAATTCTTTGATCTTTCTGAGCAGCGGATGAATAAAAATTTCAAGCACCTCATGAAGTGAATGCAGATCGGTTTCTCTACGGCGGTAGTTTTAGAGGGATATCAGAACATAATTCCTTGGGTCATTCATTTGCTCGAAAAATCCATGGTGCCAACCACCTCAAAGAATGCAGAAATTCTTCGGTCTTTCTAAGCAGGGGATGAATAAAAATGTCTAGCACCCCTCAAAGTAAGCTCAGAGGTATCTCACTACAAAGATGGTTTCCTTAGGATAGTAAAACATCATCCCGTGGGTCCCTGAGATGTTAAAAAAATCCGTGGTGACGAAGACTTTGATTAATGCAGAAAGTCTTTGATCTTTCCAAGCAGCAGATGAATAAAAATTTCGAGCGCCCTACGAAGCAAATACAGATGGGTTTCACTGCAGGGGTTGTTCCAGAAGGATATTAGAACTTTATTCCTTGGGTCAATGAAATGCTCAAAAAATCCGTGGTGCCAACCAATTTGATTGATGCAAAAATTCTTTGATCTTTCTGAACAGCAGATGAATAAATATTTCTAGCGCCCCACGAAGCAAATGCAGATAGGTTTCACTGCAGGGGTAGTTTCAGGGGGATATTAGAACTTCATCCCTTGGGTCATTGAGTTGCTCAAAAAATCCGTGGTACCAAGCACTTTGATTAATGCACAAGTTCTTCGGTTTTCCTAAGTAGTGGATGAATAGAAATTTCTAACACACCACAAATTGAATTCAGATAGGTGTCACTACGGGGGTAGTTTCCTGGGGATATAAGAACATAATCCCCTGGGTTATAGAATTGTTAAAGAATCCGTGGTGCTAAACACTGTGATTAGTATGGAAATTCTTCGATCTTCTTAAGCAGGGGATGAATACAAATTTCTAGCACCTCTCAAAGTAATTTCAGATCGTTATCACTACGAAGGTGGTTTCCTGGGGATGGTAAAGCATCATCTTCTGGGTTACTGAGTTGTTCAACAAATCCGTGGTGCCAAACACTGTGATTATTGCGGAAATTCTTCGATGTTTCTAAGCAGCGAATGAATAAAAATTTCTAGCACCCCTCAAATTAAATTCGAATCGTATTACTGTGACGGTGGTCACGGAGTTTTTCAGAAAATCCGTCATGTGAACCACTTTGTTAAATGCGGAAATTTCTCAATATTTCTTTTAATAGGATCGCTAGTAATTATTTCAGAGTACTCTCCTCTGCAAGGGTGGACGAATACTTTCTCTAGCTGCTCGTGGGAACAACTATGACAATACCAAACCCAGTTGCGAATGCAGTTCAAAATGATCGAGCGCGCAGCGCACCCGATAATGGGTCGGTAAACAGTGCCGATCGTCCTAGAGTTCGAAGTACTGCAAATAATTTGGATGGGAATACGATGACGGATCGGCGAGCCGGTCGACGTCTTGAGTGGACGGATCGACTAAGAGATGACTTGCTGGATTGCTACCATGCCAACATTATCTCTGCTCGCAGGCGTTACATGGTGCGCTTGCACACTCTGTGGTGCCAGAAAAACCCAGAGCTTTCGCACGTTTTACAGCAGAGGTTGCGAAACCGCGCGGACAACCTCTTGCGAGCAGGATATATACGCGGAATGCTTCCTCAATCGCTGCAAGA
>JAUMHM010000004.1:4023574-4034031 GCA_032362435.1 Melikaiella ostensackeni
TTTTCAACTTCAAAAACCGTTATTTAAATATATTTTCAGGTATAAAATGCAGTAAAAACATAAAATTAGTTTTATTTTATGACCTTGGGAACTAATGGGTTAAGTTTTGACCTTGAAAATTATATTTTCGGGGTTTTTGATGGCCATATCCGTAATCACAGTATTAAAATACATGGATGTATGAGATGTTAAAAAAAATGTATCAGATGTGAATGAGAGAATAAGAAAAGCCAAGGCTTATCATAAAATGGATCTGTCTTTTCACCTTACCTATCCTGATCTTTTTTGTTTTTGGAAAATTCGTATGGGTGTATGGGCTTAGGAAAGCTATAAAATTTATAGACACATTGAACTGAATAATATACAACTAAAATTTGCTGTAAGGTATAAAATAAAGAAATTATGACGAAAAAAACAGTCGAATATAAAAGTAACTGGAAAGTATAAAATTAGAATGTTAAGAAAATTGTCAAATTTATTTTCGTATTGTATTAAGTAGTGAAATATAATAATGAAATAAATTAACACCTCAAATTTAATAATAAAATTTTGGAAATAAAATTAATCAACGTATTCGACAGTGTTACATTCATACTCTATAATATCAAGACATAAAATGACGGATGGGGGAGAAGAAATAGGAGTAGATATACGGCTTTTTATAATATATATTTTTTTGAATAATGTTAAAAGTAGGAAATTATTTCTTTAACAAAAGTAAGAAACGTTAGAGGTAGGATTTAAAAAATTCAAAAATGTTGATCAAATCCTAATGGGCACCCTAGGGCATATAGTCTCTGACGCCATATAGTCAGAATAAGGCTTGTAGCTTGCAAATTGAAAAAAATTGAAAATTATCAAATTGGTCTTGTTCTTTAAGAATACCCAGTTTTCTCAGCATACACACTTTATTCATTATGTCTTTTAAGATTTCACAATGTTACAGATTGATGAATTTATTATCTTAAGACTTAATTGGGGGAATGTGAACTCTCTATGTATAAATCAGTCAAATTTGACTGCTCATGAGTGAAAATCCTTACTTATTTGATTCAGTGATTCTTTTCTCACTGATTCAGATTTAGAGAGAAAATTGTATATATCAAATATGATCAAAATAAATTTATATTCCCCTCACTTATTTTTAAAATATTGAATGTATTATTTGAAAAATGTTTGAAATAATAAATTACATAAAGGGGCACGTCTCTTTGATAAAGAAAATTTGTTATTTCAAATAATAAGATCAACTTTATAACTTTGAATTTTATAGGAGGACAATAGAATCCTAATTCTGGATTTGAACTCTTTACAACTCTTGAGGTTTTAGTCCGTACTGGATCCTTGCTCGATCCTTTGAGCCTTAGGATTTCCGATCCCTGATTTTTCCTAAGTTTTCTTTCGAAAATTATATATTTTTTATAGTCTCAGGGTGAATATAATTCGTCATATCTCAGATGTAGCGAATCAATGTATTTTTTTTCTCTTATCACTTTCATTTTATTCTATTCATCTTTTCAATGAAGAGCTATCTTTTCCTATCCAGTCCTATTATTCTATCGGATTCCTCTTTTCAATAATTCTATCCTTCTAAATCCTGCTCTATCACTTTTTACAATGAAGTTTTTGCACAATTTATAAAAAGTACATTTTTCGATAATATACTACCATCTGCTCTTCACACTAGTGATAAGAAAATGTGACTTAAATACTTTATTTCGGAGAAAATTGAGAATTAAATGACTAATATTTTAAATATTACAATGATCTTGAGTTGTCGAATCTCTTCTACCAATCAGGAATGAGAAGCGGTCACAAAACTAAATAAGAAATCGGGGGCAATGGTCCAGGGATGGTCCTGAAAGAAAAACCTACAAGCCAAGGCGTGAACAACCGTGCTGAAGGCTGCGCGGCACCAGGGAGGTTCTATACGGTATCCCTAGAATACCAGAGGAATCAATTATGGAGGCTGATAGATCAAACAAAAACATAAGCGAAGAAATGTTTTGAGGAGAGATAGATGTCACGGAAGAACTGGGCAGGAGTCACATGTCCAATGTGAGATTCAGCAGAGAACATGCATACTGCAGAGGTAGAAATAGAAAAGGAGTTGAATCTGATTGACGAGCTGGAGGGCATACTTCAATAAATGGAAGCCTTTTCTAGGATAAAGAAGAACATGTTCTACCAATCAGGGATGGACTGGATGAAGCGCTCACCTTAATGTGAAAAATACACCATAGCACACAATGGGCTAAAAGCTGGTACGCTCGTATCGAATACCATCTTAGCGATAAACTCAGAGAAAAAGATAAGGGAGGCTAAGACGGTAGTAGGACGTAAAAATCTGGCCAACAAGGTGGTCCAGACCGTAAACCAAGCCGAGGCAACTCCCGCACCGGTCATCCGGAAGAGAACGAGTGAGCCTATCGTGAGCCCCACGGAGGTCAGCGCGTCCAAGCCGAAGATGAAGAATCTCGAGATTCAAGTCGATGGTGCAGGGCCATCAACCACGAAGAGCGACGAAAAAGGGAGATACCCTTCAAACCAAACCGACGAAGAAGAAGAAGAACCTGACGCGTGCACGCCTCGAAGCGGTTCTCATCCAACCGGTTGATGGAGTTAGTTACGCCAGGGTCTTGAAAAATCTCAAAATTAGGTGACGCCTGACACACTTAGTGTTAAAATCAAGGGCGCAAGGCAAAACGAGAAACGGGAATGTCCTCATTGAAGTGGGAGCTGAAGCGGGGGCAGGACAAAGTTAACTTCTGCCATCAGGGAGGCTATTGGGGTGGAGGGGGATGTGCGCAAGCTGGTTCCCCGCATCAAGGAGGAGATCCATGACCTCGACATGACGACGGAGGAGGAAGAGGTTAAGGAGGCCTAGAAGAGACAATTCGGAGAGACCAAAACTGGCGAGCTAAAAATCTGCTTGACAAAGGAAGCCTTCAGAGGAAGCCTGAAGGGCTACGTGGAGATGAGAGAGGAGATCGCCGCCAGGCTACTCTGGTCAGGATACCTCCAGACTGGTTGGGTGTCCTACAGAATACAAAAGAAGATGCAAGCTAACAGGTAATGCCTCTGCCAGAGATACGGACACTTGCTACCTCTGCACCGCAAATGATGATAAACCGCGGAATGAGCGTCTTCCGGGAACCATGAAGTGTGCGGTCTTCAGGGAGGCAGTCCTGACGTGGAAGTCAAGAGAAGCCTCAAGATGAGCCAAGCAGGCCAACCGGGAGAACGCCGAGGCACTGCATAGACACGTTATAACTATTGGCCCTAAAATAATGCGAAGGCACATACTCATCTCCTCTACAAAAAAACTTCCGAGTCTCTCTCAGCCTTATCCTATTCTTTTAATTGATAAGTGTTGACGTTCATTTGCACTTGTATCACAAGTACCTATTTTTGTTATGAAAATAGATCAAATGGGACAAGAGCTCAAAAAGAAAGATAGGAATAACAATTATTAAAAAAAAATAATAAAATCTATTGGGACATAAATGGATAGAATGTGATAAGTTTAAAATATACATATATTAGAACAGAAGTGGATAAAAAGAGATGAGTTTTGATCATATTAGGGTGTAAATGAATAGAATACAATAAATTTTGAATGGAATAGGTTAGAAATTAATAGAAATGGATATAATTATCGAAAAGAACAACGTATATCCCTCCATTTTTTAAATATAAAAGGACACACTGTAAAGTGCAAATTTACCCAGAATATTCGCTACAACAGAACTTAAAATAGTCCTCTTATCTTTAGAATAAAATGGAATGGACCTTATCTATCGTGTGTATAAAACTCATATGTTAAGATGAAATGGAATAGATTGAAATGAGTGTAAAAAGGAATATAGATTCGAGCCACTATGGTGTAGAGAATAACTTTTCTTTTTCCAATATCCTGAGTGCCTTGTCGAAATGGAAGTTAATATTTTAATCGAAAATTCCTCGCTTCTCTGTAGCTTACAGAATTTTCTGTAATCTCTACAGAATTTCTAGGTAACTTACAAATTTACGGATACATTCTGTGAATTATAGATAAATTTTCAGTAAATCATGCCGAAAATTCTGCAAATCTCACAGGATTTTCTGTAAACATTACAGAACAATGTATGCTGTCATCTTCTCTAAGATTAGTAGACACTTTTTTCTCCGTGTAATCACACACATGAAAGGACCCCGCAACAAATGTACGGAAAATGGTTTTTTGTCAAAATGTATAATTATATTTTTCATCTTTTGCAACTTTTAAACTGCAGATCAATAATTCCAAATAAAATTATCAAAAAAAAATAGACAGTTTTTGCTTGAATAATTAACAAACTTTTAATTTTTACAAGTATTTTAATAGAAAAATTCGTCTATTATTGAAATGTTATCCATCTGGAAAACGTTTTGTCAGATTTAGTTAGGTGTCTCAGATTTTGTAGATCTGACCCACTGAAATAAAAGTTTTGTACCCACGAACTTCAAAAATTCACGATTTTCTGTACACAGGATGTTTGGGAGTTGTTTAAACACCCCCTTAATATTTGAACGAGGAAATAGACATTTTCTAACGATTAAAATCGCGAAAGATTTTTCGACTATACCATCGAGGTAGGAAATCACTTTATAATAACTTGAGAAACATATCCTAGCATAAAAAGTCGTTTAATAAACTTTAAGGCTTGTTTTAACATTCCATTAAGATTCGAGAAAGGAAATCGACATTTTCTAACAATCAAAATTATGGGCGATTTTCTGATTATGCTATTATCATGAAAAATTAATTTACAATTAACAAGGGAAACATATCCATGCAAAAAGGGATGTTGAAGTTATTTTGAGGGTTGTTTTACTATCCCTTAAAGATTCAAGCAAGAAAATCGAAATTTCCTAACGACCAAAATCACGGGAGATTCTCTAATTATACTATTGGTACCAAAAATTAATTTACAATGAACAAGAAACACATATTCTAGCAGAAAAATTGGTTGAATTTATCTTAAGGGTTCTTTTACTTCCCTTAAAGATTCAAGCAAAGAAATCGCCATTTCCTAAAAAGTATCATCACGGGAGATTTTTTGATTATGCTATTCGCATCAAAAATTAATTTACAATCAACAAGCGGAACATGTTATAAATGAAGAAGTCGTTGAATCAATTCTCGGGTTTGTTTTAGCATCCCTTAAACATTGAAGCAAGAAAATCGACATTGCGTAACAACGAAAATCACGGGAGATTTTTTGATTATGCTATTCGCGTCGGAAATTAACTTAAAATAAACAAGAGAAGCATATTATATCAGGAAGAGTCGTTGAATTTATTCTAGGGATTGTTTTAACTTCCGTTCAAGATTCAAGCAGTAGAAAGCAAAAATTTTCTAAAAGCAGAATCATGGGAGATTTTCGATTATATCATTGGGGAGTCGGAAATCAATTGACAATAAATTTGAGAAACACATCCTAGCAGGGAAAGTCGATGGATTTATTTTAAGGGTTGTTTCAACACTCCTTAAAGATTCAAGCAAGGAAATCGACTCTTCCTAAAAAGCAAAATCACAGGAGATTTTTTTATTATGATGTCGGCGTCGAAAATTAATTTACAATGAACCAGAGAAACATCCTAGCGGGAAGAGTCGTCGACTTCATGTCAAGGGTTGTTTTAACATTTCTTAATTTTTCGAGCAAGAAGATCGACATTTTCTAACAACCAAAATCACCAAAGATTTTTTTATTATGCTATTCGCGTCGGGAGTTAACTTAAAATGAACGACAGAAGCACATTACAGCAGGAAAAGTAGCTGAATTTACTTTAGGGATTTTTTTAACGTCCCTTGAAGATTCAAACAAAAAAAAGCAAGAATTTTCTAAAAGCGAAATCACGAGAGATTTTTTATTATACATATCATTGGAGTCGGAAATCAATTGAAAATAACTTTGAGAAACACATCCTACCCGGGAAAGTCGATGGATTTATTTTAACGGTTGTTTCAACACTCCTTGAAGATTCAAGCAAGGACATCGACTCTTTCTAAAAAGCAAAATCACCGGAGATTTTTTTATTATGATGTCGGCATCGGAAATTAATTTACAATGAACTAGATAAACATCCTAGGGGCAAGAGTCGTCGAATTCATTTTAAGGGTTGTTTTAACATTGCTTAATGTTTCAAGCAAGAAAATCGACATTTCTTAAGAGCCATAATCACGGGAGATTTTTTGATTATGCTATTCGCGTCGGTAATCAATTTAAAATAAACAAGAGCAGCATATCCTGACAGGGAAAATCGTTGAGTTTATTTAAAGGGTTGTTTTGACATCCCTTGTAGATTCAGAAAAGGAAATCGTCATTTCCTAACGATCAAAATTACAAGAGATTTTGATCATACTATTGCGGTCGGAAATCAATTCACAACAAGCTTGAGGGACATATCCTAGCCGGAAAAAACATATAGTTTATTCTAAAGGCTTGTTTTAACAACCCTTAAAGATTCAAGCCAGAAAATCAATATTTCCTAGCAATCAAGACTACAGCAGTTTTTTTAAATATTAAGGTAATTCATAAAATCTCCCGTAGATTTCTTTGTTAGAAAGTGTCGATTTCATTTTCTTCATTTTTGAAGGATGTGATTTTGGTTGTTAGGAAATGTAGAATTTTTTACTTGAATCTGTGAGGGATGTTGAAACAACTCTCAAAATAAATTCAACGACTTTTCCTGCTCGAAGATGTTTTTTGCATGCATTGTTAAGTGATTTTCGACCCCAATATTATAATCAAGAATTGTTTAAATAATCCCCAAACATCCTGTATACAGCAAATCGTGAATCGGTTATGTTCATGGGTACAAAATTTTTGTTTAAGTGGGTCTTATCTACAAAATCTGATTCATCAAGCCAAATCTAACAAAAAGCTTTATAGCAGGATAACATTTCAATAATAGATAAATTTTTCTATTAAAATACACGTAATAATTAAAAGCTTAGTAGTTCGAGAAAAAACTGTCTATTTTTTCTGACAATTTCATTTCGAATTATTGATTTGCAGATTCGATTATACAAAAACAAATTATAATCAGACATTTTAACAAAAAGCCATTTGCTGTACATTTGGTGCGGCGTCCTTTGTCCCCTCAAATGGTCAAAAGTTTCGGTACACGCTTAGTTGCCCACCGATTGACATTAGCCATTCTCTTTTTATTAGAAGGACCGCAACATCACTCGTCCCTACTGTACTTCGGACTAGATCTCAATCTCTGAAACTCAGTTGGCTTAATTAGTTGAGGAAACAGTGGGTTCGTTAATTAACTAGTTACGTTTACCCACTCTGGCTAGTAAAAGGGAGATTCGCCCAGTCATGTTAACAAAGATCTATTACTGAATTCGTCGAAAACTTTTGGTGTACGTTGCTCTTTCCAAAGTACATGAAAACACATACATATATGCATATACCTATGTATGTTTCAGTAAGGCACTTTACTCGCCTACCTGAGTAAATTAACAAAGCACTCCTTTCGTTTCCGCCTGGATACGTATTCAAATGTTAATATCGGATTCATGTCAAATATTCCAAGCCTGATGAAGCCGAAATATGACAAACCGCTCCTTACGAAATTGCTTCAGGAACTTTCAACTAGTCTTGAGACCTTTGAAAATTTTCTGCATTCTGAAATTTTCCTAATCTCCACACTTGATCAGAATAGAGGGAATGGAGCTCCGAGCTTGCTGATTCAAGTTCTTTTGACTCATAATACAGAATCTAAATACGGAAATGTAATCAAAACTTTTCTACTTCATGTTGTATATTTCAATGGATTTCAGATTTTTAGTTCCATTCCAAATGTTTCTTTTTATTGCAAAATGTTCTATGAATGGTTTTCTCAAGCAAATCTTGTTATTGGTATTCATTAAATTCTGGCTACTATAATCTAGACCTCTTTTCAGTTTTTTTCCAGAGTGATTTTATACAAATTCAAGACCGTCCATTTCAGAAAAATTACGGACTTTTAGAGTTTCAGTGAATTTCGAAATTTTAATGAATTCCAAATTTTGAACGGTTTAAATCTGATACTTCTAAACCAAGAAACTATTACTCTCTAATTGTTTATAAATTCGAAAACTTCATAAATATTATTTAGAATTAATCAAAAATGTTTCTCTCTCAAATTTGAAATTTGTCGAAATGTATCATTTTCGAATGAGACAAGTTTCTATTCTACATTCATTTTGAACTTGAATCTCCTGAATTTTTGAATTTCAAATAAGTTCTAGTCTTTTGTGAATTAAATTACTTGGGACTTCGAAAAATTAAAATTTTCTGTTCCATTTTTTAAAATTTAACTTTTATTTCTTTTGTTGATCTTTTGTTCTTGTTTTTTTACTGTGAGCGTAGCTTAAATACTTCTTCATTTTTGAAAACATCAAATTTAAAAATGTCATCATTTTACAAAATGAATGCTTTTATATTTAGAATTGTTTGTTAATGAAACACTTCACATCGAAAATAAGGTCACTTTTAAATGACTAAACTTTTCGAATCTTCAATTCAAATCTTTCCATTTCGAAAAATGTATATTTATATGTATGTATATAAGTAGAAACTTATTTAATTCAAAATTTTTTCGATGTACATTTTTTTAATTACACATTTTCTGGTTTGAATTTTCAATGTGATATTATTCAATTATGAACGTTTTATGTTTAAAATCTTCTCATTACTCTGGCTTCTCTTTTCATATTTTTAATTCTTGAACATGCTCAATTAAAATTTATTATTTTCAAACGCTTGCTATTTGAAATTAATAAATTTGGAAGATTTCAGGTTTAATATCGATCTACAATGCAGACAATTTCATGCCGATCTTGTACAATTTGAACAATTTCATTATTTAATTAAACAAAAAAGAATCTTAAACTCTAAACTTGTTCGTCTTTGAATGCTTGTGAGCTTCAAATTGAAAATTTTTAATAATTTCAAACGCTTTCAGTTTGAATTGTTCACTTCTATACGCTTTCAATTCAAAATCTTGCAATGGCAACCGTTTTCAGTTTTTTATATATTTGATTCTAACCACTTCAAACTTGAAATTACTCAACTATTGAGCTATAAATTTTCAACTGTAGGATTTTGATTTGAAATTACACAATGAGGGACATTTTTAATTTGAAAATGTTTCTCGACTTAAAACTGTTTAAATATCAACGCTTTTCAGTAAAATAACATAATTTTAAAAGTTTTCAATTTCAAATTGTACAGTTTTGAAAGTTTCAGTTAAAAATTGACCAATTTTGAAAACAAATTTTTTAATTTAATTATTCAGTGAACACTTTCAAAAGCTTTAACCTTAAATTAATCCTTCTACGATATTTTTCCTGTTCATATTTCGCAATTTGAACTTACATACAATTGTTCAATTCATGCCCTCTCCACGTGGAATATTCCATAGACTTTTACTCGTAATTTTAATGAGTTTTTAATTGAAATGTCCTGTATTTGAATTAATCACTTGATATGATTAATTTTAGGGCTTTCCCAATGTGAAAAATGTGGAATCATTTATACTCGCAGCAAGTGATCAAAAAGTGAACAATGAACATGATGTAAAATAATTTTAAGGCCATTATTCTTGATTAAAATTGAACAAAATTTACGTTAAGAACCAACGAAATTATTTGCTGTGAGGCTTGATATTTTTTAATTCCCCTGTCTAATTTTCAGGCCAAAAACGATATTTTGGCACAAGAGTTTTGAGAAGTGTACAAAATTTGACATTTTCCTGGACCTCATTTAAGAATATTTCATGCGTTTTCCAGGTTCTTTACAGCATCTTTTTAAATTTCGTAGGTACGGTTTTCAGGGTTTGCCAACTGTTTTGGCTCTGTAGCAACACTGAATTACGTGTCAGCGTATCTACTCACCTAGAAAACCTGGAATTGTCAGGGAATTTTATTGATCCGGGAAAGTCAGGAAAAAGTCAGGGAATTCTGTTTGAAATCAGAGAATTGTTTCAAAAGTGCCTAAATTTTGTTTTAAGTTGTAATGAAAGAATAAATAACAATTTTTCGTATGAAAGTAAATTTATAGCACTGGATTTATATTTATTCAAATGGAACCTCTTTTCATCATTTTCACTAATCTCAGGAATTTTTTTTCTTCAAAATATTGATATGTTAAATATGCATTGATTTTTAAGCATGAAAATAAAATAAAATATTTTTTTCTGTAATTCGCAAAAAAGTGCTAGTTTTTCCACCTGTTTTCTGTGTAAAGAGTGACCGAGTTGTTGTCGATGACGTGACGCATGCGCAGTGTCGACCTTTCCTGGCAAACGGTGAGAAAAGTAGACGGACGCATTGGAAAATGTAGACGGACGGAGCGAAAAAAGTGACGCACAGTGAAAAAAGTAAATAAAGTGCGAACTACTGAACAAACCCTGTGGCCTGCTTCAGTAAGTGAAGGTGA
>JAUMHM010000004.1:4034131-4047210 GCA_032362435.1 Melikaiella ostensackeni
CTGAAGAAATTCTAAAATTATGATTGGGGGGGGGGGCTGGTGTAACTGACCTACTGAGGTGCTTGTATAGAAGGAGAAACAGTATAATAAGTTATGTGATAAAAAAAAGAGGTAGAGGATACAAGGTTTGAGTAGGAGGCAGAAAAGGCTAGCTCGGGGGAAAAAGTATAGGAAGTAGCTAATACAGAGAGGAGAAAAAGAAAAAGAGTTAATCAGGAGATTGAAATGTTAGAATAGCAAAAATATTTTATGGAACTTATAAGGAAAGTGGAAAAAAATAACGGAAGGAGGTAAAGAGGGAAGGGAGAAGGCAAAAGTAGAGGATATCACAAGGGAAAAAATAGCAACTGCTATAGGGTCATTGAGAGAGGAAAAGGCATCAGGTATATATGGAATCTCGAATGAAGTTTGAAAATGTAGGGCCAAGTAATTGAAGAATTGTGCGTCGATAATGTGCAACAGGATTTGGAGAGGGTAGGATTGGCCAGAAATATGGAAAGAAGGAACAGTGGTACTTATTGTGGAAAAAGGAAAAGGGGTTAAAGATTGTAGGGGGATGACATTGATGCCGAAATTATATCAGATATATGTAACAATGGTATTAGAGAGGTTAAAGAAAGATGTAGAGGAGAAAAAGGTAATTTTACTGAATCAGACAGGATTTAGGGAAGGTATGTGGGTTATAAATAATATTTATGCGTTTAACTCATTCGACAGGGAAGAGGTAGATAAAGCTATGGAGGAAAAGGGGATAAGATAAAGTTTAAGGAAAAAGTAGCAGAGATCTTTAGAGAGACAAAAAGGAAGGTTAGGAGAACAAAGAAGACAGTTTTTGGATAGCTTGAGGTGTAAGGCAGGGTTGTTCTCTAAGTCCGCTCGTGTTTAATATATTCATTTCAGATTTGAATGAGGAGATGAAGAGAAGAGGATGAGGGAGATTGAGAATAGGAAAATAAAAAATATTTACAATAGCATATGGGGATGATATAGTGATGACGGAGGAGAATGACGAAGGTATCGCAGGTTTAATAATGGGATCAGAAAATACTTGGTTAGGAAAAAAAACTGAGGCTCAATATGGATAAAACAAAGGTATCGAAGTTTAGAAAGGGCAGAGGGAGAAAGAACAAATGGACAGAGAGATGGAAAGGTGAAAAGTTAAAGGAATTGGAGGAATTTAAATATCTCGGTCTTATCATCCAAGCAAATGGAAAACGTGGAGCGCATATTAGGGAAAGGAATATGAAAGCGGCGGGAAAATCAAACAGATATGTGGAATAGGGACAAGAAAGTTTTAAAAAGATTGGAATAGACGAATGAGGTTCAATACGTTGGCATAGTCGGTATTAGGCTATGGGGCAGAAATCTGAAGATGTGAGGAGAGGAAGGAAAATAGAGAAGTTGCAAGAAAGATATTCTAGATGGACATTAGGGATAGACTGGAGAACTCTGGGTTATATGGTAAGAGAAGAGGCTCAAAGGGATAAATTAAGAACGAGGGCAGGAAAGAGGACATGGAAATTTGAAGAGAAACGAAGGATGGCAATAGGAAGAGAGTTAGCGAGAAAGTGTTAAAAAGAGGTGAAAGAGAAAGAAAAGAGGGCGCTAGAGTTAAAGCGATGGGAAGAAGGAAGAAGAGAGTTTTTCAGAGATCGAGGGATATAAGGAGAAGGGAATATACACTATGTGGAATCGGAAAAAAGAGATGGAGAAAGGAAGGTGATTTATATATGGGGGAGGATAGGGGAACCAAGATACAATAAGTGGTATCAGGTGATAAAAAAGAAGGGTTGCCAAATATCTGGAGAGAGGATGCGGGCGAAAAGAGATGGACAGGAACAGGTAGATGGAGACTGGGAAATGAAGTAAAAGAAGCAATGTGTTGAGAGAAGCATGAGAAGAAAGTATGAATGGAAAAGAGGAGAAAAGGAGAAGGATAGTCACATAGAATCATAAAGATAGCTGAAATTGTACAGTCAAGATAAGTAACATTAGGAAAAAAAAGATGCGGCTGCGCTTTCCCCTCTCCCCTCCTTCTTTCTCACGCGCTCACTCGCTCGTACGCTAAACCACTCGATCACTCGTTCGTTCAAACTCTTTATACTCCAAAGGATTAGAAATTATATGTATTAAATTAGAGAATGACTTAGAATAAACGATGTAAAAAGGTTGTAATAAAGATGTAGAGAAACCGAAGTCTTGTAATCCCTGAGGGGACACATTACACTAGTAAATACAGGAGGAATAATCATTTTCCCGATTAATACTTTTTCCTATTTTTATTATTTAGTAATATTATTGATTCTAATTTTAATTTTTTTTAGTTACCACGTGCCCAAATTCTAATTATCTTAAATTAGTGCTTGGCTACATTTGAATTTCGCATCATTATTCTTCTGCCTGATGTGCTTTAGGTAGAGTGAAATTTCTGTTCCACAAGGATTCGGTGAAGTGAGGATTACGCCAAATTCCGATTGGTGTGAATAAAAGTAATTTCGAACGGTATTGCAAAAAAATAGAGATAATGAAAAAACTGTTATTCGGTCAAATGAATTTTGGCAAAATAAACATCAGAAAAAGTAGGATTTTCGGAATATTTAAACAAACCTCTACAGCCTGATTTTCCCGAATCATTTGACCCATTTTTTATTCGTTATATTTTCTCTCTTCAGTTCTCTAGTCTATATTTCTCGAGTTTTTCACATTTTCATTTCACCAAATTTCTATATTTAATAATTTCGCTAATTGCTACTCTGCAAATTTCACACCGCTCTTGATCTTTACTTTTCTTACTTGACACTTTCCCTAACTTTTCCACTCATGCATTAATCTTGTTTGCTAGAATCCGACAAAAGATTCGGTGGAACAGTTACCAGTTAAAATACGAGAGATAGTCGGAAACTCCTGTTTCCACCCTTTTCACGTACGTGAAGGACGAACCCACATGCATGCGTGACCAATCACCTATTCCTCTTCACCCTTCACCCTTGACTCGTCTATTCAAGGATCGTTCTTCACAAGCCCTCGTCGTAATCCCGGATCTCAGATAAATCTCTTGCGCTCGCGTCTTGATTCGTCTTACTTTCCGTCCTCGATCCTGGAACATCGAAAATTGAGCCATTCAGCAGAAACGATATTGTTATTTCTCCCATGCTGTACGGTTCGATATAGACTCTGCATTCGTTCTAAGGAATCAAGATTTTATGACACCAACTATCGTTTTCCATTTCCTTTCCTCTAAGCCTCAATTGTTTTTTACAACATGTCTTTCTTGATAGCCCAAGTATTTACGTTTTGTAGTTATTGTATATTGTTTCGAGAGTAATTGAAGTATTTTATAAAATTATTGAAAAAACAATCTGAAATGACTGGAATTCACTGGCTGAAGGGCGAGAGGGGTATTAGGATAAATTAATTTCGGATGAAGTTCCGAAAAGGCCTTACGTTCAATTTTTTTGAAACTCCGTATACTCATGTATTTTGACGCGCTGATTACGAAAATCATAGTGGAAATTGGCGAAAATTCGATTTTCATGGTAAAATCCATAAAAATCATGAGTCCCCTCGCCTCTCACAAACCATGGTGGTTTATTATCGTGAGTCCCCTCGCCTCTTACGAATCAGGATGCTTTATTAACGTGAGTCCTCTCGCTTCTCACGAATCGGGGTGCTTTATTATCGTGAATCCCCTCGCTTCTTACAAATCAGGGTGCTTTATTAACGTGAGTCCCCTCGGCTCTCACAAACCGGGGTGCTTTATTATCGTGAGTCCCCTCGCCTCTCACGAATCGGAGTGCTTTATTAACGTGGGCCCCCTCGCCTCTCGCAAACCGGGGTGCTTTATTATCGTGAGTCCCCTCGCCTCTCACGAATCGGCGTGCTTTATTATTGTGTGTCCCCTCGCCTCTCGCAAATCGAGGTGCTTCATTATCGTGAGTTTCCTCATTTCTCACAAGCCAGGGTGCTTCATTAGCGTGAGTCCTCTCACCTTTCACAAGCCGGAGTGCTTTATGCCCTAAGAAACTGAAAAAGGGGCCAAAGTTCCTCAAGGGGCAAAGAAAACGGAAAAAACTAAAGAGCTAGATTCCCCATAAAAATATACACAATTCTTGTATCTGGAATAGCAAATTTCAATATCAGCAACTAATTGCGCAAAAGGATCCGCACTTAATTTTCTAACTCGTCATCGCTACAAAAACTCGCAAAGATGGTCTGCAAGGTTGCTCTTCCGCACTCCTCCTCGTGACAGGAATCGTCGCATCCATCTCCAGGAGGACTCAATGTTTTGGGTATAAGCATGGGTCTCACTATTCACAAATTCCTCGAAATGATTCGCAATTTCATGAAGATAACCGTGTACTGCCAAGTTTATGTAGCCTCTCCAGCAATCAATGTGGATCTCTGTTTTTTTTTTTTTTAATCAGAGCAATCACACACACCTCTCTGCAAAAAGAAAAGCGGTATGCAATAGTTTCTCTAGAAAATTGCTGACCTTCTAAGAGGCATCTTCCTCTGATGGTTTGCTCAAAACTAAAATTCACTGCGAAGTTGTATGTAGTTAACATACATGAGGCTGCAGAAATATGACAGTTTTCAGACCATGTATTCTGCGCAACCATATGAGAGTGAAAATATTTTCCTTTTTTCTGACAGAAAAATCCACTGCAGGTTAATTTTGAATCGCTGAAAGCCATTTTCTTTTTATGCTTATAACAGAATCGTTGCGCTGAAATCAATTCAATATCCCGTTACCACTAAAGTGTCTTATCTCGATCTTAAAAAATGAGACTCAAACTAAAAATGTCGTGTCGCTGATTCATCCTGGTGATAGGTTTAGAACCTGGAAAAAAAGAAAAACTAAAGAAAAAAAATTCAGAACGAAACCTCTGCACTCACTTTTGTACTATATAATTGTTTTAGTTCATTCGACCTGAAAATAATAATAGCACGTAACCAACTGCTCCTGAAGTACCGTCAGCGCGGACGGTGAAGAAAGGCCTATCACCTACTGCACTCAAGCCTGTCACACGTACTAAATTTCAATAGCAATTTTCTCAGAAACTCTCACTCCTAAAGGAAAAGTATTGTGGATAAAAAATGTATATTTTGAATGGATCTATAACTTTTGTCTTGAAATTTTTCCGAAACTTTCTGTATTTACCGAGATAAATTCAAAAAACCATGACTTTCATGGGTTTTGTATGATTTTCGCCATAATAATCAAATTTGCGCCAATTTACACTGCCATTTTCGTCATCCCCGCATCAAAATACATACATATACGGAGTTTCAAAAAAGTCGAAGGTAAGAAAAATACATGTTTTCGGCAGAGGATAGGCATGAAATTTTCATCTTTATCGTCAAATATCTCGAAAAATTTCACTCATACAAAAAAACGGATAAAACATAAAGCGTGTATTCTGATTAAGTCTACAACTTTTGTTGACATTATTTTTTTCAAATTTCAATCGTTCTCGATATAAACGTGAAAACCCATGATTTTTATGGGGTTTATATGATTTTCGCCATGAAAATCAAATTTGCTCCAATTTTCACCATCAGAGGTAAGGGCTATTCGGAACTACACCCTTCATTTCTATTATATCCAAAACTTCCTTCATTAAACTTTATTCATTAAAAATCTTTTTATGTCGAGGAATATAAATTTCATAAACATGAATTCATCAATTTTAACAAATATTGAATGTCAGACTCAAGTTCTAAGGGGACTAAAAGTGACATCAAAATGTAGGGTGCGGATTGTTCTACAGAGTCTCTATTAAGACATTCGATCAAATTCCGGAGAAAGAGAGAGAGAGACATTTAGAAAGAGGAAGGGGGCAAACGGACTAACGGGGTGATGAGGAAATGAGGAAAGGAGAATAGGAGGTATTAGAGTAGGGAGAAGGGAGGGGGGGTGAAGGGTAAATGGACGTGGAGATGAGTTCTTGATAATAGAGGGAGGTGGAGGGGAAGAGTAGAGTAGAAAGAGAGTGTGGAGGAGGGGGGATGGAAGAGCCGGAGAGAGGGAAAATTTATAAGAACATGGTTGTATGGAAGTGAAAAGGGGAGAATGGGAAGAAGAGGTGGTAAGGTCCGAGAGGTGGTAAGGATTAAGAGTGGGTGGCATTAGGTGATGAAAAGGAGGGGCATGATGGATTGAGGACAAAGAAAGTAGAAGTGTCGAGAGGGGGAAAGGGAGAGGGGTGAGTGGACGATATCAGGAGCGGATAAAAAAAAGGAGGAGATATGGGAGTTGTAAAGTGGCAGAATGGGAAGAAGGGGAGAGGGGAAGTGGATGTGGAGGAGTGGAAGGGGCATGGAAAGGGAAGTATGGAGAGGGTGGAAAGGTGAGTATAAGTTATGCTAGAGAGTGAGTGGGATTAAGAGGTGATGAGAGGGAGGGTTACTTTTAATGAGTCTGGTTCATAGCCAAAAAACGAACATTTCAAGTCAGGCATTTTCAAATCCATAAAACAATGAAGATCTCCACATTAAAAGGTAAATGTTCATAAAAGAAAAGTGAAGAATGCGAACTTTAGGATAAGGCATAAAAAAAGTGCTCTGGAAAAAGGATTTTTGTACTTTCTCATACACTTTAGCTCGTAGTAGTGCGACGAATTTTGCTGTCGGACACCATAAAAAAGAATGCAGTTTTCGATCCCGGATTTTTCTCGTCGGCTGTTCCATATCAAGAAAAACTACCCTCTTACGTGGATTTACATTTTATGTGATCATTCCAACGTCTCATTTCTCAAAACGTCTCCGTCTGTTTCCTTGAATCTGAATCTTCCACTTGGAGAGTAATGGCTTTTGTAGAACATTCTAGAAATATTTCTCGGCCTCTCTCTGACATACGACTTTGAGTGATTTGATTTACTTCCAATACCGAGAGTATAGTAGCGCTTAGAGTGAGAAAATGTTCCTTCTACTCGAAATGATGTGGAATGTGGTACACTTCTTCGAAGACAATTGTAAAAGGAATAGTTTGTCAATGTAAATTTATTTTGAATTCTTATTTTAGTATTTGATATACAACAGAGAGGCGTCCTAAAGTGGTATGCATATTATTTTTTTGAGAGGGTGAGCAATTCTACTCTAAAATTCTACTAGAGAAATCTGAATCATTTCGTGGAATTTTTTTGGGTTTTCTACAATATCTATTCGAATGACAATTATATACCTAGTCTGTTGGGAAGCATTTATGATAGAGAAGTATACGAGCTGATTTCATCAAAGCGACATATGGAAAAACGTCAACAAGAGGAATTGTATCTTTTTAAAAGATCAACAAAATTTTCCGAGTACGCAGTCCCGGACCTAGGTATAATATTACTAATGTAATAATAACGATTTTCATAAAGAGTGTGATAAACTTTTAATATATTTTTTATGTAGAATCATAGAATTAAGGTTGCTTGCAAGTTTATTGCCTACGTAACTGCCTGCAGTAAACTTACAAAATGTCTGTCAAAAATCGAGCACGATGCACGAGTACAAACGTCACAAACGTGCGCGCCTTAGGCGCGTTCAATGTTGTGAGCCCAACAAGCTGTGCGCGATGCCCACGGGTCGGCAGATTTTTATTATGAATATTATTGTTATTATTATCATACCATAAGGCCACGTTCCTTTCGGATTAGGCGTAACTCGTTAGGTTCTAGCCTTGTTATACTACTGGAGATTAAGGAATTCATATGGTAAGGATAAGTGAGGGATGTGTAGGATAAAGGTTAGATTTTAGATAAATCGAGAAGTCGCATGGTGCTTATTCGAACAACATAAGCGTCCGACAACACCGCTCCGTCACCGGTCGCTGATCAATCTCTCCAGCAATCACCCTAGGTAGAGAGTTTTACAATGCTATCGTACATCATGGTTCATACATGAACAAACAAACTGACTGTCAGAAAATGCCCATACAAATATCCATAATCTATATTCTATTTGTATTCAGACTAGCTTATTTTATCCAGAAATAAATTGCGAAAGAAACGGGGAGAAGTGAGATTTGCGTATAGTATATAAGATAGACAATGATTATAGAATTGTGGGTAACAGATACCAAAAAGTGTGATGGAAATGGACAAAAAAGAATGTAGTTTTTGGTGAATTGAATTGTCTAGATGGTGTATGAAGAATATCAGATTGCTAAGGAAAACCCATAAATGAGAAAATCCAGGATCTTGATCTAACACTTCAATTAAGTTTAAAGTGAACCTCCATGGCAAGATGATAAGAGTATTTTATAAGGTGAGAAGTATAGTATGGGGTTAAAGCGAGAGTAAGACGTAAAAGGGGTCTAAGAGTTGAGGGTTCAAGACGAAAAAGGCGCTTTGGGCGACGATGCTGTCAAATCGACAACGCTCTGGCTTCATTACTCGCCGTGGCTCGTTTTCATCGATCGCGGACCTCTTTCTTAAAGAGGCACCACCTCTCTTGAAAGAGCTCTCCTCTTCGATAGGGCATGTGCTTTTGTCAATCACGAAAACTTCATAATACTCTTCAAACAAAAGACCAGCGTTTTAAACTTGGTGCATAAAAGACATACTTTTAAAGTACTCGAGTGAGTTTTTTCAACTTATAGGTTTTATAGGTACTCTATAAAGAGTCTTCCTATCTAGATCACGATATTTTCCTCTGTAGGTTTGGATAATATATGATTAACTGAACAATCCTGTTCAATATCAAAATTTTCTCTGAGAAGTAGTATTCAAATTATTATTGAGGATAAAAGACAGCTATTGATCTGCAACTGCTTTAATCATCATCAGCCATAACAGTAATAGCAAATAGGTATTAGGTAGTCACAAAACCCTTTATGTCTTATTAGTCGATACCCCATTTTTCTCCATAATTGACACCTTTTATAATCCAATAGTTATTACCCCTTATGTCATAGTCAACACCTTTTTATCCCATTAGTTGATACCCACTATTCCTAAATATATGAAAAATTGACGTCCGTTTGACCGTGAAACGTTTCGCTAGACATGACGTAATCTGAATTAAAGAAATAAATGGGTTATTTTAATTGTCTGAATTTGTATCCATTCGTAACCCCAAATTACATAATTTTCATTTTCAATCGATTTCTAACCGGTACGAACCACTGAAACGTTATATCAGCGAGGATATAACCAAAATTAAACAAACAAGTAGGTCATTTTAGTCGTCTGAATTTGAATCATTTTACAACCCGCGAAAAATTATCAAATTTCAATTTATAACCGATATCTAGTCGATACGTGTCAGTAAAACGTTTCACCAGACTCTTTAGAACAACCGTCGATTGTACCACCCTAAAGAACTACCCTCTATGCGTTTATCCATAAATTCGTTACATTTTTTGGCAACAATATTTTTTTTCAAGTATGGAAGCTTAAGAAACCTAGGAAGAGCTCTTCGGAATATTCCCTGAAGAACCTTTAGGGGGTTGCCCATGTAACTTAAAAAAGTCGACTTTTTTATTGCATAAACCAATGATTTGATATGTCAAGAATATAATCCAGAAGTTTTAGAATGAAATTCTTTTTTTAGTTCGTTTTCAAATTTAGAGGGTGAAGCCAACCCTCAAAGTATTTTTCTGAAAACACAAAAATTCGTAATATAAATAATATTCTTCAAATGTACTGTACAAAAGCTTTATATACATTTAATTTACGTCATTAATTGTTGAATGAATTATTCTTTTACTACAGGCCACTTTTTTTGGGGGGTAAACTACACCTAATTATCATCAAAATATGTATATAAAAATGAAAAACATGTGGCATAAATTCATTTAATTCTAAAAAAAACTTAAACGAAAATTATTTCATGATCATAGAAAAGTAACATAATAATGCATTTAGACCATTGAGGGATAAAATATCCCTAATGAGTCAGCCATGTCTGTTTTGCAATAAAATATTTTTAAGTCGCTCACTAATTGAACAACGGCACAGAAAATTTATGCAAACACTATTTCATGAAGACTTCATGTACAAATTTATAAATTTGCTTTTGATTTCAAATGAGAAACGAAATTTATTTACTTAAGGCTCTATCGGCCTCAAGGACTACATTCTCATCACATTATTCGCGCTTTGCGCTCGATTTTCTGCGCTCACCGTATAATATATACAAGTAAATAATTAAAAAGACGATTAAAAAAATTATCTTGGTTTACGATTGGTCCTATAAGGAAATGTTTAACAGCAATTTTATTTGACCTGTTAAAAGCACAAATTCTACTTTTTTGACTATTTTTTTCTCATCTCGCGTCCTTTGGCTCAAAAATTAAAATAAAAATATTCCAATACTATTTTCTATACTTAAAATACAAACCATACCATGTAGGGTTTCCAAAAGGAAACGTTTTTCTTCTCCTAACTTTTTTTCATATCGTGCATTGTTTGGCTTAAAATTCTTATTTTCTTTTTTTTTGAATTTTGGAAATGCTATAACTCTCACAATTCTCTTTCTAGCAAAAAAAGTCATAAGAATAAATTGTTCGACTTTCTGAGTACTATGAATACCCGTACATGGAATTTGTAAAGTTGAAAAGAAAATAGTCTCAAAAATTTTAAGAATGCTCCCACTTTTTGAATTTTTGTCCAAAATGGCTGGCTAACGAATTTGGCCTTTATTTTAGGACTCTCAAAAAGTATACCAAAGGCCAATCTAATCGATCAATTCTTTCGAAAGTTATCGTGCCCACAAACTAAAAATCTACAGACACACAGACAGACACATTCGTAAAAATATATTTTCCGGGTTCAGGGGGTCTCAAAACGTGCACATTTGAGAAAAGTGGGGGGGGGGCAAATTTTACACAAATCTAATACATTCTCTGATGAGAACGTAAAAATTCATTAGATTTTGAAGAAAAAATTCAAAATACTACAATTCCAGTTGGCTATATTATGGTATCTTGATGTCACATCACTCTTCACAAACGTTCTGTTAGAACTAGTTTTTAAAAGCATTGATTGTAGATGAAATTACATGACGAAAAATACAAAAATTTCTATCGACGAATGCAAAGAAGGCATTTCTTTTCAGATGAATAACACTTATTCTAAATTTGATAACAACTTTCACCAGCAGACTCACAGTATCCCAATGGGCTCACCAGTCTCAGGCTACCCTATCAGAAATAGTTATGCAAGACTTAGAATGGTTATGGCGCTTAGGATGGTCCATTTTTTATGGTAAAAAAAATTTGTTTGAAAACAAAATCGCAGAATAGCCTAAATGGTTCCTTTCATGATATTATAGTGGCCTAAATTGTTTCTTTTAACGTTCAATATAGCTTAAAAATTCGAGGTTTGATTTATTAGTATGCGTGATGTGAAATGAATATAATATTTTTTGTTCGCTGTATACCGAGAGCGAGTCAACTTGATGTCGTTTTGCGTGCGGAAAGTTGATTTTTCGCACGAGTGTGTAAAATTTGAAGTTTTGCATGCGGAAAGTTTATTTTCCGCACACTCACAATTTTATAGCACTAGTGCGGAAAAATCAACTTTCCGCACGCAAAACGACACCGAAAAGGGTTACTTTCGTTGTACGGCGGACAAAAAATAGTTTACTAACAACATCTCAGGTTTTAAAACTTTTCTTCCACCATCATACAGTGCACAAACGAACAATTTTGCAAATTGCAAATATTGTCTCAGAAGCAGTAATCAATACATGGAATAAAGTTTGCATTCCAACAAAATTTGGACCTGCTGTAGTCAAGAAGATAAAATCTTTATTTTGAGACCATGAATCTCTACGTAAAAGCAAAGGTAGGAAATTATCTACTTTCGAGAAAAATGAAAAAGATTTTGTTGGGAGTATGCAAATGTTGTTTGAAATAGCGATAGACGATAGAAAATGTATGTCATGAGATTTAGGGACGTGAAGAGTGTTTGCAAAAGAGAAAATATGTGATAGAAGAAAGAAATCAACGAGAATGTGCAAGAAAGGAAGGAGCAAGTACTTCGTATGAACTATATTCTTCTCCGACTGACAGATTAATTGTAGAGGAGGACAGAAACAACGAGGAATTTACAGGAATTCCGAAATACTATAAAAAAAGTAACAACTGAGCCAATGTCAACTAAAGTTAAGTTACCAGACACATGTATTTCAGCGAAAAAATCCCGCATTCCACAAAACATAATAAATTCTCTAGATGTATCATCTACTTTGGACCGAATAAACTTATCTGATAGGAAGTTTACTATGCTACTTGCAGCTATTTCCCGAGCGAATGATGGGAACGTAAATGAAGAAAAATTATCGCGTCCAACAATACCTCGATATCGTTCAGCTCATCGTCAGAAAATCACCAACGAGATTCAGGAAAAATTTTCAGAAGCCGAGAAACTTCCTCTTCAAGTTCATTAGGATGGCAAGCAGATGAAAGCACAAATAAAGAAAACAATAAATTAGGAGTTGAGAGACTTCCAGTTGTTGTCACTGGTTACGAAACCGAAAAAATGATAGAGATTCCGAAACTAACTTCTGAGATAAGTGAATGTATCGCAGATGCTGTTTTTAATCTTTTGATTATGTGGAAAATGATCAACGACATAATTGGAATGTGTTTTGATACAACCGCTCCTAACACGGGAGTAAGTAATGGTGCATGCTATCTTCTGGAAAAATTGATTGGCAGGAATTTTCTGTACTTTGCATGCCGTCATCACATCCACGAACTGATAGTAGGTGGTGTTTCCACATCATTGTTTGGACCATCTAATGGTCAAAATATTCCTATTTTTATGAGATTTGAAAATTTCTGGTCAGAAGTAAATAGAGACAAATTTAGACTTTTATCGATTTCCGAATGAATGTACCTTTTGTACAAGAACTCAGAACAAATGTCATACAAAATCTTCAGAATATTCTACAACGCAAAGAAAAGTCTCATCTACCACGAGACGTTCATGAAGAGATGATAGAGTTTTGGGGTGAACTTCCGATTAAGGTTTACCTCCAAAATCATTCACACTGCGTATACCTACTTATTTTGATGCGCTGATTACGAATATGATAGTGAAAATTGGCGACTAGGCGATTTTCATGGTGAAACCATGAAAAAA
>JAUMHM010000004.1:4056551-4067232 GCA_032362435.1 Melikaiella ostensackeni
AGTCGATGTAGTTCTGGTAGCGGATGATGAAAGAGGGATGAATCTGATGATGAGAGCATTCGAAGAGTATGTGAGAGAAAAATATTTAAGAGTGAATGTAAAACTAAGATAATGTGTTTTAGAAATAGAAAGTGTAGAGTAGAGTACGAATGGAAGATAATTAGTGAGGTGGTGGAGTAGTGGAGGAGTTCTGCTACTATTTTCTGCTAGAATTTTGGTTCGAAACAGGAGGAGGAAACGAGCTGCAGGTGAGAAAGAGATTGAGATTTGAGAGCAAAGTGATGGGACAAGTGTGGGTTATAGAGAAGAGGAGGTTCAAGGACGACTGGAGAAGGAGATTGTGGATGTTCGACGTATTTGTGTAGTCACTTTCAAGTTATGCAGTGGAAATTGAGGGATAGAAAGAGCATAAATGTGTCCCCGGGCAATGCCCAAAAATAAGTCTCCCAGGCGTATGTACGCGTACAGGAGACTATGGACAAAGGAAGGAGGGGTAACGTGGGATGGTCGAAATGGGAGGAAGAAAGATGCGAAATAATGTTCAAAATATGGCATGCAAGCAAGGGGTAGAGAAGGGCAGGAAAAAGAGGAAGAAATGAGGCTCAGTGTGAGGAATGGATGAAGAAGCTGGAAGAGTTGAGAGACAGAGAGTGAGAGCTGGTTGCACGGGGTAATGAAAAGCCAAAAAATGACTCCTAAAGAAGGAGAGTGATGAAATTTTGTTGCGGAATGGAGCTCCATTTTTTATATTGGTTGTGGTAAGAGGAAGCGGAAGCCTAGGGCAAATTCACTAGCGTCTAGGAGTAATAATAGTGGTTCATTCGATTCGTAAGAAATAGTTGGTAAGGTTGTTTACCGACGCCTCCATTCCATACTGCTCCATGTCATGTTTAGGCTATGCATACGCACAGGACTTGGAGCTATTCAAAGAACAAACGCGACGGAGAGCTGTACAACGACCAGATGCGACGTGGCGCCGCACACTGCCTAAACGCGACGTGGAGCCGTATGGAATTGAGGCTCTGTCTATAAGAAAGCATGTAATAGTCCTGTAAAGATTCTTAGTCTCGTAAAAGGGAGCGAGTATAAACAAAACCGGGATAAAATCCGAGACGGCTATAAATCAGTTAAAAATTGGAATTTTGTAATTTTTTTTGAGGCTACAAATTGATCAACAGAATATGTAATACAAACTACAGGCTTAGCTAAAATAGCGTAACTTTGAATATCTAAAATGCGAAGTAAATGTTAAAACTAAAACATAATATAAATAATATCGTTAAAGAAAATAATTTGAGTAAGAGAAGATAAATATTATCAAAGGTCCGACGAAAGAGGAGAAGAAGGAACTTCGAGCGATGTTCCTTTTCTCCGAGAACAAAGAATCACTACGAAGAGAAGCTCAACCACTGAAACTCTTCTCCTAATTTAAATACCACTTTTTTATAAAAGGTGAAAAATATTTGTAGAAAACACGTTATTTTCATTCGTGGAATGTGAATGCGATATAATATGTGTAATGTAATACGTTTAGTTTCCAAAATAAACCTCAAAATCTAAAATTTGTTAGGAAAAATTGAGAAAGAAACGCAGCATCTTCGGACTGTCCACTCTTATGCTCTATCAATCTGCTTTTGAGTAGGGAAACTGAGAAGGACCAAGAAGAGGTTTGTATAAACCTGAAGTGAAAGCTCTCACTGGCACAAGTGCCAAGGGTTTTTGTTCCTCCAGAGATGCTTTTTTATTTCTGACACTGACGAATGTCCCCTTCTAGAAGAGCTCACCAGTAGTGAACTCTTTTTATATATTATTCAAAAAATTCAACACAAACAATCTGAAAGTTATTGTAAAAACTATGCGTGCTACACAGATTATCAAAACAATTAAAAATAGCTTAGCGCCCTGGAAATGCAGGATCAGAGTTTGTATCTTTATATACAGAAAGTTATTTATTATTCACTTTCTTACTTTCTTAGAGAAAATTTCATTTGAATTTGGGAAGTATACATTTTTTCTTCAAACATAACATATATATCTATTATCCGTTGCTTCCGGGACAAATTAAGCAATTTTTAATGTTTTTAACATGATAAGACTTGAAAGATTAAAAATATTCAAAATCCTTCAATTTTGGACGGTGCAAATGACAATGATTTTTTTTGACAAAATTCCCACTTTTTAGTAAAAAAATCTATTCAATCACTTTGAATGTCACTTGATACTGTATGATACGATACTTATTAATGAATTTATCGTCTTTGAAATTTCTATGATTCCAATCTAAAATTACAGTTCTGAATACGCCATTCTAGAACGGTTCAATTTTTGAGCCCTTGAAACTAAAGCTTTTTTTCTTTCAAAAGCCTAAATTCGAAAATATTTGGTTTCCAATTTCTTAATTTTTGGAGGTTTCAAATATCAAATTTCACAATGACGTAGGCTACTACTTTAAATTTGTCCAATTTTGAACTCTTTATTTTAAAACAGTGTCTAATTTTGAAGTGAGTGATATTATGTGATATGTTATGAAGAAAAAATTTTGTCGCTGGGGTGCATACTTACCGAGGGGGAGAGTCAAAAATGGAACTCGAAAATAAATTTGACTTTTTTTATACTGAAAGGCAAGCTTAGCTTTTTTTTCATGTAAATAGCTTCAAGTTAAAAAATCAGCATTTCATAATTCATCCGTAAAAATAAGCATTCAGTAGGTTTTGAGCGGATAATATCTTTCTCAAAGATTTATGACTCTTTTAAAACCAATTTAAAAATGTTGTTCTCACTAGACATACGATAGGGTTCTTCATTCATTTCCATTGAACATAAGCATCATTAATGATCTGAAAAAATCTGAAATAACCGGGCCAATGACCAGAAACTTGTTTTTGTTTTTAGAGGCGACCATGCAATATTTTTGATTGATATTGAAAATTTGGCTGCTAATATTTTACAATAATTTTTAATCAATTATCTCAATGATTCAACAATTTTAAATTGAAATCCTCTCAAAGCCATAATAGTTCCAAATTCAAATATAAAAAATTTCAGGATAATTGCACTAATAAATCTTTCAACATTGCAAAATTTCTTATTGAAAGCCTTGATAATCAGTTTTCAATTACATAACTCTAAATTGAAACATTCTCAATTGTTCAGTTTCAATTTTAAACGTACAAAATTATCCGGTTTTTTAAATTCTTTGAAATCGTAGAATATCAATTTAAGAGACTTCATGGTTTCACAATTTTTAGTTTGAAGGATTTGTGATTAAACAATTTTGAATTAAATGCCTCTAGAATAAATGCAAAACAATGAGAATTTAAGAGATTCATTTGTCAAATTCAAACCTTAAAAATAAGAAGATTTTAGAACTAGAAATTGAAAATTGCTTTATTTTGCATTTAAAATTGTTCAAAAATATTAAACATTTCAATCTCAACTAACAGAAAGAACAATTTCGAGTTGAAAGACTTAAGATTGTGCGGTTTCCAAAATTAGAGTCATAGCGATCTTCTTTTGTATTACTTTTTTAAATTTTGAATTTTCAATGTAATATCTTAAAATTTTCCGATTTTCAGTTGAAGATTTTTAGAAACGAATCATTTAAAATTGAAAAATATTTCATTGGGACATTTCGAAAATGAATAATAATGTTGTTGTAAGTGTTATTTGAAGTCAAAATCGATATAAATTGAAATATTTATCTGAAATTTATACCCCAGTAGTTGAATAATTTAGCTGATTTTGAATGGTTACAATTTTAGAGTTCTGAATTTTCATGTTCAGCGCTGAATTTTTCATTTCTTCCTCATCATTTAATGTTTAACGTTTCGTAGTAGAAATGCTTTCATTTATAATATTTTCCAGTTAAAATTACTTCACCCAGAACGTCTTTTTTAGAATAATTCAATTTTAAAGGTTTATAGTTGACAATTTTTCCATTTTGTATAGTGAAAATAATGGTGAATTTATTTCTTGATCTTAGAAAAATTTGTCTAATCAGTTTTAATATTAGATTATATTATTTTTTAATGTAATAATAATTGTTAATTCTACAATTTCAGAAGCTTTGGCTTTGAAACATTCAATTTAGTTTTCAATTTCAAATTCTCAAATTTTAATCGCTTCGAATCGAAATTACTCAAATTCAAAAGTTTCAAATTTTAAATTCTCCGACTTTGAGCGCTTTTAATTAGAAATAATACAATTTCGATTCATTTGAATTTTAAATGATCTAATTCTCCAAACTCTAATCCGAAATTATTCTATTTTGGACGTTTTGAAATGGTCCTGTTTTCCATATTTCAATTTGAAATCATTCAATTTCGAGATTCTTCAGTTCATATTGAAATTATTCACATTTAAGCGCTTTTATTTAGAAATTATACAAGCTCAATTCATTTTCATACCATTCGTATTCAAAATATTGTTTCTTATTCAAAATTTTCCTAACCTGAAATTGGTTGGTTTGAAACGTTTTCATTTCAGAATCGTTGAATATATTTTTGTTCAATGATAAACGCTTTCAATTTCAAATTATTAATGATTAATTACTGTTTCAAAGAATTGTTAAACTTCTCATATTTAAACATTCGTTCAATAATAGACTTTAAAATTGTTTGTGCTTTTAATGTTAGGAAATAAAAATTCAGGGACCTGAACGCGCGTTTGGCGCGCGGGCATTAACTACTAGCGATAAGAATGATTTGTATAGAAATAGTAGTACATGCTCGAAATATATATTAGTAATTGAGTAACCGGATGAAGAAATAATGCACAAAAAATTTTTATCAAATGAGCAGTCTAATGAGCGATGCATAGTATATTGTGCTACAAGTACGGAGAGTAGGCAGTTCCACACGACTGTGAAGTTTGCTGCACGAAACAGAGGCGAATCGAAGGGGAGTTGTAGGCGAGTGAGAGGCGAGTAAACTTCACAAAAGTTGAAAGCGCTTACTTTCCGCGCCTGTTGCACACGATGTTTTTTGTTACAAATGCAGGAAATTATCGATTTGAGAAACAATCAAAACTAAAATTTGAGAAATTTCTGAAATTTTGAGAATTTATGCTAAAATTACGAAAATTTTCGGAAAATTTTTGAATAGCAGAAACTACGAGATATTTTGAAAATTTCTGAAATTTTCGGTAAATTTATAAATCACCGAATATTTCCGGAAATTTAAGGTATTCAAAGCTTTTCTGAAGAAATCCAAAAACTTCTGGAAATTTCTGGAACATTCATGAATTAGCGGAAATTTAACGTATCCAGAAATTTTCACTATTCACAATCAGTCTGTCAAGGATCAACTTATAAAGAAGTAAAATTATGATTCCAGCAGTCCTGGAAAGTAAGTTTGAATTCAAATGCGCAAGCGCAACAGCTAAAAAAAGCAATCTTGCTCAAAGAGTGAAAGCGCAGCAGCTAGAAAAAGTCTTTTTATAATTGCTTTTTACCACGGTCTCGGAACGAATCACATCCCGCACACTACACATGCCTCGAAAATTGAACATCCCGTGTATGCGTTGCAAAAAATATCGTATTTATTGTTATCATGAGCAAATATTTCACTAATTGGGTACATTTTGATTCCGAGAAGTACCCTTCACAGCATCTAGATTTCAATCAATTTAAAGTTGAAAATACGCCTCTTTCGTTAAAAAAATCTTAAGAAACTCTCGTGAGACCGGATGACGTTCAGTTTTGAGAACATTAAAATAGAATGAGGCACGCACTAGAAGACCCTATAATGAAAAGTTCTTTACATGAATGCAGGCTAGTGGTTTTCTTGGGATGGGATATTGTTGTTTTTTTTTCACCCTCATACGTAATTTGTATGCAAAGAATCACTAGTGCATTAATTCCGTTTTCTTTAAACTAATTAATTATTTAGAGTGCTTTTGAATATCACGCAGAGGAGCATGAAATGTTCCATATGCTAGTGGCAATCATAATTTTGTACAACGAATGGATCGGTGGAGTTCACTCGCTAATGCAATTTCATGCCGCTTGTTATGCAGAAATGTTGATCAGCAAAAACCAATATCCGATTAACTGTTTGGAACATTTCTTAAATCGAATGGCTTATATAAAGTCAGGGATCTGTTTATATCCGGAGTCAGTTCAAAATTGCTTTTATAATTAATGCCTTCAATGAATCCTCAACATCCTATTTTTTTCCTTCCACTAATTTCTATTATCCCTATTTCACATATTTAACGCATTCAATCATTTTATTATTTCTCACCTACATTTTCTTCATGTCCTTATCTTCTCTTTAGTTCTATTGGTGAGTTTTTTATTATAACTTTTAATTCGAGCTAGAATGGAGTCTCAGAATAGTTTTGAATTTGTATTTTTGTTTTTTAAACTCATTTCTTATCCATTTATATGTAATAGGTACAATTAAAATTAATAGAATATAATTGCTCTCCCGTTTGATATTTAAATCGCCTCTGTAGCTAACTGGAAACGTTCCTAGTTGGTTTAAATCGATTATAACTTTGATCATAATTGCGAGGTGGACGTGAACGGGGTTTAAGTTTGAAACGTGACCGCAACTTGTACAAGTTTAAAGCCACGTAGTAGTGGCTGAACTCGTTTCTGTATCATTTTTTCACCAAGTCGAGAGTTCACTTGTGACTCTCCCAAAACTTGAGCCTTTGTTGATGGAGTCGCACCACCACTGAAATCGCTAACTGTGTTCCGCCCCAACATGACTCAAGCTGATTTATTATACTAATTTTAACGAGTAATGAAGGTGGTTCTGCAAATAACTCTTACCTATCTATTTCCAAAGTTGCGCACATCCCACCTACTCCTTTCATTTATTGGTTTTAACAGAAACACTTATTGTATAAAAGGAATTTTTAAAAATTGTTATCATTTCAGCTCGTGATGATGATTAACAATTTGTTCAGTATTTTTGAAGCCTTCTGACAACAGCCATCAGTCACAATCACTAACCATATCCACTTAACACGTACACTATTTTATTAACTCCCTTGTTCAGCTACGCTCATTATCCATGCTCAAAAGCCACCTCCACTATCCACATTTAGTACCCACGGAAACATTCAGTGCCCACACCAAATTCTTGATCTACTCAGATAATAACGACTCCTGGCCACGCCTTCTGACCACGCCCCCTGACCACACCTCATAGCCACACCTTTTGACCATGCCCACTAGCCACATCGATTTGTAATATGGTTTTGAAATCTAGTGACTTATGATAACTTCAAGAGTTTTTGTGGTCCAAAGAGATTACGGCGAACGGTAATGATGATTCAATTAATATCTACCGATATTTTTAGTAACTTGACACTTAATCATTGTAGAGAAGCCACTCATCATCAATGCCTCCCCTAACCTCGTCCATCAATTCATTAGACGTACCGCCCATTACTCACGCCTCCTGAAAATTTTCCAACCTTAGTGTCTAACCTCGCCCATTATACGCGTTCCTACACCGCCTTTCTAACCACATCCATAGTAGCGCCTCCTGGCCACGCCCACTAACCATATCCACTAAGGCTGCACAATGCACAGTGACCATTTCGACTAAACATATCTACTAGCTTAGGTCATTATCTTTAGTAATCTATATTTCTCCTACAAAGCAAATGATTGGCAAAAGTTCAAAAAGCGATCGACAATGTAAAGGTTTGGTCGGCGAGCAGCGTGAAATCCACCTAGTAGTCGAGGTAAAATAAAATGCTGTGGGTGGTGATTGACTTCTGTACAATGATAACAGCCAAAGCTAGAGATAGATAATCAGCATTGTTAATATGCATGTTGCAAGTGCATGTGTAATTTTAACAACACCTCTTTGTCAATTTCTACTAACCATATCTATTTACTATTCAGAGGAGAAATCCGGATTCGAGATATCCAGTTAATCAGCTTTATAATAAAAGACGAAAGAGGGTCTCGGCCTCTGCAAACGAATTACGCTGTGATTCTCTTTGGACGCTAGGGATTCAAAAACAGCCTGGCAGAAAAACGAATGGAAAACAAGTCAGTAATATCAATTTGTCTCTGTGTGAGAGACTCTGTTGTCTAATTTCGATTTACATAAATGGAAGCGTCGTTTGTTACAGTTCGCTAAACGTAAACCAGAATCCAATTGGATGACTCTTTATGAGATGATGGGATTGTGACTTTACTTTGAGAGGAGTAATTTATTCATGAGAAGTCAAGAGTAGGGGCGCGTAATCCTTCAACGCGTTGATATCATAGGGTAACCGTCGGACCCCAAAGGGAAAGAGAAATGAGGCAGTGAAAAAGTGCCGCGAGTCAGTCAAAAGCGCGTTGAATGAATACACTTTGATAAATCTAAACTAAACCACTAACACTTATATCCGTCATTATTTCAAAAAAGTTTTACAGAAAAATTGTTTATAGTGGTTGCAAATTTATTTTTGAATATCCACAATAATAGATAGCCAGTTTTTTAAAGTTTAAACAAAAAGTAATATTCTTTCGCTAGATTGTGGGATTTCGATTCGAATTCACGTCAGGTTCTCCACCACCTGGGATCCAGATCGCACATTTTAATCGATAAAACTTGTTCCTTCAATTTTTCGCAAACTTTCCTAGGAGCTTGACACTCTCTTCGCTTCTTGAATGCTAAAACGGTATAACGGAATAGTATTGGCATGATATTCAAGCGACCGTTCTCTCTACACCACTATTGACGCATTTTAAAGAGTGAACTTTCACTACTAACCATAAGTGAGAGCTGCAATAACAGCTTCTAAGGAGATCATTTTCTGCATGATATATTTTTATACTACTATATTTTATTATCAGTTTTGTCTCATCCACTACTTCCACAAGTTTTAATTAAATTGTCAGACTTTCTCTATTACATGGTCGATCCCACTATAGTTACTACAGAACAAACGACATCTCATGTTGGCCATTGGACAATGGAGCGTAACTTCACCCACTTTGTTATCCACTATTTCATTCTATTTTATACAACCTAAAGTTATAATACCATTCATTTTATTGTCACTCTTATTACCGTAACCACGCGCAATATGCAGGCTGTCAATATGGTCTGCAATATGCAGAGTAGGTATTCTTAAAGTCGTTTTAAAGAACCATTTTCAATGTTTGATTCTTTCAGGTTGCTATTTTCTTTGACTGACCGTCCGTGAGCTTCATCTCTGGCACTCTACTTACTCAGTGAATGACTCATGTCTAATTGCAAATGATTCTATTAATTCATAGGTATAAGGAACAGGACTTCGCGACGGCCCTTATGATCATCCTTAGTATGATAGATTCGAATCTTCCCTGGAAATTTAGCTAGACGCGCCCAGATCTTTGTTTATCTAGAAACGGCCCCATTCAAGCTCACTAGCCGCGCCTACTATGAAGGCTCCTAGCCATGTATGACTGCGACTGACACTAATTATTGTGAGGTTCTGATGAGAACTTCTGGTGACCCATCAACAATATCCTAAAAAAGTAGTCTGGATTCTAGCCCCACCACACACGCCTATCAGCCTCTGGTTATGTCCTGTAAAAGTGTTTAGAAAAATACCGCAGACTGGAAATTTTCCTAGACATGCCCTCTAATCAGTGAGCGTGTCAGGCAGTGGGTTTGCAATCTCAAACCCTAACTAATTAGCCACCACAACTGACCAAGTCCTCTGTCATCTCTATTACATATGTTCTCTATACTCGCCCATTAGCAAGACCCATTCAATACGCTCCCTGTCCACGGCCGCTATTTACGCTCCTAAAGTATATTCACCGAGCAAGTAGATCAGGTCCTTGGAAAGTTATTCAAAAGAACGATTTCCACGAATTTAAAGATGAGTATCTTGAGAACACTAACAGTTCTATTAGCAGCACCTCCTACAATTTTTGTCAGAAACTCCTACTAGGAATGACCATTCACAATCTAAGACCCTGACTAGTTAACCACCATCACTGACCAAGTCCTCTGTCATCTCTGTTACATATTTTTTCTATACTCGCCCATTAGCCACACCCATTCAACGCGCCCTGTACATGACCACTGTTGACGCTCCTAATGTATATTCACCGAGCAAGTAGATTAGGTCCTTGCAAAGTTATTCAAAAGAACGATTTCCACCAATTTAAAGATGAGTATCTTGGGAACACTAACAGTTCTATCAGCAGCAGCGCCTTCAATTTTTGTCAGAAACTCCTACTAGGAATGAAAATTCACAATCTCAAACCCTAACTAGTTAACCACCATCACTGACCAAGTCCTCTGTCACCTCTATTACATATTCTTTCTATACTCGCCCATTAGCCACACCTATTCAACGCACCCTGTCCATGGCCACTATTGACGCCTCTAAAGTATATTCACCGAGGAAGTAGATTAGGTCCTTGCAAAGTTATTTAAAAGAACGATTTCCACGAATTTAAAAATGGGTATCTTAGAAACACTAACAGTTCTTTCAGCAGTACCACCTTTAATTTTTGTCAGGAAATCCTACTAGGAATGAACATGCACAATCTAAAATCCTAACTAGTTAACCACCATCACTGAACAAGTTCTCTGTCATCTCTATTACTTATTCTTTCTATACTCGCCCATTAGCCACACCTATTCAACGCGCCCTGTCCATGGCCACTATTGACGCCTCTAAAGTATATTCACCGAGGAAGTAGATTAGGTCCTTGCAAAGTTATTTA
>JAUMHM010000004.1:4067997-4082738 GCA_032362435.1 Melikaiella ostensackeni
ACGAATTTGAAAATGGGTATCTTAGAAACACTAACAGTTCTTTCAGCAGTACTACCTTTAATTTTTGTCAGGAAGTCATACTAGGAATGAACATGCACAATCTAAAATCCTAACTAGTTAACCACCATCACTGAACAAGTTCTGTGTCATCTCTATTACATATTCTTCCTATACTCGCCCATTAGCAGCACCCATTCAACGCGCCCTGTCCATGGCCACTGTTGACGCCTCTAAAGTATATTCACCGAGCAAGTAGATTAGGTCCTTGCAAAGTTATTTAAAAGAACGATTTCCACGAATTTGAAAATGGGTATCTTAGAAACACTAACAGTTCTTTCAGCAGTACTACCTTTAATTTTTGTCAGGAAGTCCTACTAGGAATGAACATTCACCACGCCCATTGAATACATCATATTTTATTCACATCCGCTGTGGACATTTGACGGTCCCTAAAATATCCCATTCGCAGTCTCTTAAGAGAACTACTAGCTACGCCTGGTACCACGCCTTCGATTAACACCCCACTCGCCACGCCCTGCAGTAAGAGCAAATGCGCTTTTTTCGTTGACAAATGTCCAGAGCTTTCGATTTTGGTCCGATTTTTCATTTTCTTTTTTTAAATTAAATTTCACTAAATTCAGAAGAGCTTCATGGTCGGAACTTCCGTCTTCTCAATTATTGACAATGACAAATATTGTAAATAATTTGAATAATGACAAATATCTACTGTGACAGAATTCTTGAGAAGAAAGAAATTATTTTACAGAAAATTAATGTTTCTATGTTTGAAAATGCCGCATAAGTGAAGCTGTTCAAAAAAATTTGTATAAACAATGATTGTTGTCATCTAGTTGAAATTAGACACTAAGTTTATATAATTTGACAACGAAATCAGTGTAAATAGTGCATTGAAAAGCAAAAATACAGCAGATATCAGTTTTACCCATTAATTCGTATGCAAAATTAAAGAAATAAAAATAAAAATTATCATGCAGTAGTTTGCTAATTTTATATGTCTGTGTACAGAAATATCAATTAAAGGGGAAAACTATGTAGCCAAAAAAGTGATGGTTTTTGAGCCTTGCTCAACGTGAGTAACCAATTTAAGAAAGTTTTTTTTGGAAATCGGTTTTGGCAGTTCTTTTTGAAATTTGATAAGCTTCAGTTTGAAAAAAATAAACTCCAAAATCGGGTGAGAAATATGATCTTTAGAGAAGGAGCGGTTAGCTGCCTTCACGAAAGTTTTTTTTTTTAATAATAGAAAGTAAGTTCTTCCCATTCAATCTAACTTTCACTCTCTTTCAGTTCACCCCTCTTATATATCCTATAGCCTATTTTTTCTTCACTGTCTTGGAAACAACGCCCATTTTCCTGTCACTGAAGAGTAAACTTTTTTAAAGTAATGTTGAAAACTAAACTGATTTGTAATTTTATATAAGGATTTGTGTAGAATATTAAGAAAATTGTGGAATTTTATCAGCTTTCTTCTAAATACTTTTGCTCGAACTCAGTATTGATTTGCATATTAATTTGCACGAATCGTCGAATTGTACAGGTAATTGGTTCCTCAATTTTATATTGTTTCATGGATAAAAATGAACATTTATACGAAAGTAAATTGCGCTAATTAAATGAAAAATTCACGCTTGATTTTATTTGTGCCTCGCTTAACAAATGCACCCATATGTTAAGCTGATTTTTACAAAATTCATTTGACCTTGAGTGTAGAGATAGATGAAGCCAAAATTGTTATAAAAAAATTATATAAGCTTTCTTTCTAATCTCTGAAAGAAATATCTTTAAAAATTATTTTGAATTTTGCTTCAAATACATTATTTTAATGATAATATCTCAAGTATTATTTTGGTATCCGACCTGACCTTCATGTCGTCCGCTGCAACGCGTTCGTAGCCGAGAAGGCACGTGCATAGGGCAGCGTCAAGATTGCCGCTTCCTTCGTTTACAGGGTATCTACCCGATAGATGATTTTGAATTTTCGGTTATTCGGTTTTCTTTGGGTCAATTTTCAATTTTTCCGGATCATTTCATTGTTTTCAAAGTATTTTTAAAGATTTCAAGATATTTTTAACATTTTAAAAGAATTCAAAGGTTTCTGATTTGGAATAGGGAATTTCGAAAAAAAAAGATAATTCTGAGTTGGATTATCAGGTAATTTTTGGTCATGAGAATAACAATTCTAATTTAGAACAGAGAATTTTGTGAATAATTATAATTACGAATTTGAATGGATTTTTTTTCAAATTTCTCTTCTTCTAAATCAAAATTGAATCTATTTTCTAAAATTCTCGTTCCATGTAAAAATTCTCTGTTCCAAGTCAAATAATAATTCTTGATAGAAACTCCCTGCCCTAAAGTCTAAGTTAAAAATCTATACGGAAATCCTCTGTGCCAAAGTGAAAATTATAATTCTTCACAGAAATTCTTTGTTCCAAAATGAAAACTATAATTCTTTACGGAAAGTCCCTGTCCTAAAGTGAAAATTATAATTCTTTACGGAAATTCCCAGTTCTACCTGAGAATTATAATTCTTTTAGAAAATTTCCTGTCCCCAAGACAAAATTCTAATTCTTTGCAAAATTCCCTATTTCAAAGCCAGAATTATAATTCTTTTAGAAAATTCACTGTTCCAACTCAGAACTGGAATAATAAAAATGTTTAAAACAACTTTTAATTTGCATATTATTACATTCGAGAGAAACATCCTAGTCACAGAATCAAATTCCCGGTCATTTCCTGGTTTTTTCCCGGTGAACAATATTCGCAATCATTTCACGGTTTTTCCGATTTCCTGGTCAGGAAGACACCCTGTTTTACAACAAATGGACATTCAAAGTATACTTGATTCTCAAGTTAAGAATTCAACCACATCAAATGCATTCGTAAAAAAATATAACAAATTCAAATTGAAGCTTTTATATTCAAGCAGCTTCAAGTTTTATAGCATTCGTTATTGAAAAATTACTAACTTTGATTCATAATTTCAATCATTCAAAATGAAACCAAATCTATATCTCTCTTGGAATCAGTAAATTCAGATAAAGAGCTTTAAAATTAGCAGGGAATTCTACATTTTTCCTGTTTGCTTTTTCTTTTCCGATTCTCGGGCTCTCCGATTTCAAGAACGAGGATTCATCCAATAAGCAGTTCCTTTTCTCATACGTGATGTTTGAAACTATTATTACTTCTTTTTTTTTGACAAGATCGACTCCCTGATTGCAGGATTTGTCGGATTAGAATCGCGAGATAAAAAGGGGTCGGCCGGCGGGGATTAACGATTCATTTTGTTCGTTTCCGGAAACACAAAACGTGCAGAAACTGGATCTAGACGCTCGAGTAAGCCGTAGGATTGCGAGCAGAGCGCGCGAAAATGGGATCAGGCCAAGTAGGAAACTCGGACGAAAAACTCCCAGGTTCCTCTGTCCTCTCGGCTCTAGAGCGTAATCAAGAAAGATCTTCTCAATGTAATCTAGAAATCTGATCAAAAATTATGTTTTAGTAATTTATTTTCACGACTCTACAATCTCTACATCTAGACTTAAATTTTAAAAATTGTATCAAGTGAATTGCATTAACGTATGAATTACGCTTCACCATACTGATTGTAAGAAAGAAATGTCATTCGTGTAACATATTTTTTCTTCACTCTATGTTTTCATTGAGTCAATAATTTTCCTACACTTCCAGTCACTTCCCCTCATTTTCCAACATTTTCCCTCACTTCCCATTCTTACCCTTACCCCCTTACTTCACCTCACCCCCTCTCTCACTTCCCCTTAGTCTTCCTCATTTCCCCTCATCACCCCTTACTTTCCCTCATTTCTCCTCACTTCCCCTCACTTCCTCTCACTTCCCCTCATTTCCTCTAGCCAACCCTTTTTTATACGACGGACGAACACCTGATCAAAACCATAAAGATTTCTGCCCGTTGAAACGAAACCCTGAAAACTATATAATGAAGTTGACGCTTCAACCCCCCTACTTGATGTATATTAACTCTTTAATACGTTTCAAACTCCAAACTATAATTTTAATAAATATAAATTTGTCTACATAATTTGATTCAATTAAGAAATTTTTCATCACGAACGTAATGAGAGTAAGAGAGAATTTATGGAAATGCTTCAGATTAAAGAAAAGAGTTATCTATAAATTGAAGAACTGATTTAGAGAAACAAAGTGATGGTTATGATAATATGATCAATTACATTTAACAATTGGTTTCTATGATTTTTGTCATCTTCTCTTTTTAAATTTAACTTGAATCGAGTGAGTTTCCTCGGCTGTTTCTGTTTTTGTTGAGGTTTGCACTTCAAAACGTATTTTTGGCTAGGTGCCAGCACAAAACAAGATTGGACAGTTTAGACTGCCAACCCAAGATCGAGGAGTATAGATATATATATGATAAGGGTACTGATATAAGGGTGTGTCACGCATTTGGTCATAGACTTCAGTCATACCTCTAAGGGAGAACGTCCTGGTTTCCTCATGACTTTTAACGTATTGAAAAAATTGTTTTTATTGCCTTGAAATTGGTATTGAATGAACACCGAATCGTTGGTAGATTTTTTGTAAATGTTTTCTGACTGTGACTGAAAGAAAATAAGCACAAAAAAGACAAAAGAGAAAAAGAAAGACTGGGATTTGAAGGTTGCCTTCTTTTTTCCCTCTTTTTTAGCTTGGTTCTTTAAATTTGAATGGAGACATTTAAAACTGCCCAAGTAACACTGTAACATAATCATCTTGTAATAATAATGTTATAAAGCAGGTTCAACTTTCCAAATATGACGTAAAAACCTGCCATGGATGACAGTTCCTTTTGGCACCAAGTTATCAAATATTATGTTCCTGTCAGTAAAAAGAATGTCGCAGGCAAGTGACTGCAGGATGTCATAATCACGTTATAGGAAAAAGTATCATGGTGGCTGTAATCTCTGCATATTTCGATAATACCCTGCCGAAACGAAATCTCAGGAATATCTCAGGCGAAAATGTTAGGCCAGTTCGAGTCGATTTTACTCAAATTCAAGGTATTATTTAAATGATTTCTTCTCTAGAAAAAGACTCAGAGATGTGGGTCCTTTTTCACAACTTAATTTATGGCAGTCGAACCTTGCGGATTCCAAAGTACTGCAAGCACTTAGAATATTTAAGGTCGCGCTATCATAAAACCTTCATAAAACTAATCCCTTTTAACAATTGAAAAATTATTATTCATTTATTTACATGCATATATTGATATGTGACAACCTAGTATATATTTATATTCATATATGGTACACTATTCCTCTGATGGTAAATCCAAAAATGTTGTCATCTGATTGCACTGCTTTATTAATCCTGCTGCGTAAACCTTACTGCAAAAATCCTTCCTACCTGGTTCGTTGGCCAGATACCGAGTTGGACCTACTCTGTCAAGGCCATTCAAGGCAGCGTCTGTAGTTCCTTGCTATTTAAGAAAATTTTGATTATATTCACAAAACAAAGTTTATGAGCCTTCAGAAAATTCATGAGGGCTATTTGGATCTTTAAGAAGTGCTATCTGAGTACTTGTAGCGCGTAATTTTAGAAGCCTGACTGAGCCTGAAAATATTTAGTGAATTTCCAGTGAAGTTGAATCAGTAGAGTATGTTGTCATAATCATGTAATAAGAAAAAACTATCATGGTGGCTGTCATCTCTGAAATTTCTGCATATCTCAATAATACAACTTCGAACTGTCGAAAAGGATTTTCATAAATTAAAAATCTTTAGCGATATTGTCAAATAAATGTGTGATGTGTCTTAGACGTGAGTTTTTATAAATATCTTCGTGATTTGGCAGACCGATTGCTTCAGATAATTTCGCAGTATAATTTCGCTCTCTTCAATTATTAAAAATAATGTTTTCGCTAACTGTTGATGAAAATTAGACACAGCTACCCGAAATTGTTACCTATACGGCCCTGAGATCGTTCTACTGTTCAGGTCGTCTCTTTTAACCCCCAACCCTTCTCACTCACTCCTCTTTGTCTTTCCACTCATACACAGCTGCACAGCTAAGCTCCCCGGGTCCTCCTGGCACCTCGCAGCCCACGACAAATTTGACGGTCTCGCATTAATCTCAGCTCCATTACCGGCTTCTCGGAGCTTCACAGACCCGCTAAATCTCGGCTACCGAATTTTCCTAGCTTGTCTGTCCGGAAAACTGACACAATTTACTTTATTCACTGTCACGGTAATGATTTCCAGGATTCGAAAAACAAGAACAACATAAGTACATTTGTTTTTATTATTTTCAACTAGTTTATTTTCTAGTTCCCACGAAGTAGTTGAGAAACTAAAATACTAGTTCCAAAATCTGATATGGTAAAATTTTAGAGATTTATCAAACAAACTGAACCCTCATGGATCCACGACAAAACTTCAACCCGATGTCTCGAGAAATGGTATAATTATAGAATGCTAGCAATTTATTTCTTAAATTATTCCACATGAAAATCGATTGAGCAGAATTCTACATAATTCAATGTTTTCTTAATCCGACTAAATTGTTTCTTCAAAGATGCCCAAACAGCACATTTAAAAAATCATTTTGTCGTGACATTTGTCTTCTTTGTCATTAATTTCAAAAGCTTACATTGAAATTTTTGTACTTCATGGTCCTCCTAGAGCACCGAGGACAAGGAAAATCATTTTAACCGAATATTCTCAGAATGTTTGCCATAGTTGCCTAATAAGGTTTCGATACCTCTCTTCCTTTCCCTTCTCCCTGACTGTGATGTTGCTGTTGTCCGGAGTCGAGAATTCGATCACGAAAACAGTTCGTTTCTCGAAGTCAAGGAGAACGATGTCAGGCCTCGAGTGTTTGATAAGAGCTATTGTCGAGAACTTGTAATTCCAGGAAATTCGGCACTTCTCATTCTCGACTGTTGACCCTATCTCCCTTGGAGCGTTTGGCAGGGCGGGGTCGGGGTCAACACCATAAGAGCGACAAAAATAGTACGCTAAGGTAGAAATAACATAGTCTAGGCACGCGAAAATGCTGTTGACATCTGCTCCCTTTACCCATACTTTTAGAAGTGAGGAATTTATATGGAGCAGTGCACTATCCTCACTTCTGATTTTAAAATCCAAGCCAAGGGTCTCGGCTGCCTGCTCTGCGGCTTTGTAAAGGAACGCTCCGCTGCTAATTATCTTGTGATGCCTGACCATTGCCAGGAGAGGGTCTCTTTCACTTGTGACGATGTGAGTTGTACCTAGGATAATTCGATTATAAAGACATTGGAGAATTAGAATTCCGCGTTCGCCCTTACAGCGTGGCATGTATAAGCACGGAACGGACAAGTTACTATGCAAGTTCTTCTTCATATGCATGATCTTACGCGTGGCGATGTCGAGGGCCATGAGCTCGGGCTTCATCCATGAAACGACCCCAAACGAATAGAGAAGAACTGGAACGGCAAGCATATTAGTATCAAATGTGCGCTTATGGCACTCGCCAACTTCAGATGAGTTCTTCTCGAGAAGCGGTTTTTCGAAGTTCCATCTTGAATAATGCCCCGGCGACTCGTTTTTCAATCTAAAGGATTCGTCTTATGCTTAAAAAGCCGGAAATTAATCAGGCTGTATGCGGACGCCCACATAAAACCTATCTAAATTATAATATTTCATTCAATAAGACTGTGAATATCCCTGATTTCAAAATTTCAATAACCCTTCCCTTAAACTTCGATATTTTCAAAAACCTACAAAAGCTCATAACAGTGCATTTTAAAGCTACACATTATTTCAAACTACCATACCGCAACTAAAAGAAAAAAGATGAATTTGTCTCATGTCAGAAAAGTAAGCCTCTAAGGACGCCATAATTTGAATTCTTTAAGTCTGTTTGCTATGCGAAAATCAAGACGAAATCTCTTAGAGAGGAGGAATTAAGCAGATCCTTCCGGTCTTTGCCGGGAATTGCACGGTAATTGAAAGCTTCGCCTCGACAAGAACGGATCTCCGTGACGCTTTTGTCGCAATAGTGGAAAACGCCCGGAAACTAGGTTCTTCGATAATAGGAAGGCTAGGCGCTAATTCTAGCGTTGTACCGTTTCGTGTAACAGGAAATTTCACACATCTGAGGTGCCACTTTACGTGCAAACGAAGTGAGCGAAATTTCCTGAAATTGGAACGTATAGTTCAATTAACCATACTTGTGTGTGAGTGTCGCCTAAGTGGAAATTTATGGTCGAGCCTGTCGAGAACCTTGTACATATATATACTAAGGCAAGGTTGTGGAATAGGGGGAATCTAAAATCAAATGGATAACACTATTTTACGACTAAATAACTATATTGCAGTCAAGGAAAGTGGTTCTACGGAGGAGTCTGGCTCGCGGCACCGAATGTGATGATCTTCTCCAAGTAAATAGATAAGTCTGAAAAATTATCTGAAACCAATTTTCGGGTTCCAAAGGCGAAAAAAAGAACCTTTTTTGAACTTCATAACATGTCTATAGGTATAATATATCTGTTCGATTACTGGAAGTAAATTTAATCTGATACTAGATCTTTAATCATGAATATCGTTCTACTTCTTAATTTGAGTTGGAATAAATAAAAGAGAAACTGCAGCTGGAAAACTGTCACACAATTCTATGACATAATTGCGAGTTTCTATCAAAGGTCGAAACGAGGTACTTTGCAAAGTGCAGCGTAAAAAAAATTATTGATCGACCTACCGATATCCGCAATCACTGACCTGAGACTTCCTGATTAGGACAGTTGAATGATTTTTTCTGGAGCTCATTGAACTCTGAAAAAGTGTTCTAGAATCGAGCACAGTTTAAACTGGATTACTTTGCTATGAAAAAATAAACTGAAAAGTAGCCGAAATTTACATTATGCGTGCAATAGTTGTACAAATGAGAAACCCTCCTCTCTCTTTGTGTCTAAATGTTTAGCGTGTCCTAATATCCAGACTTAGTTCAGTTTTTTCGTAGGCCAATTCTTAAAACAATTTAGATCATGCATTGGTAGCCCCAATCCTCGAAAATTAAAGAAAATGTAATGGTGAATATCAACTTCTTCTGCTCACCTCTCCATTCCCCTCGGCACCTCATCCGTTTATTTCACATTAACTTTCCCTCTTCCACCCTCATATTCCCACCCCAAGCTCATAAGTTCCCATAGCTTCTTCTTCCTTCATGGAGTCCCAAAAACGCCCCAAAAAACTGAAATTAACAATTTTACGCAAAATTGTTTTCTGCAAATTGAACTGCTTTTCCATCTTTTTAAACTGAAATTCCTTTACCATTCTTCAATTTCAACTTTCATTTCTTTCATATTTGAACTATTCAGGGATCGGAACCCCTAAATTTTAAAGAGTCCGGGGATGTAAATGGTCCAGCAAGGGCCTCGTCCGAACCCAGTCCCTTAAGAATTTGAAGGGTCCGGGTCCGGATCTGGACCCTTAAGAATTTGAGAGGTCTGGGTCCGGATCCAAACCCTTAAGAACTTAAAGGGCCCGGGCTCGAACCTGGACCCTTTAGAATTCAAGAACAGCGGGTTCGGACCCGTACCCTTAAGAATTCAAAGGGCCCGGTCCGGACCCGAATGTGTGAGCTGTGAGCAAAAAGCTCACAGCGACCCTTTGGCTGTGTAGGACAGCCATAGGGAAAAACTGAGGCCTGAAACCAGAGACACTGATGTGGATCTATATAGCCATCCTACGACCCAGGCTAACCTATGCGGCGGTGGTCCGGTGGAGCAGAGTCGAACTGTCCACTGTGAAATCTCGACTGGAAAGAATCAGGGAATGATTCTAAGAGGCGTCACTGATGCCTCGAAGTCGACAACCACGGTGGCATTGGGGGCACTAACAAGGTTGGAGCCCATCCATCTTACCATCAAGGCTATGATTTCGAAGACAGCCTGGAGAATAAGCATGGGAAACGGCGGAAGGATCTCGATAGAACTGCGGATCCCAACCGATATCGCGAGTAGGCCGACCTTGGGCATGGTCAGGGACGAAACGCCTATTCGCTACCTCTTCGACATGAAGTATCGAATCAGCCTATCCACGAGAGGGAAATGCACTAACGGTGTGTTACATTTGTCTGGTGATGAGAACATTTAGTTCACAGATGGCTCCAAGAATAATAAGAAAGCAGAAGCCGGTGTCTTTCATATGAGAAATGGAATGGGTTTCACAATTCCGATGGGGTCCTATGCCACAGTCCTACAAACTATCATGCTCCAGTGTGCCTATCAGACACAGGAGTATGACAATAGAAGAAATATCCACATTTGCTCAGACAGCAGGGCTGCTATAGTAGCCCTGAATGGAACAACGACTATGTCGCTACTAGCATGGGAGTGCTTTAAGGCACTGAACAATCTAGCGACGGAAATCGAGTGACCCTACTCTAGACCCCGGGACACAGTGGCATTGAATGTAACGAGACCTCGAACAGGGTAGCGAAACTAGCCATAAAAGAAAACTTCACTGGTCCCAAAGGAGTCGTAGGCATTTCCAGTAGGTTGGTTACTGAAAAAATGAACAGTTGGCTGATCGAGGAACATCAGGAGGAGTGGAATAAGGCCACTAGCTGCAGACAGGCCAAAACACTTATGGGTTTAAGTTTAAACTTTAAACGAGCTGCAAAATTACGCAAGCACGGTAGGAATGAAGTCAAGGTCCTAACAGAAATGTTTATAGCGCATGGAAATCTCAACTATCACAGGCATAAGATAGGGCTCGCAGAAAGCCCCCTCTGTCATCTGTGTAGAAAGAATGATAAGACAGCTATTCACATCCTTTATCACTGCCCCGCAATTGCGGGGAAACGTCTGGCACTCACGGGCGTAACTGCATCAGTGAGTCAGACATATCGGCCAAGGGCGTGGCTGCGGTCCTCTCCGTTTGGAGAGGGCTTTGGAGTCACGCATAGGCTTACAAGAGGACGCAACGGGATTACCCAAGCGTCAGAGGCTCTTTCAGTCTCAACCCTAGCAATAATCATAATAATAATACGATGCTAGGCAACATACAACGTCTCTTATATTTCAATTTCCAACCGAAAATTTGAAACCAATTATAACCAAATTGATTCGAAGATAGATTTCCAGTTTTCAAAAACCTCTTTCAGGTTTATATACGTTTTAAATTCAACTTTAGTACAAGATCTAAATCATGACCACAAAGCGAGAACTAGAGCTTGAATCAGGACCCATAAATAATCGTGTCGCAAACCAGAACCACGAAACGTTATTCCGTTTAATGCGATCGACAAGAGATTTTATCACAGACCCAAGAGCTTGCCGGCGTCTCGCCTCAAACTCATACAACGAATGCTTTAGAAATGAAAATAAATCTCACCAAAGAAATAAATGTTACTTTTGCTCAGCAGTATCAGGATATTGATCAGGGTCACTGAGATTTCTATCGCAGACCCCCATCAATCGAGACGACTGTCGTGAAAGCTTTTTCCATATAAATGACTGCTTTTTCTGGAAAAGGCCTAAGCCCACTTATTGTTTACATAAACTTGATGTTTTCAATATTTGTTCGTGAGAGACTCATTTCTTTATGAATTTTATGCGAGAAATCCGAACAACATTTTTACATAAGTGGCACATAATTTTTATCAGTTGAAACTGATTTATAATTCAGGTGATTGCATGGTGAATTACGAGTGATTGCAGGTGATTGTAAGTGATTGCATATAATGGCTAGTAATTGCAGCGATTTTAGATGATTTCTATTATTGCATGTGATTTCAAGTGACTGATTGTAAGTGACTGCATTTGATTTGACATAATTGCAATTTATTTCACGTGATTGTAGGTGACTCAACTTGATTTTATATGATTTCAAGTGACTGTATGTGATAACAGGCTATTTTGACTGATTTAAGGTGATTGAATGATAAATTCCCAGTAATTTCAGGTGATTATAATTGATTGCATATGATAACTAGTAATTTTAAGAAATTTAAGGTGATTGATGTTATTGCTGGTGATTTAAAAGGACTCCAGATGAAGTGAAGGTATTGCATTTTGAGCGAAATTGATGAATTTTCAGCCAAATGGATGAATTTTCATCCAAAAAGATAAATTTTCAACAAAGAAGATTAATTTTCTACGAAAAAAGGTGAAATTTCAACAAAGTACATACATTAATTTTCAACCAAGCTGTTTCATTTTTTCCAGGAATAATGAAATTTCTACCAGAACAGATGAATTTTCAAACCAAATATCAATTTTCAACGAATGCGTTGAATTTTTACCCAAAAAAGATTTTTCAGTCAAAAAAGTTTTCAACAAAATACATTAATTTTCCAGAAAATAGTTGAATTTTCAACTAAGAAAGATCAATTTCCAACTGAAAATGAAAAAGTTGAGTTTTTAGTGGAAAAATTCATTTTCAACCAAAAAAACTAACTTTCTACAAGATAGTTGAGCTTCCAACCAAAAAAAAATGGATTTTCAATTCGAATGATCAATCTTTGACCAGAAAAATTATTTCTTAACCAAACAGTCTATTTTCAATCAATTAAATTTTCAACATGAAAAGATGAATTATCAACGAAAATGTAATATTTGATGCCTACTTTAACCAATAAAGATTTAAATTTTAGATCTAGAATAATTGAGTTTAACCAAGAAAGACGAAGTTTCATCCGAATAGTTGAATTTTCACCTAGAGCAAATTAATTTACAATAAAAAGATTACTTTTTTATCCAAATGATTAAATTTTATACCAAATAATTAAATTTTGAATTGTAAAAGATGAATTTTCAACCAAGAAGATTTATTTGCCACTAAAAAGGCCGAATTTTCAAAAAAATGTATTAATGTTCAACCAAGTGTATAAATTTTTAACCAAAAAGATTAATTTTTCACAAAAAAAAATTCAACGAAATGCATTAATTTAAAACCAAATAGTTAAATTTTCAACCAAAAGAGAAGATTTCTCAACAAAAAATGTAATAGCTAACATTTCAACCAAAAAATTTTAACTTTAAATCATAAAAAGTTTAATTCAACCAAAAGAGACGAATTTTAAAACAGAATATTTGAATCCTTATCTGAAAGCAAATATTTTTCAACCAAAGAGTTGCATTTGTGAACAGAAGATTAATTTTCTACAAAAAATACAAATCTTCAACGAAATACGTGAATTTTCAACCAAGTACTCGAATTTTCAACCAAACCGTTGAATTTTGAACCAAGAAGATTAATTTCCTACCAGGAAGATTAATTTTCTACCAAAAAAATAAATTTTCAAGAAAATAGTTGTATCCTTAACTAAAACCGAATAATTTTTGAAATAAAAAGATTAATTATCTACCAAAAAGAAACGAATTTTCAACAAGATGCATAAATTTTCAATCAAATAGTTGAACTTTAACCAGGAAAATCAACTTTCAACAAAAAAGTTGAGTCCTGAAATAAAGGCAAATAATTTTCAACCAAATAGTTGCATTTTTGACCAACAAGATTAATTTTCTACCAAAAAGATGAATTTTCAACAAGATATATAAATTTTTAACCATGTATTTGAATTTTCAACCAAAGAGTTGAATTAATGATCAAGAAGATTAATTTTCTACCAAAAAGATAAATTTTCAACAAAGCATTTTTGACCAGAAGGACAAGAGTCAAATTTTCAAACAGAGAAATCAATTTTCAACTAAATTGATGAATTTTCGACCAAAAAAATTAATTTTCAACAAAGTAGTTCAACTTTCAACTGAGTAGGGGAGAGTGGGGAGTTGTGAGCCGTGGGGAGTTGTGAGCCACGTCAATATCTGTCACATGGATAAAGTTTTGTCAAGTTCCAACTACCGTAAAATTTTTTTCTCAACGTGATCTCGCTTTTGAGATAGCACTCGTAGCGTCTGCACGCATTCCTTATTTCTCTCCGGATTATGATCCCAAATTTTTTTCGATAAGTTTTGTTGGCCATTTGTGATTGCGGTATTTCCACCCATTTTTTTAAGCTGATCGCAAAGGTGAGTACACTGAAAATGATCAGCTTAATAATAACCTTTCGACACACGAAAGGAATTTTGCATAAACAATCGATGTGTTGATGACGCGGTGGCCATTTTGAAAATGTAGAAAATGGGGAGTCTTTAGCCAACAAGAGTGGGGAGTTGTGAGCCACGCCATATTAGATTTTTTAACCTGATTTCGCATTTCTCCTTGGAAGAGGCACCGTTATCGAAATAGATCACATTTTCATAAAATTTCGATAACACTTCGATAACAGTCGATAATTTCATAATTTGCGTGATTTCCATAGGAAAAAATCTGCCCGCTTTGCGGGCAAATTCTCATCGCGCGCTTCGCTCGCAAGTTTGAGCGCGCCTGGGGCGCGCAATTCGGTCGTCGCGCTTCGCGTTCGGTGTTGTATGTTTTTTATGTACAAATTACTGAAATTGTTTTTAATTTCAAATAAAAAAGGAAATTTATTTACTTAAGGCTCCATCGACCTTAAGGAATACATTCTTATCATAATATTCGCGCACGAATTTCTGTGCTCGCCGTATAAAATATACAGATGAACAGTTAAAAAGACAATTGAAAAATTATCTTAATGATTTACGATTTTTCTTATGCAGAAATGTCTAACGTCAATTTTATTTGACTTTCTAAAAGCATGATTTCTACTCTTCTGACTTCTTTTCGTATCTTGCGTGGTTTGGCTCAAAAATTAAAATTAAAATATTCCAATATCATTTTCCATAC
>JAUMHM010000004.1:4097362-4113529 GCA_032362435.1 Melikaiella ostensackeni
TTGTGCGATGAATCACCTTTCCCTAGATCCCTGGCTAATAATTATTCGTAACTAACTTACAAATAAATGGAATAACAGGATTTTTACATTCCCGTATTGAGCCTTCAACACTCAGATAGCTCAATTGTCTAATAACGAATGTGGAGGATGAGAAGGATGAGAAGGAGAGCTCTAAGTGTGATAGCAATTAGAGTAGCAATTTCGACGAGACATTATCACAATCCATCCTTGAGGATATGGTCGGGCGCCTGCGATCCGCAAAACGAATCGTTCTCGGTAATTGAATCGACCGTAATGCGTCACTAAGAGTAATTACGCGGTCAAGCGCTTCGCTCATGAGCCCGTCGATCGACTGCAGTCGTTATTCCCTAAGAATGGAGAGCATTCGTACGAACATGCCATCGCGCAAGATCCGACAACCGGTAATTTTTCACACTCGACGGCTTCCCGGAGTAAAAAGCGGTGATTGATTAAACAGATTTATTGCGCCATGAATCAAGAGCGCCAAAGAGCGACGTGACAACGAGATTAATAACCTCTCACGCGCTCTTCCCATGTTTCGTTTATTTACTAAAAACGCAGCGATTTAATAATCCGGTGTTTCATTGCAGGGGATTAAACAATATCCAGTTTGGTATATTGCTCGATACTTTAAAATGAGAGATGAGAAGGTAAATTGAAATCGATGTTCTGCCTGATTGAATCAAACAATTCGACCGAGTTTTGAAGTTAGACCCACTAGGCGCGAGGAATCTATGGGATTCAAGTTTTACTTACCTATGGGATTCAAATTTCACTCAAACATATTTAGGGGTACCCAATGTACAGTTGTATACCTATTAATGATGTAACGACTCGAACTTCCGAATGATTGTACAATCTTGACCTTAAATTAAATTTTATTAACTAATTGGGTATTAACCAAATAGTAAATTTCACTGGGCTGCGACCACTTACGGACTGTCATTCTGTAAAATAACCATGTATATATTTCCTTAAAGGATTAGTTAGCCCTAGGGACTTTTCAAAAATAAGGTACTGGGAAATTATTGAAATTTTATAAAATGTATGCAAATGTTTGAGGCTTTTGGAAACCTATAGAAAATTTAGAAATAAATCTTGTGCAAATTTTTTCAAGGACAGAAATGTTTGGAAATGTTCGAAGCTTCAGGAATTTACAGGAATTTTGAAAAATTTATACTAAAATTTTTGAAAGCTTCTTAACTTGTCAAATTATACTCAGGGACTCAGTGTTGAATTTCTTATCACATTTATGAAGTAATGAAGTAATGAAGAAATAAATGACTTTTTTTCCATCTTAAAGACCAAACTGCAGGAGGCTGGTGCCCTCCTCAGTATACAACACAAACCGATCATAACACCTTTGGTTCTGGCTTTGTTTTCATATTTTCCTTCGAATGACCAAAGTTTGGTATGACAGACATTATGAATGTACACTCCACGTCATGACGATTTAGATGCTTAGTTTGGACATGATTTTATACTTGTGTAAAACATTTTTCGCATGAAGTTGGTAGTTGGGAGTATACTTTACATAATGAACAATACAAGTGGAGCAAATGGATGCAAATGTAGCCTTGGACAGGATTGAAACTTTTGTTGACTCTTTATTATGGCGTGCTACGTTCCAGTTGATGGTGACAGAAGTGATTAAAAGATAGCTTCTGGGACTCGCTGAATGATATTATAGATACTTGCGATTCTGGGGAAAGAATCATTATACTCGCAGATCATCATACTCGGCTAGGTTGGTGTGCAACGCGAAGATATCGACAGGATACTTGGTCATGTCGGAGATCCGAAAACGAACGGTAGCGGGGAGAAATTATTAGCTTATGCTTAGAAAAAGGATTATTCATTAAAAATACTTGGTTTAGACATAAAATCGTCCACATTTATACATGGTGCAAAGGCGAAAGCCACACTATGAATGCCTTTGTTGTGGCGAATGAGAGATTGAGAGGGTTAGTCTGCCGCTCTAAGGATAAAGACAGTAACTTCGTTTTGAATGAGTTATATGTACAAGCAGTCGTAATTGCACAGCAGGGGACGTATCCAAAACGAAGTTACTGCCTTTATAGTCGTACTTAGAACGGCACAAAGTGAGGCCAAAAAGGTGCCTGTGGACAAATCAATTTTCAGCGCACAATTTTCATCCGATTGTTGTCTAATAGCACATTATTACATGGGAGGATCATTGGCAGAACACTAGTGCTTGATTCTGATGAAAGAAACGTAACCTTTCTATTAAAACATGACCTCATTAAGGATTTGTTTATTGAAATTTTTCAAACAATAATTGTTCATGTTGAACTTCTCCTAATTTCAATGAAACATTATTCTACTTTTATTTTCTTCAAGATATATTGATTCAAAGTACTTTATTATCGCAAATAGAGAAGATATAATTTTTGTTCACTAATTTATTTACAACAATCAAATCAGAAATTTAAAAAAAAAATAACAGCAATAAAAACACAAATTTTTTTCATCTTTTTTGTTAAACAAAAAAATTTTGAAATTTTTTCAAATATGTGCTTCGTTGTGACGATACAGAAGTTCGTAAGGTTTTATTTGAAAAAAAACATGCAAATCGGATGAAAATTGTGGGCTGAAATATGATTTGTCCACAGGTACCTCTTTGGTCCCACTGTGCGGCAGTAGTAAGAGATACAATGGTTAGAAGAGGCTCTGAATGTGGAACGAATCACTACCTCATCGTTTTAAAAGTAAACCTAGGTAGAGGATGGAGGAGAAGAGGAAATTATAATAAGCAGAAGCAGACGCGAGTTAAAATACAGAATTTACCGAAACCAGAAGTACAAGTAGTTTATCATGAAAAGCTGAATAAATATTTAGGACACCATAAAGGAGCAATGAGGAGAGCACAAGAGTAGAAAATGATTATAGGGATAAAAACAGAAACTCAAGGATACTAGTCAAAGGAAGCAATGAGAAAATCAAAGCAAATGAACATAAAAAATGCAAAATGATTTTGAAGGAAATAAAATACTGTTTTTGAAATGGGTTAAGAAGTTTGGGAAAGGAGATACCAGCACTGAGTTAGCCGGAATAAAGAATGCTGATCGTAAAATGGTATGTGATACGGACAAAGTGAAAGACAGTCTGAGTGATTTTTTTGAGAAATTGTATGGACGTCAAACTACGGAGCATAACAACTGCGACACAGAAGAGGATACACAAGACAATCCCGTTGTAGATGATAAAATAAGAATAAATATTCTCGAAATTATATCGGTAATTAAGAAACTGAAGAATGGTAAGGCCGCTGGTGTCGAATTCCATAACTGCTGAAATGCTCAAGAGTGGTGGCGGATATTTGTATGGTTAAACGAGTTTATGAATATTTGTGCTAAAAACGGTGAAGTTCCGAATTATTGAAAAAATGCGACTATCGTTCCACTATACATGGAAAAGTATGATAAAGGTGACTATACTAATTATAGAGCTATTAACCTACTAAGTAACGTGGGTTAAACTATTTACTAAAATACTTATTGTTAGGGTCATGGGGATAACTAGAGAAAGGATCTGAGATGTCCAATGTGGATTTGTTCCAGAGAGATCATGTGCGGATTAGATATTTAGCTTAAGACAAAATGTAGAAGAAAGTTTGAGAGTAAACAAAAAAGTTGTCTGTGCAATTGCTGATCCGAAAATAGCTTTCAATAAGGTGGATAGAAATATTCTTTGGGAAGTTCTGAAAGAGTACGAAGTGAATATTTGGCCAGAAAAGCAATGAAAGCAGTATATAATGATAGTAAAGCGAGTCTAAAAGTAAGAGAACAGCTGAGTGATTGTTTGATATTAAGCATGGCGTTAGGCAGGACTGCGTTATGTCCTCCTGGATGTTCAGTATATACATGGACAAATGTCTGAGAATGGCCCTCGTAGACGAAGAAGGTGTTGATCTCGGGACAGTGAAAGTACGTGGACTGGTGTTTGCAGATGATAAGATTGTTACGGCAGAATCAGTCGATGATTTGCAGAGAATTATCAGCAGACTGGATAGCAGCATAAAGAGTATGGGTCTTAAGATTAACGCGAGTAAAACAAGAATTATTGTGTTTGGAAGAAGGGATGAGAAAACAGTATGCAACATTGCCTTAAACGAAGAGATGATAGAACAAGTTGATGATTTCGTGTATCTTGGAAGTTTATTTACTGCTGCCGGAAAGATAGATGCACAGATATCTAGACGTTTAAGTGAGAGTAGAAAGATTATTGGCAGTGTACGAGCTATTACTAGAAGTAAAAATGTAATGAATGAAGCTCAAATCACAATAAATAATTATGTGCTTCTGTGTTGTATGGTAGCGAAACCTGGACGTATCAAGAAAAGGATAGGAGTAAAGTGAACGCGGTTGGCATGCAGTTCTTGCGGAATATGTGCGGTAAAACGCTAATGGACAAAGTCAGTAGTAAGTGGGTTCTCAGAAAATGTGGTGTAGAAGAAGGATTGATTGACAAGAGGGAAAAAAATTTGTGATGTATGATGACTCTGTGAAGCTCCTCACCTGGCGTGATTGCTAGATAGATTGATCAGCGACCCGTGTCGAAGCGGTATTGAGGAAAGAGTGTGTCAACAAGGCTACAACCGAACGAGTTAGTTACGCTTACCCCGAAAGGGGTTTGGCTTAATGGTATAATGATAGAATGATTCTCTCAACTGCTTGTTGGGTAATTTATTTGAAATAGTAAATAAAGTCTCTCTTTTATATACTTTCCAAAGTGCAAAAACTTTAAGGATGCAAGGACGAAAAAAAAGAGCTTTAATAAGAAAGGGAAGGGGTTGATGGCACTGATAGTAGTGGTGTGTATGTGCTGTGGTAAATATCTGCGTGTCAACATAGAGACTCGCACTACCATCCCCTCTAGGTTGAACTGCTACACATGACATGCATATAACTAAGGGTATATATTTGACATGTAGGTGGATGAGGTGAAGTACATGTATTCACTCAGGGTCGGTGTCAAATGAACCGTAAAAGAAAAATATACTTTTTTATCATTCAGGAGAAAGAGAATATTACTATCAATATCAAGACATTGAACTATGTACAAGCAATCTAGATATTGGGGGTGATATCTGTAGATATTGAAATTCAATATACAGTTACTGAAAAGTTCTAATATCTGGATATTAAGTTTTGATATCCATACATGAACCTTTTCATTTTCTTGCACATATTCAACTAGTTATACATAGACAATGCATATTAAATTAATAGGGAATGTCTTCGAAGCTTAAGTATTCAAGGTATTACGGTTAAATATTCCGATATTATGCCGTAAAATCTAGATATTAACATTTAATATCCTAGATATTTAAATTTTCTTCTTGAGATCCAGAAATTACTTTAATATCTGTGAGAAAAGGAAAGGATGGTTCATGGACGACTGCAGGATGAGAGTGTGTATATTCGACGTTCTAGTGTGGTCAGTGTTGAGTTATGGACTGGAAATCTGGAGAAGGAAGGAGCATAAGAGCGTTGCATACCAACCAAGCTATTCATATCTCCGAGTAAAATGATTCTTTCGTCAGGATCGCAAGTACTCATAATATCATTCAACGAGTCCCAGAAGGTATCTTTTACATTCCTATTGTCACAATCAACTAGAGCGTAGCACCTTCCACATTATTTTCTTCTTCATTTATAACTTCTATTGAAATAGATTAAATTGATTACAAAAGCATTAATTTTTGTTACTTCCCCTTTCGACTGAGTGTATTCCAGAAAAATAAAATAAAATTTAATGACAAAAGCAAAATAATTTTTTTTATTATTACTTATTATTTTATTTTCAATCAGTGTCTTTTCATTTTGATCGGAAACCATTGACCATATCGAAAATTAAATAGAGAAAAGATGATTTATTTTATTGTGATCAACAATTAGATATAGCAGGGATCATAGTCCGTCCCCCTTTTCCCCCCTAAAATTTAAAAATTCCCTAAAATACCTAAAATCGACCATTCTGATCTCTTTCCCATTTTTTCACAAAGTTTCTAAGATTTTCCTAATATTTCTAATATTTTAAAAAGTTTCAAATATTTCATAACACTTCAAGAGAATTTACAAATATTTCAAAGATTTCAAAGGTCTGAAAATATTTCAAACAGTTCGCAAAGATTCAAAGATTTCAAAAAGATTTTACAAAAATTTCAAAAGATTTCAAAAAATTTAAAGAAATTTCAAAAGAATTCACAAATATTTCAAAGTTATAAAGATATCGCAAAGATTTAAAGATTTCATAAAGATATTTCAAAGATTCCAAAATATATCACTAAAATTTCAAAATTACATAATTTTAAACTGTAACCACTGCAAATTAATAAATCTTCAATTGTAAATCTTGAGAATTGAAGAATTTCCAAATGCAAATATATAACATTGAATAGTTTTCAATTTTAAATCTTCAAACATTCTTCACTTTCAATTTTAACTTTCAAAAATTGAACTATTCCAAAAAAACATTCAAAATTGTATCATTTTCTATTTTACACATTAAACACTGAAGAGTCGCCAATTGCGAATATTCAGAATTGAAGAATTTTCCATTGCAAATATATGAAATTGAACTACATATTTAAAAAAAAAAACCTTCGAAATTACATCATTTTACACTATGAACATTCCAAATTAGTGAATCTTCAATCGTAAATCTTAAAAATTGAATAATTTTTAATTGCAAATCTATAAAATTGAATCATTTTCAATTTCAAACCTTCAAAATTGAATTATTCAAAAAAAGCATTCACAGGTACATCATTTCAAACTGTGAACATCCCAAATTATTGAATATTCAACTGTAATTCTTTAAGATTAAAGAATTTTCAATTGCAAATTTATGAGAATGGATAAATTTCAATTCTACATCTTCAAAATTGAATAATATCCAATTCTAAATTTTTAAAACTGAACTATTCCAAGCAAAGTGTTCAAAATTACATCACTTCCAAACTATAAACATTTCAAATTATTGAATCTTCAATTGTAAGTCTTAAAAACTGAAGAATTTTCAATTGCAAATCTATAAAATCCAATAAATTTGAATTTCTAATCTTCAACATTGAATAATTTTCAATTTTAAATCTTCAAAATTGAAATATTTCGAAAAAAGCATTCAAAATTACATAATTTTAAACTGTAACCACTGCAAGTTAATAAATCTTCAATTATAAATCTTAATAATTGAAGAATTTTCAAATGCAAATATATAACATTAAATAATTTTTAATCTTAAATCTTCAAATATTATACACTTTCAATTTTAACTTTTAAAAATTGAACTATTCCAAAAAAAACATTCAAAATTGTATCATTTTCTATTTTACACATTAAACACTGAAGAGTCGCCAATTGCGAATATTCAGAATTGAAGAATTTTCCATTGCAAATATTTGAAATTGAACTACATATTTTTTAAAAAAAAACTTCAAAATTACATCATTTTACACTATAAACATTCCAAATTAGTGAATCTTCAATCGTAAATCTTAAAAATTGAATAATTTTTAATTGCAAATCTATAAAAATGAATCATTTTCAATTTCAAATCTTCAAAAATGAATTATTCAAAAAAAGCATTCACAGGTACATCATTTCAAACTGTGAACATCGCAAATTATTGAATATTCAACTGTAAGTCTTCAAGATTGAAGAATTTTCAATTGCAAATTTATGAAATTGGATAAATTTCAATTTTGCATCTTCAAAATTGAGTAATATCCAATTTTGAATTTGAAAAACTGAACTATTCAAAGCAAAGCATTCAAAATTACATCATTTCAAACTATAAACATTCAAAATAATTTATTTTTCAATTGTAAGTTTTATAAACTGAAGAATTTTCAATTGCAAATCTATAAAATTCAATAAATTTTAATTTCACATCTTTGACATTAAATAATTTTCAATTTTGAATCTTCAAAATTAAACTATCCAAAAAAAAGCATTTAAAATTTCATCATTTTAAACTACAAACATTACAAATTAATGAACCTTTAGTTGTAAATCGTAAAAATTAAAGAATTTTAAATCGCAAATCTGTAAAATGGAATAAATTTCAATTTTGAATCTTCAAAATTGAACTATCCCCAAAAAAGCATTTAACATTACATTATTTCAAGCTGCAAGCATTTTAAATTAATGAATATTCAATTGTACATCTTGAAGATTGAAGCATTTTAAAGTGCAAGCCTATAAAATTGAATGAATTGCAATTTTAAAACTTAAAAATTGAACTCTTCAAAAAAACGTTCAAAATTACATACCTTTAAAATATAAATTTTGAAAATTGAATAATTTACAATTCTGTATTATTAAAATTCAATAATTTCCAATCGTAACTATTCCAAATTGTAGAACTTCGAATTGTAAATATTTAAAATTAAGGAGATTTAATTTTGAAAATTTACGATTAAAAATTTTGTAATCTTGATGATTCACATTTGAAATTTCTTCAATTTGGAAGACTTAGAATTAAAAACTCTTGACTTTTGATGTTCAAAATCATCCAAATTTAAGAACTTTTATTTATACATCTTTGAGATTGAAAAGTTTTCTATTTCAAATCTCCAAAACACAAATTTTTAGATCATGAAGTTTTAAAAATAATTTTTAGATAAAATTTTTTCATTTTAAAATATTTTCAGACTCTTAATTCACGTTTTGAATCAACCATTTCATATTCAAAAATTCTATCATTATATTTGAATTGAGTGACCCAACATTCTTAGGATACCCATTTTCATCAAATTGAAACCATTTTCAAATTTTTAATCCGCTATATTGGATTAGCCAACTTGAATTTGAAATCCTGTCACCCAATTCGAATTCAGCGACCTCAAAAACTTTAGAATACTCATTTTTATGGAAATCAGATCACTAATGCAAATTCTGAAAAATGACCGATACATTTTTCAAAACATTGTTTTAAAAAACATTAAAAAACATTTTTGAACTGAAATACTTTCGAAATTGCCTCCAATAAATGTGATTTTGAATTTTTCAAAAGTCACCCTCTAAATTTCTTTAATTTAGTGAAAAAATACTGCCATAAATTCTCTTTTATTTTTAAAAAATTGTTCAGAAGTTCCGCTAGGCCATTTTAGGTCTGACAATAAGTTTTCTTAGTTTTCAATTTGAGAAAAATACAAATTTAAGGCTGAAGATTTTTTTCACACCTGGAAAGTATTTTTTCATTATTGAGGAATAAGCCCTAAATTTTATGAAACAAAAAAAATTGTGAAGATATTATCGGGCTTAGGAGACGAAAATTTGTCATTTCATTACAATTAATGATCTGAAATGGCCCCTGAACAATTTATTTCCTGGAATAATATGCACAGGATTTTTTCTACAATATAAAAAGAGGATTCGCCATTAGAAATAAATTTTAAATATTTATAGCGGATTAAAAAAAAATCTTCTATTTCGAAATCCACAAAAAAATACACATTTTTTATAGTTTAAAGATTCCTATAGTACTTTAAAATGTATATTCATCTATCATTTACTTTAAAAAGATTGAGCTAGTTAATTAAGATCGATTTCGGTACAATTCTGCGTTTTCATAAGTTTTCCTTATCGATTTTCTTATCTATTTCATTGAATCTTCAATTGCCGAAAATAAGACTTGATACACAATTATAAGTGAAAATACATTTTAAAGTACTATGGGAATATTTAAATTGCAAAAAATATGTTCTTTTTGTGTATTTCGAAATTCAAGATTTTATTCTGTCACCTAGTATAAATATTTCAAATTTATTTCTCATGGAGAATATTCTATTTATATTGTAGAAAAAATCCTGTGTATATTATTCCAGGAAAAAAAATGTTTAAGGGCTATTTCAGACTATTTATTGTGATGAAATGACAAATTTTCGTATTCTAAGCTAGATGATACCTTTAAAACAAATTTTTTTGTTTCGTAAAATTTACGGCTCATTCATGAATAAATAAAAAATACTTTCTAGAGGTGAAAGAATTTTTCAGTCTGAAATTTCTATTTTTTTGAATCGAAAACTATGAACATTCATTTTCAGACCTAAAACGGCCTAGCGGAACCTCTAAACAATTTTTTTTTTTTTGATAAAATAAAATCGATGACAGTATTTTTTTACCAAAAGGAAGAAATTTACGGGGCAGCATTTTAAAAATTCGAAAACATATTTTTTTGGCACCCTATTATGCACAGTGGATAAAATTATGCACAATTTCAATTTGTCTTATTCAAATAATACATTAAATAAATGAAAATTATACATAATTTTTTTCACTATGCATAACTTTTCCGCCTGGGAAATTGAATGAATTTCAATTTTACATTTTCAGAATTGTATAATTCTGAAAAAAATAATAATGTATAAAAAATTGTATAACTGTATCAAATTGTATAGAAAAAAATTGTATAAAAAATAATTGTATAATTTTAAATCATTAAAATTGAACTATTCCAAGAAAAGCATTCTAAAATACATCATTTTAAACTGTAAATATTCCAGATTAATGAATATATAATTTTAAATCTCCATAATTGAATAATTTTCAGTTCTATATCTTCAAAATTCAACTATTAAAAAAAATACTCAAAATTACATCATTTTCTATTCTACACATTAAATATTGAAAAGTCTTCAGCTGCAAATATTCAAAATTGAAGAATTTTCCATTGTAAATCTTCAAAATTGAACTACATATTCCAAAAAATGTTCAAAATTATATTATTTCAAACTTTAATATTTTAAATTAATGAGTCTCTAATCAAAAATCATAAAAATCGATGAATTTTAAATTGAAAATCTATAAAACTGAATAAATTCCAATTTCAAATTTCAAAATTGAATAATTTTTATTTTAAACCTTAAGAATTGAACTATTCTAAAAAATAAAACGTTCAAAATCGCATCATTTTCTATTTTACACATTAAATATTGAAGAATCTTCAATTGCAAATATTAAAAATTGAACAATTTTTCTACGTAAATATTCGCAATTGAACTCCATATTCCAGAAAACATTCAAAATCACATCATTTTAAAATGGAGAATAACAAATTGATGAATCTTCCATTGCAAATCTTCAAGATAGACCTATTTCAAAAAGATGTTCAAAATGTTATGATTTTAAACTATAAACATTCAAAATTAAACAAGTTGCCGATTAAAATTAAAATTAAATTTATGATTGTTATCATTTATATTTTATAGGTACATCAAATTCAAGCATGTATTTTAAGCACTGACAAGTGTTACAGAATTTTCCGTATGACTGACCTGATTAAGTATAGCACTAGGGCTAGAGTTGCGGAAAATTCCTTCACGGTGGACATTTCGTATATTTTAATTTCATAATTAGGCAATTCAAGTAAGAAAAATGTTATATGCTATTTTTGCTAGTAATTGTAAATGTATGTATAACGTGACAAATTATATAGACTTAATATGTTAGGGTGCATCCCTAACGAGGTGCCTTAAGGATTATATAAGTATAAGGAATAATAGTCTCCACCCTTGCTTGCTCTAGCTTACTAGGCAATAAACGACGATCGTAATGAAACTACAATTGATGTGTAAAGTTGATTTAAACGTAACTTCTCATGACAGCAATAAAAAGATTCAAGATACCGATTGTCTATGAGAAAATAAATAACATCATCAAGATGATAAGCCATTATAGATGATAATTTTTATTGTTAGTTGATTTAGAAGCAATCTATTCAGACTATTCCATTTTTCGAAATAGAATAAAAAAATTTTTTGATAAAAAAGTCGAACACGCCAGTAACTCTAAGGTAAAAAACAAGAATGTGCAAGAAGGGCCTAAGATGGCCATTATTCAATTTATGAAATCGAAAAATATGATCCTATAATAAAATGAGTTAATATCTACATAAGTTCCAGAATAAAATTTTGAAAATAATAAAAAGAATAATCTATGTATATAATGATAATAAATCATACCTATTCGTAATTCCCCTCCCTCATCCGTCATTTCATACTTTACTACCAAAGTGTACGTATGTGTATACGAGGACATAATTTATTATAAAATATATAATATTGTATAATATTTCATTTTCCCCTTTTTTGTTCCTAATTATAATTTTATAAACATTATTACATAAATGTTAATACTGACGAATACGCTGATTCATTTTCTTTTTATTATTTCTAAAATTTTATTCTAGAACTTATGTAAATATTGATTTATTTAATTGCTATGGAGCATAACAACCTTCACACTGAAGAGAATGCGTTAGACAATCCCATTGTAGGTAGCAAAAGCTCGAAAGTAAACAAAAGAGTTTTTTGTGCATTTGTTGGTCTGGAAAAAGCTTTCGATAAGATGAATAGATCTAAACTTTGGGAAGTCCTGAAAGAATACGGAGTGAATGGTTGGCTTCTAAGAGCAATAAAAGCAATATGCATATAATGGTAGTGAAGCGAGTGTGAGTTAGGTAAGGTGAATGGTAGCGTACCCAGAGGTAGACCGAAGAAATAATGATTGGGGTATGTGAATGAGATATGTATGGATGTAACGAAAGCAAAAGATGTATGTAAGGATAGGGATGTATGGAGAACGATTGTTTATAAGAATAGTGATTCCTGAAACGAAAGATTTTGGATACTAATGGGCTCGCGTGCACCACTTTTTAAGATAAAAAGAGATATTTTCTGATAAACTGAGTAAACATTTTTTTATGCCTTAATTAAAAGAAATCTTGATGGCCTTCATAGGCAACCCTGCAAATTGAAAGAAATCTTGAGCTTAGTGTCTCTATCTTAAAATTTCTATTGAGATTCAAATGAAATTGACTTTCTTATGAACCCTTACATTACATAATAATTACTTCTGAAAATCCTCTTACCCTAGGCCTAAGTTCATGTTACTTAAGTTTGTTTGTTAATATGAAATATAACTTTAGAGTGGACCAAAAATCGCCAAGTTTGAAAAGTGGAATGGGCCTGTGAAAATTCTTGTTGTTTTTTGAAAAAAAAATCTGGAAAAAAATCTAATCCAAACAGATGAAATCTTGCACTTCCTCATCGAGGTCAGAGATTAAACTTCAAATATCTTCGTGGCTTTCCTGGTCACAAAAAATATATTCAAGACAATATTAGCCTAATTTTTGTGACGAATTTGGCGGTGTTCTGCAATTTCATAGAATAAAAATTAAGATACATTTTTTTACATAATTTACTTTTGCTTTTAATAATTAAGGCTTTTAGTGTACTTAGACTTGTAGATATTTTCGATATTATTTATTGGTACCATATAAATTGTTTTCATGTTTATTTATTACTTTTTTATTAACCTTTGAATATAAATAGAAATAATAATAAAAATAATTTGAAAACTAATTATAAGGTACCAATAAATTCGTATCGAAAATATCTATAAGTCCAGGTGCACTAAGAGGTTTAATTATCAGAAGAAAAAAATGAATTTGGAAAAAATGTATCTAAACATTTTTTATATGAAACTACACAATTCCATCAAATTTTTCATAAAAAATTAGTCTAATATTATAGTAAACATTTTTTTGTGACCATGAAAGCAACGAAGATATTTAGAGTTTAACCTCTGACCTTCATGAGGGTGTGCAAGATTTCATCCGATTGAATTACTTTTATTTATTAAGTTACTAATTTGGATAACTTTTTTTCAAAAAGGATCAAGAATGTCCACTGGCCCATTGCACTTTTCAAACTTGTCGGTTTGTGGACCACCCTATTGGTTAACTTCTCGTTTTTTATTTATTTTAGTTATTAGCAAAATTGTAAGTCATCTTGGACCGGAAACTCTCGGACCCCTTTAGATTATTTCCTCTTAAAATCGAACTTGTTGGTACCAACCCTCTCCAAAAAGGAAGGGAGATAATCTTTACTTATTTTAAATTTGAAGGTTTTAGAAAATTTTAATTTGCTTTTTATCGAGGGGTTATAGGGTAAGACAATGGATTATTGGCATGTTAAGAGGAAATCAGTAGGCCCGGTCGGGCCTCGACGCCAAATAAGAAGGCGAACCGGCCGGGAATACTATTATGATGAAAATATCGCGTTCCCTATAGCTTATACACAGAGAAAACTTTTACGAATTATGGCCCTTCATGTTCACACTATGATTTCTAATAGTTTGCTAAACGTAATCATTTTTTGCAAACAGGTAATAAAAGATAAATAATTAAGCTTTCCATTGATACAAATATGATAATGAATTATGTAGCTAACATGGTTATAATGTTGCTGTGGAAGTTCGGGCGACGTGCGAGTTGCCGAAAAAACTTCACCAGTTCACGATTCAGGTTTCTCTCCCTCTCAAGGTTTAAGAAGAGCTGTGGTGACTTCTCTGCCTTCCTCATGCAACGTTCTCGGTTAGGGGGGGGGGATACGGAATGTTGCGGGCAAGCAAGGTTCTTCATAACTCTGATACTGTTCATTGTGTATGTTGTGTCAAAGATGTTGGATGTGTTCGCAAATGAATGCTTCTATCTTGCCTTATTGGTTACGCGTTCACCGCATTCATAGCACAATTCTATTTCTAAATTATTTTTTAATTATTGACTAAAATGCAATGTACATAATTTCAATGGCAACTATAAGTGAACTGTTGCTCAATTAATTAACTATCAAGCAAAAAGGAAAAGACTTTCCAATAGAATATCTTAAATTTAAAGAAATTATATTAATTTTCAACAAAGTACTTTGACTTTTGACAGAATACTTTCATTTCGTATCAGATTGGAAAATCTTCTAGCAGAAAATACGAATTTTATATAAAACATTTTCATTCCCAACACAAAAGATCATTTTTAATATAAATAGATGCATTTTGTGAATAGGAGAAGACGAATTTTCAATATGATAAATTACTTTTTAATAACATATTTATATTTTCAGGCAAATGACTGAATTGTCTGCAACCAAATATTTTAATTTTGTATCAGATTGTTAAATCTTCCAGCAGAAAATATGGGTTTTCTATAAGACAATTGCATTTTCAAGAGAGAAGTTAATTTTTGATTCATAGTGATTCATTTTTGTGAATGAGAGAAGACAAATTTTCGAAAAAATTAATGAATTTTCAATATCATACTATAGTTAAATTTTCAACCAAAGGAATGAATCATCCACACGAAAATACTATTTTTTGAGGAACTAAATGAATTATCTACTCAAAATTATAAATTTTTAAACGAAAAATGGAATATTTCATTTTTCATTTAAATGAATTAATTTTCATTTAAAAACGGAAACGAAATTTAAACGAAATGATTTTACTTTGAAGAAAATAATTTTTTTTCAACAAAGTTCATCAGCGTTGGACCAAATATTCTACTTTTGTAATAAATTGTTGAATCTTCTAGCAGAAGATATGAATTTTCTATAAAACAGTTGCATTTTGAAGAAATAAATTAATTTTTCATCCATAGTGATTCATTTTTGTGAACCAAAGAAGACAAATTTTCATAAAAATAAATGAATTTTCAATAAAATAGTTACATTTTCAACCAGTGAAATGAATCTTGTACACAAGAATACTAATTTTTGCGGAACAAAATGAATTATTATTCAACCAAGTGCATCAACTTTGGACCGAATATTCTTATTATGAATCACGTTGTTAAATCTTCGAGTAGAAAATTAGAATTTTCAATAAAAACATTAAATTTGGAACAAAAAAGTTCCTGTCCGATCCAAACATATTAATTTTCAGTAACATATTCACTTTTTCAACAGAAGGAATAAATTTTCTGCACATGCATACGCATATTCAACAATTTACATTAATTTTCTACTAACAAAATAAGTCAAAAATAAAAAAAAGGTGAAATCCCTCAAAACAAACCCTGGAAAGAAACGAGGGTACAAAAATGCCGCCAAACAACACATTATTACTATCAATCAACAAAAATTTATAGTATAAAAATATATGTTAGGAATCATAACAATTTCACAATAGAATGTTGTGAGATCAATAACATTCGCCAAATACTATTAGTGAGCACAACATTTTTGTTATTAATAGATTTTAATATTTAAACTATTCCTTTACCACAAATAGAATAACTTCAATAATAATAATAATAATAATAATAATAAATAAAATAATA
>JAUMHM010000004.1:4120377-4133481 GCA_032362435.1 Melikaiella ostensackeni
TTGGTACAAATATCCAACTGAAAAAGTGCTTTCGACATATTGGGCTATAACCATCTTAAGTCTGAGATATAATTTTTTTTTTTAAAATAATAATAATAATAATAATAACAATAATAAGAAAAAGAATAAAATTGAAATCGTAGACGCAATATATTAATATGATGAAACATACTTTATGACATAGAAAATTGTGCTATTCTTGTTGAACATGAAAAATAATACTAATAAATACGTAACAAATATATCTCATGAAAAAATACAAGCGGAATACAAAAAAATAACTTTTTTCTCGCTTTTCGTTGTAAAACCAGAGTGATACTAAACCTGATATTCCTCTCTTCCTTCTGTTTCACCTCTTGCGCCCCCCCCGCCACTCCTTTTCTCATACTCTTCATGTGGTCGTAAAAAACATGTTTCTCCAGCGACCACCCTAGGACTGTAAACTCTTAGAGTGACGTCACGTCACGTTCTGTGGAAATAGAATCGTGCTTTAAATCTCATTGCAGTTGCAAGGTGACAGGAGGGAAGACAAAACAAAGAAGAAAAAAAAACATTGTAATATTTCAAAATTTTCTGAATTACAGTGCTGTTTCATACTATACCGACTTTTATAAACGGAAATTAGGAGAAGAATTCCAGACTGAGAAGAATTTAATGTGAATTTCGTATGGGACGCTGTTACTACTTGCGTTAGCGAAAAATTTATGCGATACAGGCACAAGAAGCGAGATATTTTTGCATGAAATATTGCGATTATAGTAAGACAGTGACCAGTGTGCTTCAAGAAGTCTTGATGTAAAGTACGATGATGGACGGGACATTTTTTCGACCAGTTTAGTAACATATATTTTTCCTTTATATCTAATGAAAAATCAAGGGATTCTTAACCTGGTTAGATGCGCGCACTTTCCACACCTACAGATATTAAAATACATTTGAATCTTAAGAACGGTGACACAATTTTGAAATTTTTTTTCGAATTCAGAATCATAGCACAGTCTGAAATCCATGAAATCAAGGTGGCTTATGGTCTACTGAACGGGCATGATTTTTCTCAGAATTTTTGAAAATTTTGCAGAAGAGTCCAACTATTATATGTTACATCTTTTTATGATGGTTTTGTAATGACCGTGAGCTTTTCTTTTCATTTCAGGGAGTCTGTAAATTTTAATGCAGTATAGCTTGACTTGTATGTGTAGGATTACCTGTAAAAGCACAGTGACAGAAAAATGACAGTTTGTGGAAACGCCCGCATTCTCAAGTGGAAAAGTCCAGCTATTGTCAGACCCAGGAGGCGCGTGTATACAACCAGACGTTTTCTCATCCACTTAGGCGAGCATTGTGCGATGTGCATCCCTGTGGTACGAGTCACGTTCGGTCAGACAGAATAGGACTATGTTTTAGCTTATATTAAAATAAAGAAGTTTACTTCACTGTCACCCCAAGGCTCTCTTCATTGCTTACTTTAACTAGCCACTTAATTTTTGCATTTGCTAAAACTTTTGAGAGGATTGTGGAGTTTTCCTATACGATATATGAAGCATAATTTTTATAATATTGAATTACATTCTTCTTATAGGCTATAACCTACAATTTACTTGATCTTCTCTGAATTCATTAGTTTATTAAGAATTTTTCTTTAGACTAATTATTATTTAATCATAGATCCCTTGAGGCCTTTATCGATGATCAGATGTTATGTTTTTATAGAAGAGGTCTCTACTGTTAGATTGACAATAAGTATGGTTCTACTCCATCACAATCATTTTTTTCTTTCTCGCGAACAAATCAAAAAACACGAGAAGAAAGCTTCTAAGAAAATCACTTATATCTCGCGTATTTTAATTAGTAAGAAAATCCAAGTTCTAAAATTTTCACTTGTGGACTGCGGTGGCGTAATTGGTGGTGCATATCGCATGTAATGAGAAGGTTGCTGGCTCAAACCCAGCCTGCAGTGATATTCGTAGAAATTTCTTCTCGCGTTTTTTAATTTGTTCGCGAATAAGAAAAAAATCATTGTGATGGAGTAGAACCAAACTTATTGGCAATGTAACAGCAGTTACCTCTGCGATAAACACATAACATCTGCTCACTGGTAAAGGCCGTTAGGAAGCCAGCATCATCATTTATTAATTTACTTTCAGGATGTGACCGACATTTTCCAACGAAAATTTCACTCCAATTTCCAATACATGTACATAAACATGAACATATACATACATATCAACTCGAAAGCTTTTTGAAAAAATACATTTTAAAGTAGATAAAAGCGCTCTTTTCGAAAACCTAATTTGAATTTTTGTAAAATACGACATGAATCGATTTTTGTTTTTTTTCGCTGCCTAAGGATATCGAAAAAAATATACCTCTAAACGTTTTGTTATTATGAAACAATATGTTCCACTCTAAAAGCTCTAAAAGTCCTAAAAATGTTGCCTATTGTAGAAATAAAAAAAACTTAAATATTATCCTGGACAAGAAATGTGGGATTCATAATTTCGAATCTGATGCTGTATATCAGGAGCATGTGACGATTTATAAATCCGGGAGACGCATACGCCTGCGTAATCAAGATTTATTGACGTCAGAATTTATGATTGGTCGATTTAAATTGCAGCGAGCACGCATTCTGTCGCATTAATGCCGAGCATGCAAGAACTCCGCAGTGGTGCACCAAATTGGACATTGATGAGACTAATAACACTCGACTGAAAGCGAAGATGATTTGAACCATTTTAAAGGAAAATTGATTAGCTGAAAATTCACACCAATTGCCATCTAAAAAAGATACCGCATCTTGTTGATGAATTTGTTAAAAAAAAATTCCAAATTTTCGTGATATGAGAAAGGAAATGAAAATTTAGTTGCAACCAATGGAATTGAACAAATTTCAAATGAGTTTCAGTATATACAATTTAGTTCACAGTAAATTATCGAACGGAGTTATAGAGAACATAACTAAATCGCGACTAAATTTTAGAGTATTAAATTGTAAATACGGATCTCAAAATTAATTCAATTAGGTTCAACTCATTATCATTCACACAAAATTAAAAGTGAATTAAAATGAGTTAAGTTAATTAAAATAAATTTCATTCAATTCAAGGAGATCCTAAGTGAATTGCAATAAATTCAAACGAATTTGATTCAAACGGACCGAATTTCAAGTGAATCAGAATGAACTAAAACGAACTTAGGAAACTCAACTAAATTTTACGGGCGCAACTAACAAGATTGAATGGAACTCAATTGAAGTGATGAGATTAAAATATAATTTAGTTGAATTCGCAGCTGAATTTCAAGTGAACTTAAATTGATTGTAAACAATTCAAAAGAGCACAAATAATTAATTTCCTTTATTTTATTATTTCGAAAATGATAAACCCATCACAAATGATAAAACCCATCTCACGGTTGTGAGGCGTAGCCATGGGTGTGATTTACCGCGGTTCTACTGGGAGCCGGTGTCATTTTCATGGATGGCAGTCGCTCCCAGGGGGACCCTGCGGTGGTTGTTTGACCAATTTTATATATATATATATTGCTCACTCGAGGCCTAATATCGTTCTCCATTACTTCGAGAAACGAACTATGTTCGTGATCGAATTCTCGGCTCCGGCCAACAGCAACATCACAGTCAAGTAGGAAAAGGAGGAGAGGTATCAAGACCTTATAAGGGAGCTGCAGCTGGGGGGAGCTGTGTTCCCAAAATATTCGGCTAATATTATCGTCCTTGTGATCGGTACTCTTGGAGGTGCGAAACTATACCCGCGTGCTCGAAGCATACCGAGGCACTTGCGAGATGGATGCAGAGAGCTGTCATTCTTGGGCTGCTCCGTGTCTTCAAGACACACGAGGATTTCGTCGGCCCTTCATTGTGATTCCGTCGTACCACAATCCATCATGAACGGTCACCCATCTCACGTTCGAGAGGCGTGACTATAGGCGTAATTTACCGCTGTTGTACTGAGAGCCAGTGTCATTTTCCTAGATAGCAGTCGCTCCCAAATGAACTCTGCCGTGACTGTTTAACCAATTTTTTAAATATATATGTATATATGCATCAATTTCTTCCCACCACCGCCGCCCTATCAGGAAATTTGAGGAGGCCCGCTCACGAGGGCCGCCAGAGCCTCCAACTAGGGCCTTCAAAGCCTCCCATGAGATCCTCCAGAGCCGCATGCGAGATCTTCTGGAGCCTACCACGAAGGCCTCCAAAGCCTCCCACGAGGGCCTTCAAAGTCTCTACAAGAGTTCCAAAGCCTCCCGTGAGGGCCTCAATAACCTCCCATAAGAGCCTTCAAAGCTTGTCATGAGTGCCTCTAGAGCCTCCCACGAGATCCTCGAGAGCCTTCAACGGGAGCCTCCAGGACTTACCAGGAAAGTGGCTCAGAGCCTCCCACGAAGGCCTCTAGAGCCTCTTTTGAGGGCATCTAAAGTCTCCTATGAGAGCCCCAGAGCCTCAGTAATCTCCCATATAAGCCTCCAGAGCCTACCGCAAGGGTCTTCAGAAACTCCCACAAGGACTTTCAGAGCCTCCCACGAAAGCCCCCAGAGGCTCCCATGAGATAGTTTCAAAAATTGAGACCTTTCCTGAAGGTATCTTAATTAATGTATTTTATTTCAATTCGATCCATTTGAGAGATACACTACTTCATCTTTTCAAAGTATTAGATTGAATTAGACATTAAAAAATACATCAACTAGGATACCTAACTATATCGAACCGAAAGGCTTATGACAAAGCCACCGGAAGCTGAGGCGTGAACAACCGTGAAAAAAGCTGAGTGGCTCCTGGGTCAGGTGTCCTATAACGGTGTCCCTGGGATATCGGGTGACTTCTTAAAGTATACAGCCTTATCCTTGCATGCGGGACTCTGCAAGGGTGGACAAACTCCTTCCCTAGCTACTCGTGGGAACAATTATGACAACACCAAACCCAGTTGTGAATGCGGTTCAAAATTATCGAACGCGCAGAGCACCCGACAATGGGTCGGCAAACACTGTCGATCACCCCAGGGTTCACAGTGTTGCAAATAATTTGGACGGAAGCACGATGACCAATCGGCGAAACGATCGACGTCTTGAGTGGATGGATCGACTCAGGGATGACTTGCTCGATTGCTACGATGCCAGCATAATTCCTGATCGCAGAGGTTACACGACGCGCCTGCACATTCTGTGATGCCAGAGAGCTTTGGCGGATTCAAATCGAAGGGTGAAGCTGACAACAGATCAAAATTCCAAAAGGCGCTTGCATCAACTGTACATGAAGATTGGCTGTGCTAGACAGAATGCGTCCCGTATTTAGTGTGTGATTGACTGCAAAACAACTGGTAAGCTTTTTACGGTGAGGATCCAAAAGTTGGCTCACGAAGTGTGGATTCTCCATCACACATTGAACAAGTCGAAGCTGCTGACCATCAAGCAGCACATTGTTGAAAAAATATGAGTGAGATCTGACCCAAGGAGGAGAATGCAGAAGAGGGAGGAATGGTGATTGGTCAGGGAGAATCAAAATTTTCTCGCTGGCCCATCGCGCCGCTTTAGCAATCCCGCTGTTTCTGTCTAAAATCCGCCCAAGTGGCAGGCTGTCGGGAGAACCTGCTACTCGACAGAAGTGTCTGCAAAGACGCTGTAGCCTACAATCACAGTCTGTCGATGGCTTAAATTGATTACCAAAAAGATTTCGATTCAATGTCCCATAGACTTATCATCTGTCTCCAGAAGAGCTTGCATATCAACTCGTCCGCTCCGCGCTTATACATCCCACGCCGTAAAAATGGGCGCGGACTTCTGAATATCCAGTGTCTTTAAGGCCCAATTATCTTGAGTATAGCACACATCGTTACAAATGGGAGAGATCTTCTTCTGAAAATGGTCAGTAAGCACACGATGATTGGCAAAGGAGCATTCCTTTACAAAGCCGCCCAGGTGAAGAAAGCAGAAGTCAACAACTTAATCGATCAGCTCCACAAGAAAATGCACGGGAACATTCACAGAAATTTAAAAGATCAGTCCTTGTCTATGGAGTTAACGTTTGTTTCCCTTAAAACAACCACAATTAATTCAGACACAGAAGGTTTCATTGTCGCTTGTGAGGACGGTTTCATTTCCACCTAGGTAGACCGTAGCAGCATTTTACGTCGAAAAGTTCCCAGCGATAGGTGCATAGCGTGTCATGCACATTCTGAGAACCAATGGCATATACTATCCGGGTGTCCCACTCACGCGGAAACGATGTATCTCCACAGACACAATGCGGTCCTGAGAGTGCTTTATTATCATATTTGTCGCTCTTATGGTGTTAACTGCGACTCTGACCTGTTGAACGCTCCCAGGGAGATAGAGTCAATTACTGAGGACAAGAAAGTGTCAAATTTACTTAAACTACAAGCTCAAGCCAATAGTCGCTATCGGAAACTCGAGGCCTGACATCGTACTCCTTGACTTCGAAAAATGAACTATGTTCATGATTGAATTCTCAGCTCCGGCTGACAGCAACATCACAGTCAAGGAGAAGGAAAAGAAGAAGTACCAAGACCTTAAAGGGAGCTGTTACAACTATACCCAGCATATTTGTTCAAAATGATTGTCCTTGTGATTGGTGCTCTCGAAGCTGTGAAACCATCGCTGGTTCGTAACCGTGAAGCCATACTCACGTGCCAAAAACATGTCAAGGAACTCATGAAATGGATGCAGATAGCTGTTGTTCTTGGGTCGCTCCGTGTCCTCAAGACGCACGAGGGTTTCGTTGATTTGTCGTTGTGATTTTGGCGGGCTCTGCGGCAACCCATTTCACTGTCGTGCGACGTGGCCATAGGTGTAATTTGCGGCGGCTCTAAGGGCCTCAGGAGCGTGCCTTTTAGAATGGGATCCCCAGATAGAGTGGTATAAAGTGGTAGAGTGGTATTTTTGGAGTGCTATTCTCAGATACCACCTCTTAGAGTGGTATCCTCAGGTACCACCTTTTTTCCTCCACCCTCAGATACAATTTTTTTCTAATTGGAATTAAGATACCGCCTTTGATGAACTGCCTCTATGCCAGGAATCGCCTCTATGCCAGGAATCGTCTCTATGTCAGGAATCGTCTCATACCCTTCATTTCCTCTGCCGCCCAAACCCACTGGACCTGACGTGTAACCTCTCAGGACTCCCACCGCAGCATGCTCCAGTGTAACCTTTAAGGCTAAAGACCAACATACCTCACCAGATAAACGTTGTCTTAATTGTTGATACTCTTCATATTACAGTGATCAACATCGGTAAAAAAAGGGACTTAAGTAACAAATTTCCCAAGCGCTATTTCGAAAATCGAGATCCTCTCTAATGTTCATAATTTATTTATATATATTTTTCAATTACGTAAATCATTTAAGTATAAATTAATCAAAAATTAGGCTTGACACACGAAACGCACGGAGGGCCAAGTCCTCCTAGTAATATAATATAATTTACTGTTATTTTAACTGAAATTCTACAAACAAAAAGATTAAAGTTGATTCAAAGTTAAATGGTATAATCACGGAATTGAAATTTTTTTAATCAATCTTTATAATTTTTGAAATGTCATTTTTTCTTTCATTAAACGACTGTCACCTTTTCGATTATATTCTTTTAATTTCAAAAAAATATACTTCTTAAAGTAGTCTACGAATTCGAGCCGAAAACACTGTTCTGCAATCTTTTATTACCAAACTATGCTGGCACAACATGATGATTTGTCTTTCTAAATTAGGAGTTTGAAAAATTCGAAATATCTTCACAATTAGTCAGAGCATTTAGAAATATTCCTTTGAATACATTCTTAACTAATTAAATTGATTGTAAATTAAAATTATAATTATTTATAAATTAAATTAATTCGCAATCCTTCAAATTATTCCTGATTTCACACAAAGCTCACCCACTTACTACATGGTTTAATTCCAAACTGAATCTCCAACTTGAAACAAAATTATAAGAAGTTGAATTTTACGAATTTTTAAAAATTTAAAAATCTAATTTAAAAATATTCGTGGAGGAAGTTAGTAAAGCTTTACACGCAACTGAAGTGGCTTTTTTTCAGTTACAATCTCGACAGTTCGTTTTCCCCTTTTTCTTGCCTCGGCTAATTCAGAAGGAAGAAACATCGTTAGAGGACTGGTTTGCTCGTACATTTAGGATAATCCAGAAAGAAAAGTAACGAAGAGAGGAGCTTCTAGAGGGCGGGACAAATATTTGCCCAGCATCCTTAATCAAACGTGGGTGTACAGCACCATGAATCAATGTTCATTCAGCGCGTAAATATTATCTCGACGATCTTTTTGCGAGCCTTAAAGCCGACCTCGATACTTTTTCACGACCAAACAACCTCGGCGCAACATGCTGCGTGAAATATCTCCCTGACGGGAAATCTAATGTAGTGCAATTGACTGTATGAGGAAGCACATCAGGGAATAAATTGCGCCAAGGTTGTGAGCCCATCTTGTACCATCTATATAAATTCCAATGAACCTATCGATTTTCGTAGACGTGCAATCCGCAATTTTTCATTTGAAACCGAATTTCTTATTTGACATATATAATTGCACTGCACTCTCTCTAGGCCTCCCATCTCCCTCGTTCTCTTTCCCCTCAAAATTCTATCGTCAACTTCGCCCATCAACCTCGCCCCCTGTTCACAACTTTCACATTGCATTCATGTTACCCTTCCCCTCAAGACTTTCTTCCCAATCCTCCCTACCCCCACGTCTCTTCTTCACAGACTCCCCCTCCATCACCCTTCTTTCCTTGTCCATATATCCTTCCCCCTCCTTTTACTGGTCCACTATCTCCTCTTCCTTCACTTACCTCCCTACCCTCCACCACTCTCTTTTTATGCTTCCTTTCTCCTTCCCCCACCCCACCATCACAGGATCCCCTTCCCCACAACCTCCACATATCAGTCACATCAGCCTCCCCCTCATTTCTCTCTTCCCCACATTCCCTCCCCCGCGTCTCCTCCTCACGAACTTCTCTCCCATCACCCCAATTTCCTCGTCCATATATCCCTCGCTCTCCTCTTCCTGCTCCATCGGCTCCTCTCCTTTGACTTATCTTCTTTCCCTTCATCACTCTCTTCTTTATGTTTCCTTCCCCCTCCTGCCCCCACCATCATAAGATCTTCCTCCCCTCAATACTATCCTATTCTTTTTCCCGTGAAACCAATCGTCTCAGATCCCTTCCCCCTCTAGCACCCACCAACACATATATTATATCGACAATTAACAACGACCACGTAGAATTTTAAAGTTGTGGATTGGGAGTCGCTTCCAATGTCTAGGGCTTCTCGAAAGTTTTTAGCAGTTAGGAAGTATCAGAGATTATTAATGGTCCACGGCATTGGGGCGTGACCATTAGGGGAGTAGTTGGTGTTCCCGGGCAGTTCGAAAATCATTCATCGGGTGGATGTGAAAGACCTCGGCACCTGTGACTGTGGCTGGTGAGCGCGCGCACCCATACATCCACCGTACGACAAGGAACTACAAACCAACCTTCTGACCCGTAGCCTCAGGTCAAACATGCAAAATCCATCGACACGTGAGTTGCGTACAAACCTACTCCACGACCCGAGTAAGGCTTTGCAATCCTCTCAGATACCATGACACGTAACGCGTAACAAGGCTAAACTACAGATCAGACGGAAACGGAGGAAGTTTGATATCCTTTACCCTGATCGCCTTACGAGTTTCAAACGCCCCCAGAGAACATATCTTGAACGAAAGTTTTCGAACAAGAGCTTCTTCCAATTTCAATTTTGTCTAAAATGGAATTGAAAAAGACTGCATGTTTCGCTTCTAAAAAAATTAAAAACGGAAGGGGGCTTTGAGATATTGAAGATTAAAAGGACAAACAATTTTTTCCTCTTCTAATTCTATTCCTCATTTTTTTCATTTATACCGCCCCTCTACGACCAACCTCTGGCTATGATGTCAATCATACCTACTAAAAAAAAAGATCCTAGACATGGACACTAGCCACTCTTCTCAGGAATTGTCCATTTGCCTGCTGTGGTTTTAGTGTCATACCCACTAAAGAAAACGAATAACCTGATCTACTAGACAAGTCCATTATGCACGTCTTTTACAACTTTGTATCAACATACCTATTAACTAGGTCCCTATCTATATCTTCTAGGAACAACTGTCTAGGAACGACCCTTAGCAACATCTTCAAAATTACCCGCTCAACACATTCGAAGGACACTAAGTTGTCACGCCTTTCATAAACAAACCTAGTCACACCTCTAAGACACGGCCCCTGCCCAAACACGTCATTATCACGCGTCTCAACAATTTGGTGAAATGAGAAAAGCCCAAAAGACACTTACGAGTTAGAAGTACCATCTAGCCACTCCTCCTGGAAAAAAAACTGGATTCAAGTACAAGATACTTGTCTTACACACAACTCGGGTGACACCCAGTCACACCTCCCAGAGATGCCCACTAAACATAAATACTATGTCCATCCCCTAGCGATATCCATTAGACAAGCCACGTTTGCAAGAAACAAGCCCTTTACATAGCTATTAACTGCATTTTTCACCGGACCTAAGTCCACTTAGATGACCGCCACTCAGGCAATTTGCAAATTTCATCTAATCATGACTTTAGGAATCACCCTTTAAGACACTTCTAAAAACAACTTACGAACCATTCGTATCATGAAAAACTCTATGCACGCATTCTAGACTCAACCACTACTGCCTCTCAGAAGTATAGTAAACCTATTGCAATACATTCCAGAAATTACTTAATAAAATGCGTATTTTTTATTTTTACCAGTGTGAGAAGATGGAGTGGGCCCCCGATTGCCCTCAGGCCATGAGGGGCCCATGAGGACTCGACCGGGACTTAAACTCATGATCAGTATCTTATCAGACTTCTGTTATTCCACATTTGGATAAGATATCGTTTATATGTGACACAAAAGACAATTTATTACAATAAAAAAATTGTTTGATTTTTTGTAAACTGAGGTATGAGTGCAACAAGAAGGGTCCCCTGTGGGAGTCCTCTTTGTATATCTGAGATTTTAGAGTTCAACTTCCAAAAAAATGACATTAAATTTTTAACAAAAGTGCATGAGAGAAGACCCATAGAGTAAAGTTGACAATTTGGCAGTTTAGTTTACGTCTATTCAAGGCGAATTATTGTACTCGAATTCTGTTGAATTCGTTGCTAGAATGTAAGCAGATTTCCTTGAATTCTTGAAAACCTACGGAAATTTAATTGAATTTTCTGCACTCCTCTTAAGTTTACTCGAATTTATTCAAAACCTTGCATTAACTCTCTTTAATTTAATTACATTCCACTGAAGTACTCTGGGTTTTCTTGAATTTGCTCGAATTCTTCTGAATTTCGATCTAATTATTTGTTTTTAATAAAGGCAGCGTCTACTCCTACCGAAGAAATTCGGCTATTCATACAGAAACTGTATATAAATAGCCCTCTTTTCTAAGTCCGGATATTCATAGAAAAAACCCGCTATTCGTACAGGAATTACGGTAGGGGAGAAGCAGGTAATTTGCGCGCATAACATATATTGACCGATATAAAGGAAAATTTAATCAATAATGTAATAGCTTCATGGCTTTATTCATAAAAGAAACTTAATCTATGTCAATTAAAGTATTTAATTATTAAATCTTCTAAAAACTCCACGTACGTCAACTTACCCTACCTGTTGGGGAATGCGGTGCGCACTATTGATTTTATCTGTTTGCAAATTGAAAATAATTTTCTGACAATCGAACCTCATTAGTTCATAATACGCAGATTTTTGTAAAAGCGACCGCATTGCATCTCCCACCGTGCCTCATTACCCACATCACTCCTACATGTTGGAACCTCTTTATCACCTTTTCTGCAAGATTGTTTCATTTTATTTTCTGTCACATGAATGCATAAAAATTTAGTGTTGATGTTTACTTTGATTTTTAATCTTTCGCTTTTTCGGCTACATTTTGTTGCCCTACTTTCTATTCTTATTCATCTTCATGCAATCTTTCTCGTTTTAACAGTTTCACTTATGTATTTTTCTGTGTCCTTTATAATCTTTGATTATCTTTTCAAATATAATTTCTTCTGTAGTTATTCTAATTTGCTTCTCTTCCCTTGTCATATTCGCGTGACGTGGTGAAAATTAGAATGTGAAATGGAAAATGCAAAAAAGATTGAAATAGCATCACTTTATTCTTTTTGTCTTATATTTTAATATTTTATAATACAAAATTATCGGACAACGAATAAAATTACAAACTTCACTACACCATAATTTAATGAAAATTTTATATGGCAATGATTTAATCTATTCTTTCATATGTAATCATTTATGCAGTCAAATTTATTGAGAAGACCCCTCAAAATTTACCTCATGACTTCGAAATTCACTGATATTTTCGAGATTTAATATAACAGACAATTATGCTTATTCTTATAATTTTAAAATCTAAGACTTATTTTTCAAAAATTATATAGCAAATAACACAACTAATTTTCCTTAATTAAGAGATAATTTTGTTCTGTGTTGCAGGTCTCTTCAAAATCATAAGATCAATACTTCACTGGGGAGCAGGTAATTCATTTTTAGATTTAATTTTCCTCGACATGAATGTTTTTCCCCAATTAAATTTTGAACGTCAATAATTAACTGCCATATGATTAATCTGTCCAATTTTTGGAGGATCAGTATACGACATTCTGATAAATTAATAATTCAAATATATTCGAATTGTCAAAGATTCATCTCCCATTATTCAAATACTGATGCAAATGTGAAAAATTTTATAATTAATCATACATCATACAGTGTACTTTGATATTAAAAACTTTCAATCGAAATACAATTCTGAATTTTCTTCGTGTCATTACGAAAATCATACGTCCTGCAAAGAATAAAAAAAACTCGAAATAATTAAGGGTTCTTTCATATCGTTTAAGTAAAGGCCGTTTCTATTAATCACAAAAATTTATGATTAATAGCAAATTCAACGATCTGGGCTATTTATCACGAAATTTCGTGATAATTAGCCAATTCAACGATCTGGGCTATTTATCACGAAATTTCGTGATTAACAGCCGA
>JAUMHM010000004.1:4133581-4146601 GCA_032362435.1 Melikaiella ostensackeni
AGCGCATTTGCGGCGCAATTCAGTGTGCTGAAGAAATTCTAAAATTATGATTGGGGGGGGGGGGCTGGTGTAACTGAACTAGATATCACTCGGTCCTTACAAAACACAGACTTACACATGGGCATGATTTTCATTCGGATGATGTTGAAATTTTGTCTCATGAGAGAAATCAAAAGAAGAGGAAGTTCATAGAAATGCTATTTGTAAAGAGAGAAGGTAACAAAGCTATTGATTCAGAAAGACATCTTGCGAGATACAGCAGAATTTGTACCTGTTGTTTTCCTGTAAATTATCCCTGATGAGGAACTCTAAATTGGCTCCGAAACATGTTGGTCTTCAGTAGTATAAAAAAAACGGAGAAAAAAAAAGAGTGTGAGGTTGGTTTTGGATGACTCTTTCTTCTTTCTCCCTCTTTTTTTTTGTTGTGTACATTTATTGTACATTCGTCTCCTATAAAGTGCAATATTTTCTGAAAACGTACTGCGAAATAATTTAGGTCTACTTATTTAGTTAGGGAAGTTGGACCGACAGTTAGGTTTGTTACACTAACTTTTAGGAAACATAATCAACAACTCTAATCGAAATCATTGCCTCTTGATTCCACTTGAAAATAATAATTGAGTAATGGAGAGACAATTAATTAATTTTGAAAACCTTTGATTATCGCGATAAATTGGGATTAACGTTTCCTAGCCCTCTAACTAATAGAGGACTAATAACAATGCACTGCACGGGCCTGATAATTCGCGCGTATTAAAAAGGGTAATTTTTCATCGCTCGGCACCGGAATTTTTCCTCGTTAAGCCAGCAATCGATATTTCATTCTCGTTAAGGCTGAGAGCGAGGAGGATATTGGTACTTGAATTGCTTTTGCATTCTATCGTAAATAGCGGGAGTAAACGATCCTTGTAAACACTCCAATTAGATTAATAAATAGAAGCTTAAAACAGTGATATTAATTTTAAAGTTATTTTCATTTTGAGAAATTAATGAGACCTAATGCAAATTTATTTTGCAAGTAACATATTACAAAAAGTACTAATATTCATATTTGCTCAAAAATTATAATCATTGGGGTGTGAAGCTTTATATTTTTAATCGTAGAGCTCACTGATGTCGTTGGTTTTCGGTTGAAATCTCTACATTTTGATTTTCAAAAAGACTGAAGCGGAAATTTCTTTCTTATGATATAAAAGATGTTCTGGACTTTTTTGAGTTTCTAAGAAAATCACTAGACGTCGGTAAAGTTGGGTTTATGGCACCGACATGACCTTCGAAAATCAATAATTTCTATTCTCTACATTTTGCAATATTACTTGAAAACTAAAGTCAATATTTCAATTTTGACTCAATTTTGTTTGTTTTTCTAAAAATTATGGATCAAGAACCATATTGTGCTTAGTTTCGTTTAAAAGAATTTAATTGTATTCAATTTACCTGGCCGATTATTATTGAAAAGGCCATGGCTACGTGTACCAAAATTTCGATATAAACAGCTAGATTTTAACTATTCATCAGCTATTAAAATAGCTGGTACGAATTCCAGGGGGCTATTCGTACCGAAACTTCGGTGCATGTAAACACTTCGTATTAAAAAATAAATTACAAACTTTATTCTTTATCAATATTTTATTTTAGTTACCCTAAGAAATGTATATGAACAATTGTTTTTAGATAATTAGATAATTTTCATTTTCTACCTTTTTTCACAATGTTTTTAGCTGGATAATGAAATTTTTTATTTTAATCCCGTTTTCACGTTTAAAAAAGAAATCTGTGCGTCTAATGAAAAAATAGTGCTGAAAATTTTTGCAGATATTTTCAAGTTGAAGAATTCTTCTCCTTAACATTTTTTCGTGACGCGCATAGTTTTTCTGGGAAATTGATTTTTTTCTAATATCATTTTTCACGATTAAAACAGAAACTATGCGTCTCATTCAAGAATAGTGTTAACCAAATTTGTAGATCTTTTTGAGGTGAACAATTCTTCACAAGAATGGTTTGGCCCGCATAAAACTTACAGAATGAGATGCCAATAATTTAATCATTGGCTATGTTCTCATGGCCATTCATTGTGTTTTTCGACATTATTGTTTATTTCTCTGAATATAAATTATCTGCTACTTTTAGCGTGTAACTTACTGCGGTACTTTATATATATTGTAACAGTTATAGAGGTTTTTACCAATTATCCAATGTGAAAAATTACTTGAGTCGCCAATAATTATGTTATGGACGATAAAGTAATAGAACCTCACATTGAACTTTCCTCACTTCAGTCTGCACCTTTTTTATCCTAAACTGAAAGGTGTCAGGGTATAACCATGTACATGCATGTGCCCCTTTTTTCAAAACACGTTCTATTAGTTTCAAAAATTCTCTAACATCCCACCGTACATTGTGATGGAATAGTATGTTGTGCATCTAGAGAGGAACAAGAATGAAATTACTGATCCCCCATGGTGCACATGATATTCTTTACAAGACTTCATTTTATATCAACGATCTTATGAATCTTATTTCTCACTTTTAAGCCCTCTGTCTCGTAACATGTTTGTGGTGTTTCACTGATATATTTTATGTTAATTACCGTAGGCTGGGGCTAAGCGGCGCATACGCGGGGAAAAGCGGCGCACCCTTACTTCTGTATCTAAAACGAGATACTGCTTCTTCTTGATCTTGCAATAGAAGTTTTGAATCATTAGTGACAAACATCTATACATTTTACCCAGAAAAAGCAAATAATGCGTTTAAAAATCCAAAATCGAGGGTGCGCCGCTCTCCCCCACGTGTGCATTTGCTCGGAAAATATTAATTTCTAGTTCCAACATTTTTTTCGATAAATCTATAGAATTCCATAAATTCTCGAACTCACATTCTCTTTCTTTTCTTCTTTAAATAATTTGAATTTCAAAAACGCTTTTTTTTGCTCTCCTGGAAAATTTGCTTCTTGGCACTTACATGGTTCTGCCGTAACACCCTCCAACGGCTGATCTTGAAGGGTAGCTTCTTCGCTAGAAATGGTTACTTAATCTCGGTTCAGCGGCTTTATGCGCAGCCTAAAACCTGAGTTTCATGACCTAATAGTGCAATTTTTTCCTCGTTAAATCGTCATTTGATATTTCATGTTCGTCGTGGATGAGGAGGAGAACGAAATATTGGTACTTGAGGCGTTGGACGGAAAAGGTCGTCACGCCTCGTTCCCATACTGGTTCCACGAGATTGACGATCCGGTCGATATGCCCTTAGCGTTGCCTTTATGACATCCAATCATTTTTAAGAATCCCTCACGAGCCTTTTGCAATCGCTGTCAAGCACACACGTGCAATGTGCATGGAGGATCTAAAAATCGCGCACTACCTTCGAGAGGAAAAGAGCGGAAGTGGCAATCTAGAAATCGATTTAAATTAAAATCTGTGATATTTCCACGGTCACCCGGAATTGGAAAAGTCAATATCTGCAAGTTGAATAGAATCCATAATTTGCGATTCTGATACTGTGATGGTGCAGATTTTGCAACGCACAAGAGTCAATCTTGAACATAAAATCAATGGATCTCCGGCAATTCAGGGACCGCACGATGCTCCACAGCTCAAATCGTTAATATTTTTATAACTTAATTTTAAGCTGATTCGTTTCGACTTTTTCTTTCATTGTACAAGGGTTGTCCAGAATGTAAGAGTACTGTTGCTATTTTAGGCTGTAGGAATTTTTTTCACTAAGTTTGGCAACACTGAGTTGTAGAGGGTGTTCTCCTGAGCACAACGAGCACAGGGGGACCTCAGTAGTACGAAAACTAACCCCGTAGTGTCAGCTTGCGTGAAACATGTCAATAAGAAATCCCGCCAAGTTCTCAGTGCGCAGTGTCATCCAGTTCCTTCACGTAGAAGGAAAAACACCTACTGAAATTTTCAGACGAATCCAAGCTGTTCATGGTGAAGGTTTTATGAAGCAAACGAACGTACTTAAGTAGTGTAGGAAAAAATTTTCCACCGACGAGGAGGTGAAAACAGATGTCCGGAAGTGGGGGAAGACGGTGGCGGGAATCTTCTTCGAGGAGGGCATCAAAAAACTTGTGCCACGGCTCACTACTTGCATAGAACGGGAAGGCGACTACGTGGAGAAATAGATGACATGTATACGAACGAAACCGTGCATTTTTTTTAAATACGTTTTTTTTAATTTAAAAAAATCGAGTACTCTTACTTTCTGAACATAGCTCGTATGTACTGCTTCCTCGGATTCAACATCGTCGATGGGCAAGGAGAGACATCGAGAATTGAAGAATTTTAGGACATTCAACTCTGACCACTACTTCCACATGAGTGGAGGCAGAGTTCAAATATTTGTGCCATCGCCCGCCATCCTCCATTGCTGCCAACCTAACATCCCTAACCTCTCCATATCAATCACTGTTGCGATGCCGAGAGCTGAATTGCTCTAAACAAGCTACAAGGTTCTACAGATACCTCTACCTGGCGTAGAACTCTGCAAGGACTCTGGGGAGGAGGAGATTTCGTCGTCGAAACCCGCTATACGTGAGGTAGCTCCATAGCCCAGGCCCGTACTACGTGTTTTACCGAATTTTTAGTATAGCAACATTTTTGTGAATAGTTATCGATGATCTTACTAATCAATGTTGGGTATAAATCTTGTACAGTGTGTAAGGACTGCGATTTTTATTTAAATTATAAAAGGCGCGCATAGAATTAATATATTTGAATTTGAACTCTACGGCGATGGTAGTGCTCCCAAAATCTGTCCGCCATTCATAGTCGAGCCTCCCTCATGCATCCTACTCGGAATGACCAATGTTGCATCCATTCAGAACCGCGAATTAAATTCGAGAAGAATGTCGACTTGATGAACCAAATTTTAGATCGATTCTTGCTCTCTTTTCGTTGCGGACTTTAAAGTGCCAAGTTCAGTCTATAATCGCGCATTAAAAGTTTCCAGAAACGTAGACACAACCTTGCTCCTCTTTCCTCAGGACCAACACATTCATACTGTTAGTGAAGCAGGATTTTTGTCAGTAGTTTTCGATGAGCTCACTATTTAATGTTGTGTATGCATCTAGTCGAATCTCTTTGTTGTTTTCTGAAATTGTTGCAATCCAAATTGAGTGATTTATACCTTATTTTTCGAAATTCTTCTCGAGTTCCCACTTTCTGTTGTGAAATTAATTAGTTGCCCTGATCCTAAACGCAAATTCTCAAGCACGTGGAGTATCGAGAAAAGAAGTTATTTTATTTAATGTAAGAAATCTTATGAATTATAAATTCACGTTGTTTTTGTTTTTTCACAAGATAATTAGTCTATATTTGTATTGCGTAAACCACATTCTATTAATTCCTATTTTAACCGATCGAGCTATTATTCGTAGTTTCCTCTGTGAACCGTCCCCTCTGCCGCTTTCATAAGTCATTGACATAGCTAGATGTAAAAATGAATTCGTACTAATGCATCGTAGCCTCACTAATGTCGTTTTGTTGAGATAAGTTTAGAATTTGAGATTATTTTTAATACATCATAAACAATTCTTGCAACATTCTTGACGCTTAAAAAATTTGTTAAAGCTAATTAAATTTTGCATAGATTTCTTGGGGCGGATTTTGAAAAGACAGGTTCAGATATTTTTATTTAACAAATGAAAAGAAAAAAAAATTTTCTCGAAGAATGCAGAATTTTGTTGAGAATTTTTATAATTATGCCAAATGTTCAAAATTATTGGAGGAATTTTCTAAATGTAACGTCCAGCTCATAGTGGGGCAAAAAATGTTTTTGTGGAGAAATTAGCCTAGAGCTTAAAATTTTGATCCGATTCAAGCATTTTTATTATATTTTATTATAAATAAGATTTTTTTCACCTGACAGCAATTGGAAATTTTTTAAATAAAAATTATAAACAAATACAGATTTTCGTCAATATTCAACCGGCAGATTTCATTCTTTCAACGGAATCAATTTTAAATTACTTAGCGAAATCCTTCCCTCATTGTTAAATGAAAAATTTTTTTGAATCGAAAATCGACTCTCACAAATGTCTTTGAAGTTTAGTTAACTTTAATTTTAAAAAAAGCTCAGATCGGATCAAAATTGTAAGCTCTAGACTAATTTGTTCAAAGAAACTTTGTTTGCCCCACTATAAACAATTTAGTCACAGAAAGTGGTTTATTTACAATTAACTCCTTTTTCATGATTCAGACTCATATTTTTTGTTGGAGGAAATGTAAATATGTATAATGTAAATATGTAATAAGATTAAATTATAGAAACATCATATAAGTATAAACAATAGTGAGTGATTGTTTAAACAACTTTTATAAAGAAATGTACACTTTAGCCATTATTTAATTAATTTATTTCGCTTTGTGTTAATACAACTAAAGAATTCTTGTGCATAAACCTATGCAGTGATTATCGACTATTGGAGCACATTTTTTAATTATTTGAACAAATTTAATAAGAAGTTGAAAATTTGACAGTTTTTACTTCGAAGATTTTAGCTGTTCCATAAAATCAACTGAAAATATCTTGCATATGGCTTTTTTATGATGGATATCCCTCAGAAAACAATTTTTCTTATTTAAACAATTCTATTAAACAAGTGCATACATTTCTCATTTTCCACTACAAATATTCCTTTTTTTCACAAAACACACTAAAAGTGTCTTTATAGTGGTTTAGTATCAATTTTGATTATTTAGAAATAAATATCAAAATTTGTAACAAAATGGAGCTCCTATAAATAAAATTGTGTCTTACATTTTCTTTCGTTATTAAAAAAAAATTTTTAACCGTATTTAAAATCTGCCTGCAGGGATCTATACATAAATTAATTAGGATTTGATAAAAAAAAGTTGATTGGATCAAACTTGTAAGGCGTATGATAAATTCCACATCAAGTCCACATAAAGTCCACATCAGGCACTTTTTTGCCTGTGCGACGCCTAGCACGTTATACCACAACCGCTAAACTTTTTCGACTTTCCTTACCTTATTTTGAAGATTAAAATCCACTCACAGAGATCAAAGTCTTCCGCAAAGTTTCAAATTGTTTTCCTCGAATAGCAAGCTAAAAAACTTGAAATTACAATTCGTGACTAAACTTGCAAACATGAAACACATCATCCCAACTGGAGAGAGACCATTCGCGTGGCCGGGGGCGAGTTGGAGTAGATTGGAGTATATTTTATTCTATATAAATGTACGAAAAAAGAGAAGGAAATGAATTGACGATTTTGATAGAAAGAGTATAGTTGATTCAACGAAAATTGAATGCTGCAAGTTTCAGGGGCAAACATTGGCGATTTAATTCCGTTTCGTATACGCGACGAACATATACCTTGTACCTGAGTGGCATTGTTAATGCGATACTGAGGTACGATAAGGCTACTGAAAATGCTATACTAGGTCTCGAACACTGAGACTCAATGGACCGCGAATGCACAAAAGCTTGCGTCCGCCGGGACAAGCGGACGAGTTTAATCTTGTTAAATAAAAGGAAAGCGATCGGACGATTCAATTTAATCGGGTTCCTTCCCAGAGTGGGATCCTCGCGAGTGCCTTTTTTCACCATTTTCAGCATCGATCAGTAGGCAACGGGAGGTGGAGTGTGCGTTCACCAAGGTAAAGTGCATTTCCAGCTGCAGGATTTGTCCATAGTAGTATCAAAATAATTTATTTTTAAGTGAATGTACGAAAAAAATCTTGGGTCATTTTACCTCGAATTCTGTAATCTCTGATAAAAGTTGGTGAACAACACATAAGCTCAAAGTTTTAAATTCAAAGATTTTCAATTCAACAATTTATTTATAAAACTGTTTGCATGTTCAGAACTGATTTTCCTCGCGCAATTTCCAACGTCAAAGTATCTTAAAAAGGGACAGAGGGTGAACAATATTTTGTAAATTTAGAATTTATGTATCGCTTACCCTACCTCGTACAATATTCAGGAAAAGACACATAATTCCGCAACCCCAGTGGAGCATTTCTCCCCTGACTCACAGAGCAGAGTTAAGCCCGTTGTATGCCCGCCCGCTGCTACATTGTACGTACATACTGAGGGAATATTAATCCTCAAGTAGAGCCATACATTATTTTTTTAACATTTGCGCTCGATTAGATTTCAAAAAAGAAACATTTTTTTATGCCGAGAAGTCTCATTTAATTTAACAACGTAGTTACACACCAATTTTCCAGTTTGTATACTCTCAGTTCACAATTTTTGATGTGCGATTTAACAAAAATGAGATAAAACCTGGAGCGGCTTCATGCAGAGTAGTATTGCTGGAAATTATTTCCAGGTGCCATCATAATTTTTCCTGGTCAATGAAACCAGTATGAAGGCTTTCGCTCATCCGTTCCGCCAGCTGTGCAATTTCGTGTCGTTCAGTATTGTGCATGCGTTCGCGAATTTGAAAAATAATGTGCGTTGCCGAACACAGTGAATAGAGGACTCAGCTCCACTGAAAAATTCGAAAAAATTTTCCCTTTTTTGATTTGCATCTGGTGGGTATTCCAGAGTTACAGTGACTCTAAGCTAGCCTCAAGCGCAGACGAGTAGAGGTGGAGAGTAGGCGAGAGGAAAGAGTAGAGCGGAAAGTAATTATTATATAACACTGGTTACAACAGGAATTGAATTTTCTGAAAATTTGAATGCTCAGTAGTTATTGAAAATACAAGAATTTTAGAAGAAACCTCACAAAAATCTTCGTTACTTTGCTAATCGAAAAATATTGAAAGAGCTGCTGAAAGATCTTCGTAGGAACAAACTATATGAACTTCGTCTAGACCCTTCATTAATCCTTGTTCACTAGCCACCTACAATGGCCACATCTACTTGACACGTCCACTATCAGCCTCTCCTAGCAACGTCAACTGGCCATGTCGTCTAGCGACATTCAAGTAACCACGCCCAAAGGCCGCGTCCACTAGAAACGATCACTATTCACTTCATGTATACTTGTTCACTAACCACGTATAATGGCCACATCTACTAGACACATCCGCTATCAACCTCCACTAGCGATATCATCTAGCCACATCCCAGTAACCACGCCCATAGGCCATGTCTACTAGCCACGCCCACTAACTGTTTCGTCTTGTCAAATCCTCTATCTTTGTTCACTACCCAAATGCAATGGCCACATCTAATAGACACGTCCACTATCAACCTCAACTAGCCATATCGTCTAGCCTTATCCCAGTAACCACACCCATTGGCCGTGATCACTGACAACGCCCACTAGCGATTTCGTCCAGCCTTATCCTCTAGCCACGCGCATTATCCATGTCCACCAGCAATGCCCAATGGTCACGTCATCTAGCCACATCCACTAACCATGCCCACTAGCTATCTGCAATAACAACACGATATTGATCCACAATAATACATACGTCATCTAACTATCTCAATTAGCCATGCAGACTAGTTCCGTCTACTAGCCTCCTAGAAAAGACGCGTATCATCGCAATATAAATGATTACAAGATTCAAGAGAAATGTGTCCAAACATTGCCTCCAGGGCACGTTCAGTAGTCAAACCCATTATCTATAGAAAATAAGTGCGTCCATTAGCCACGCCTCATATCTAATTATTCATTGACTTAGAACAAACAATTTTAAACAACCTGAACTCTACAGTGTTAAAATTAAATTAGACTGGTTGTTCATTAATACTATCATTAAAAAAACACATTTCTGTCAAAAAATGTCCGAATAGTTTTACTACAAAGGCTTTCCATTACGATATTATTTTCACAGAAATCACATATTTGTAATTAGTAATAATAAACAAGGTGAAAGTAGTGGAGGTTGTAATAAATCCTCTTTTAAAAAGAATTGTTATTGGAAAAAAATGTTATCTACTGTATGATAACAAATTATTATCTTCAACTAATGTAACACTATCTAATGTGCCACGCCTACTAGACACTAACACTAGCCACGTCCTCTAGTAATGCCCACCAACAACGCCAACTAGCCACTAGATATGTCCACTATCAGCCTCCGCTATCTATGTCGTCGAGCCACATCCCAGTAACCACGCCCATAGTCCGTGTCCAAAATCAACGCCCACTAGCAATTTCGTCTAGCCACATTCTCTAACCACATTCACTATATATGTCCACCAGCAACGCACAATAGTCACGTCATCCAGCCACATCCACTAACCACGCCCACTACTCACGTCCAATAGCAACACTATGTCCAATAGATACGTCATATTGACCACGTAAACTAGCACCCTCTACTGGCCTCCCAGACGCGACGCATATCTTCGCGATATACATGAGTACAACTTTTAAGACACATGTGCTCAGAACATTCCCTACAGGGCACGTTCACAAGTCAGACCTATTATCTATAGAAAGTAACTGCGTCCATTAGCCACGCCTCATATCCAATTATCCATTCATCCGAAGCAAGCAATTTCACCCAATTTCAACATTAAAATGTTGAACTTAAATTTGACTGGTTATTGAGAAATACTCTCATTGAAAACAAAACACATCTTTTGTCAAAATAGCAACGCCCACTATCCACTTCATCTATCCTTGTTCACTAACTACACCCGCTAGAAACGTTCACTATGAACCTTCACCAGCAACGTCCACTAGCCTTGTCTTCTAATCACATTCCAATAACCACGCCTATGGGCTATGTCTGCTAGCAACGCCCACTAGCATTTTTATCTTGACACATCCTCTAACCACGCCCAGTGCCCATGTCCACCAGCGACGCACAATAGTCACTGCGTCTAGCTACATCCGCTGACTACGCCCACTAGCTATGTTCAACAGCAACACTATGTCCAATAGATACGTCATTTAACTACCTCAACTGACCACGCAGACTAATAGACTCCGAGAAACGACGCATATCTTCGCGGTCTAAATGAGTACAACTTTTAAGAGACATGTGCTCAAACATTTCTTTCAGAGCACGTTCACTAGTTAAGCCCATTATCTATAAAACACACAATTGCGAAAATGTTAGCATTATTTGAAAGAATCTATAAGGTTGAATAAGAAAAATCTTAATTTTTTTCTTATATTCATTTATTTGAAAGAATCAAAATCACCATACCTATATGTTTTTAGAGTCGCTAAATCTGAATCTGGTGCCAGATTTGCTCCATCAGGTCAGGTTTTTGAGAAAATGAGCCTTTTTGGCAATTTTTTAAAAACAACCTAGAATGCGAACCAGACATTCCAGAAACTTCTATCAGGGCTTAAATTAAAATTTGAACCTTTTGCTTTTGGGTAATTATATTGAACAAATTATTTCTATCGTCTATCTTGAGCGGTCTCAGGTTTCTTCTGCGCGGACGCTCACTCACCACGGCAGCCCGGTTGGTAAAAAGTGGTGAGTGAGCGCTGGTGATGCCGCTCGATACGAGACTTTCTCGATATCGTATCGGAAAATCTCGGGTTTTTCTCGTATCGATATCGGTTTCTGAGATTCCAGTATCGGTTTTGTCTCGTATCGATGTGGTATCGAAAACCCGATATATCGCTCAGTATCGTATCGGAATTTTGAGACTAGACAGCCAGATGGTGGCTTCCTGCGGTACAACAGTAGAAGGGAAACGGCTACGAGTTTCAAGCATACCTGGGTACCAAGAACCTGTCGGTTTAATGTAAATTTCTGAACGTTCAAACTTCCAAAAAAGGAAATATATTTTTCTAATTCTATTTTCTATAGAAATATTGGTACCACTTCAACCCAGTGAGAAAATCCATCTATGTTTGTTTGAAAATTCATTATTTTTGGTTAAAAAGTCTACAATTATATTTTTGGTGATTATAATATAATAATACATAATTATCTATTCTTGTTTGAAATCTCATTTATTTTGATATAAATTTCATTATTTTTGGACAAAAATGCAAATTTTTGGTAAAAAATGTATCTGCTGCGGTTGAGGATTCAGCTAGTTTGTTAAATATTTCTCTTTTTCGGTTGAATTAAAGTGTTTTTATTTAAAATTCAAATAGTTTTCAGTTGATGTATCAACTATTACCTTTTTCGTTGTAAATTCATAACTTTTGGTTGAAAATTCAAGTACTTGGTTGAAAGTTGAACTACTTTGTTATAAATTTATTTTTTTGATCGAAGATTCATTATTTTAGTTGAAAGTTCATTTCTTTGGTTGAAAATTTAACTGTTTTGTTGGGAATTAGTTGTTTTTCTTGTTAAAAATCTATATTTTTTAGTATAAAATTTAATTATTTAATTGAAAATTTGTCTTTCTAGTAGAAATACAATCTTCTTGATTGAAAATTAAACTATTTGGTTGAAAATTTATGTATTTTGTTGAAAATTCGTCTTTTTGGACTAATTCAACTGTTTTAGTTATAAAAAAAAAAAAAAAATTTCTTGAAATATCAACTGTTATGCTTTTTTTGTTAAGAATTCATCTATTTTGTTTGAGAATTCCACTACTTCGTTGAAAGTTAAACTATTAAAAAAATTTTTTTGTTTATTGGAGATTCATTATTTCAGATGAAAGGTCGTTTCTGTGGTTGATAATTTAACTATTTTGTTGATAATTAGTTTTTTTCAATTTATCTTTCTCAGTAGAAAATTCAACTATTTAATTGAGAATTCGTGTATTTTCTTGAAAATTTTTCTTTTTGGTAGAAATATAATCTTCTTGGTTGAAAATTCAACTATCTGACTTATAATTTATATATTTTGTTGAAAATTCGTCTTTATTGGTTGAATTCAACTCTTTTGGTTTTATATATATCGTCTTAGCGATGAGGAGAGGACTAGATTAGAAAATGTTTATAGGGAGAAAAACAGAAAAGCCAAGATACTAGTCAGAGAAAGCAGGGATAAAATGAAGGCGGAAGAAGATAAGAAAATGCAAAATGACTTTGAAGGAAATAAGAAATTATTTTGGAAATGGGTTAAGGAGCTTAGGAAAGGGAATTCTAGCACTGATGTAGTCGGAATCAAGAATTCTGATGGTGAAATGGTATGGGATTTGGACAAAGTGAAGGACTGTAT
>JAUMHM010000004.1:4174223-4186684 GCA_032362435.1 Melikaiella ostensackeni
TAAATAACAATGACACACAAACATACCGTGCTTATCACTGACAAGATGTTTTTATTAGTGTGGCAGATGTGATGCCATCGGCGGTCGTGTACCTGTACTTCGTAGCCAAAACTTTGTAACAGGCAAATGCATTGAAGCTTGGAGGGCCTGGGTCTACCTTTGTCAAAACTCAATTTGACTTACTTCTCGCTCAGTCTAAAGGCAGATATGTATTGGCCCACCAGGTTATTCATGTACTCAATTTAATCATCCCAAAAACCATGGGAGGATGGGTCTGTTAAAAAACCTTCTTCTTTACTTACCTCTTATTACCAAATCTAATTTGATCCATGCATGAGTAGTGGCGGCGGCTTTCATATATTGATGTAGTGAGTTTGGAAATAAGTTGAGGTTACATTTACTCTTGCATTTCAACTCTCATTGTACTCAGTTTAACATCCATGCGAATAAGTCTGTTCAGGTAATGGATTGGCGTCTTATTATTATTGTACTGACGAGGCCCTTCGTCGAAGGGCGACAGCTGTAACCAACCTTTTTACAATAAAGACCAGAAGCTAAAAAACCGAACATCGAGATTATAAGATATACTTTTTCTTATTTGTAATTTTTTTTGAGAAATCCAGGTACCAATCTACAACTTTTTGGATCCCCTCCGAGTTTGAAAGAAAAATTAATATTTTTCGGCTCTGCCCTAGAGCACGCCCTAGGCGCGCTCAAACTCGCGAGCAAAGCTAGACGCACACGATGAGTATGTGCCCGCGCGGCGGGCTAATTTTTTCAAGTTTGACCAGCCGACATTTTGGATTTTTTCAAAATTTTCATTGTTTGATATTAGCAACTGCTTTTCAGCCATTAAAAGCAATTTTTTTACTAAGTTTAGGTTTCTCTTGATGATAACTATATAAAGTGCCATTTTTGGTCTCCTTTATGAGCTCGTCATTTAAAAATTTTTGAGAATTTTCATTCTTACATTTTTGTCGATATTGAGTTATGATGCTTGCCAGTTTTGTGGTTCTATGTGCAATGTTTTTATGTAATTGTGTAAAAAAGATGGTAGTTAAATAACAAATTCAATTTTTTATTTTACAATACCTAGTAAGTAGCAATATAGGTATACAATTTATTTTTAAGAAAAACCTGGCAAGTCCATGGATTATGTATAAAACTCAGTATGTCGGTAGATTTACCACCCATACAACATGCAATGCTGCAGAAATATTGTCAGAATTTCGAATCAAAATATTGGACACGTTTCAAATGAATATCGCGGCAACATTTGAGAAACATGGAAATGTCCGGCCCAGTCAATATTGGCCTGGAATATTTCAGCAACAACAAATTTTTTTTAACAGAAAAATGTTGTCAAAATATTGTCTCTAAAGTCTCAATAATATTTCTGTGCAAGAATTTCAGCCGACTCGTATTCGTCGATGAGGGGTCCAAGGCGCCGCGAAAGAGGATTGCCGCCGGCAGTTCCACATTACACATCGGAGAAATTCTTCGAAGAGCCTCATGGTCATAGCAAGCCATGCCCGAGTTCCTCTCTAAATTGAGGTTCCAGTGTACATCACTGTCGATTAGGGAGACATTCCCAAAACTTATTTATTATAAAAACATTGTTTATCAGTAATAAAAAAGCATTTTTTAAACTCCTTCATCGCCTTCTGTACGTCAGTCTCTTGAAATTCATCTTCATTTTCATATTATTCATTAAATTGCTCGTCTTTACATATCTTCGTGCTGTTCATCACCGGTGATTTTCTTTCCACCACAAAAGAATGCCATTAATTGGTTTCGATACATTCGGCATATTTGTCATATTTGCAGAAATCACAAGAAAGAATTTATAATCTGTAATGAATATCAAAATTTTAATATTGTACATATGCAGTCCTCTGCAGGATGAAAAACAAATTTGTTGATGATGAATTCAGGGTGATGATTGTGCGGTATTTATGATACTCTCGAATTTCTCACAATTTTTCAATTTAAAATTGTTTTAATTCCAGCTTTTGTGATCTGAATGACATCTTTGTATATCAAGAATTTTACAATTTACATTATTTTACACTATTATATTTTTTCAGATTGAGTTTTCCTTAGGAATCATGTCAGCATTCTGAAAAGTGGGGGTTTCTAGCTATAACACCTTAAAAATACGATTTTTTGAAATGCAAAAATGTTGAATCATTAAGATCTTCACGTAGGAGGGGTGCCCATATAATTCTTTTTTCGACTACAAAACGAAAATTTTCTTCTCGAAGATAAGAAGTTGAAAATGTCTGAGTCTTCCTGTACCATATTCTATTTTTCGCGCCTCGTTTTTTTTTATTACTTCTTATTGAAATCTCTGTAACTTTAACCACTTTTAACTTAGAAATATCATTACTGTTATCGTGAAAATATTTCCCTGGTCAATATATGCGATTCCTCAATTTTACCTATATAATTTCCACACTTGTGCTTGTCCGATGAATCAGAAATCTTTTTTGCAAAGTTTTAAGGGAGGCAAATTTCTTGATAGGAATGTTTAGTTCAACGGTTAATTTGAGATAATTAGGTATGTCATACATGTTATGGTTTTTATGTATTCTTGCTGCTTTCGGACGGTTTTTTTATATAGCTTATTAATTATTAATTGTAAAAATACTCTTAAGCGTATAAAGGAAAAATTAAAAACCTATAAAGTTTTTCTGAAGTCCAAGATGATCTTAAAAAGAATTTCAAGCCTATACTTCGTCGTTTCATTCTTATTTTGAATTATTATAAATATTACGAGATAAGGTAAACATTCTTCTTCACTATGTATTTTGTTTGTTATTGAAAATTCAATGTCAAAAATTGTGACTTGAAATTAAGCCAACTCAAACCACATTCAATTGTTCATCTCCATGTTAACAACTTCGAGTGTTCATTATAAGGTTGAATTACCAAGTTTGACATCTGAATTTTTGACATCCGATGAACTGTGCACAACAATATTTTTCAACAATGAATGTTTGATAAACCCGATAAAGTACATATTGAATTGCAAGATTGTTCCCTGTTGCTGACAAAAAATCTGATTCTTTTCTTCAAGCAAAATATCGACAGAAAGGCGGATCATTGCTTGGATCAGAAACCATATCGACAGTCATCCGGTTGGCTATCCAAGATTTAATTTTTGATTATCTCGTAATATTTATTATGATTCAAAAGAAGAATAAAACGACAAAGTCATGGCCCGAAAATTCTCTTTGAAGTCACTTAAGACTCCAAAATAATTTGATAGGTTTTCATTATTTATTTATTTGTATTTTTAAGAGCATTTTTGGAATTACCAATTTATAAGCTGCATATAAGTTTACTATTTTCACCTTTTCAAATTCTTTACAAATTCAACCAAAACCAGTTCGAGAGCAACAGGAATACATAAGAACAGGAACACATATTATGACCTTCCGAATTATCTAGCATTTGCCGATGAACCGATGAACAAGATTTCTAACGCATCGAACAAGCGCATGTGTGGAAAGTATATAGGTAAAGTTAAGGATTTATGTACATATATTGATCAGGGAAATATTTTCACCGTAACAGTAACGATGTTTCTGAGCTGAAAATGATTGGAGTTGCAGAACGATGAAAAATAATCGAAAAAAAGAAGTGCGCCAAAATAGAATATGGGACATTTAAAAAAAATCTGGTTTTGAAGTGGAAAGGAGCTTTATATAGACATCCCTCCTACGTGAAGAATTAAATGTTTAACATTCTTTTTTTCAAAAAAAAGTTCATATTTCCAAGGAATTAGAGGTAGAAATCTTTATAATTTATTTTGCAATTGATTATACACACTTCAAATGCAAATTAAAAAAACGCCTAGATTTATCATAACTATATTTTTTTAAATAGATCAAGCCACGATTTAAAATCCCTCAATATGTCTACTACCTGTTTCATAAATCCTGGCCCCTCTACAAATCATTGAATAACTCAATCAAAAAAAAATTGCTTCGAAAAAAGAAAAACATCTTGTCAATCCTCATTTTATCACGAATGAGTACAATATCATTTGATTGCGATGTGTCCATAAGTTTCGATGCAAATTTAAAGTAAAGGTGAAAAAACGTGGTGAAAAGCACCTTTTATAACTTGGTCAACTTTCGACCGTTGTATTTCGTGGAAAAATGCATGAATTCTTCCGCGAAAAATCGACTGGTTGCCTTGAAGTTCTATTCATGTATACATTTTTGAAAAATTCGAAAATATTTATAACTTTGGTGTCGGCAGTAAATAAAAGCGAAGGATGCTAACTCAGATTCTAATCAAGCTGGAAGGCTCTACTGAGGCTCAAAATTTTCAAAAAAATACACAAATTCAATGGTGGGTTTTTAAAAACAGTTCATTACATCAATAACACGCTATCGCACATTATGATTTTCCGGTTTTTTTGGGACTGGAGGCACAAAAGACTCGCAGCGGGTGCCAGGGTATCGATGTCCTGCTTGATCCCTTGCCTCATAAAGTGTACCATATGTCTGTGAACAGAAATGTAGAAAGGAGTTGTAAAACGCAAAGGCGTAGGCAATTTTCTTGTCCTCTCAAAGATATTAACAACGAAGATCTAAAATTTTAAAGTTAGATTTATAAGGATATTTAAACATCTGGATGGCAAAAGCTTATGGTGAAACATTTTTATTTTCTTGAAAACTTTGTTTACGGGTGATAATCCAGAAATCAACACAATTCGCTGATTAACTTTTTCTGGAAAAGGTATTTCTAATTCAAGTAAAACATTCTCTCCATTATGCCTCATCCTAATTATGAGAAAAATAGAGATAAGTAAAATGAAATAGGTTACTTTGATTTTAAATTCATCTTCTCAATGTCAAATAATAAAATGTGAATTTTGACGTTCATAAAAACTCTGTAAAGCTGAGAATAATTTCTAGAAATACTTGCAGATGATGTATAACATGTAAGATTCATTTTAGTTATTGTTTACAATAAGAAAAACTACATATAAAAAATACAATAATGTCAAATTCAATAATATTCGAAATAATATCATGAAAACTCTCTCTGTAACTAACTCTTTCATTCAAAAACCGTAAAAATAATGTCTGGTGGCCGAGTGACATCCAGTTTTGGGGACGCAAAAAAAATCAATTGACTTGATCCATATCAAATCAAGCAGATTCTATACTTGAAGTCGCTGAATGTCAAGCGACAAATGTGCACACTTTAACAAGAGTCAAGTTTAGAGCCCTATTTTTTATAAAAGAAGCATCGGATTAATGTAAAAAAATGATGAAGATTTTCCAAACATTCATGAACAAATTGCCGTAGACAAACTTGAAAAATATAAAAAACAGTTGATTTGAATTATGAAAATATACAACCATATTATCTTCAGTTCTAATGAAAATACTGGAGCGATTAAAATTCCAAACGGTCATGCGAGGACCTGTGATTATTTACAATTTTCAGAAAATTTGCGATCACGTTCTTTGTTCATGAGAATCGCGATATTTTAAGACAGTTTTTTGTACTGGAAAATAAATGTTAGAAATCAGTGGGCTGCCTTTTTTCCGCGAATAATTCTCGCTTTTCCAAATGACTTGTGATCGGAATGCTGTATCTCCTGACATTGTCGAAATTTTAACAAAATTGTTTTTTAAATTATTATTTTTTGTCGGCCTGATAGTTTTTGCAAAAAACGCAAAAAAGCACATTATAAAAATCTATTTTTATGCATTGCTTGTGGATATTTTGCAGGTTCGTTTTCATAATTAATTAGATTATGATAATACGTATGAAACTCCCTTCGTACATTTTTGCATCTGACCCATAGTTTTTTTCTCACTCACCTAAAGGACCCATAGAGAAAAAAATTTGTCTGATACATTTTTTCGTATGCCAAATAATTGATGCAAGAAATCAGAAATTTAATTACAAGAAAAGAATTCTTTAAAGATCAACTGATATTCAAGATATTAACTAATTTCTTACTATCTTTTTCGATTTCCTCGTAATAATCTAACAAAGCTAATGCAACCTGATAAAATTGTATTTAATAATATTTTACAAAATTTTAATTTTTCTCAATTGGCTCCAAATTTTTAACAATGAAAAGATCGTGCGGGCGATAACTTACTTAACGGAACCCTAAGTTTATACAATCTTAGTCATGTTTTGGGTTTGTAGAACGATACGAATATTTATTTATGGCTACAAAAGAAAGATGCTGTAGAGTCGGAATATGTATCTACGCCTATGGTGTCCTTTTTTTTCTTTAACTTTCGTACATCTGGTAGAATGTGCCGCGTGGGTCAACCGACTTTGACAATAGTGGACGGCAACCCTTTCAAGGTATTAATTACAATTGCGGTCGACTGCCGTAGAAAAAAAAACAGAAAAAAATAATATGCAATAGCGTGTTAATGATGTAATTAACTGTATTTAAAAACCTACCATTCAATTTGTTAATTTTTTGGAAAATTTTAAGCCTCAGTAGAGCCTTCCAGCGTGATTAGAAGCTGAGTTAGCATCCTTTCTTCTATTTACTGCCGGCACCAAAGTTATAAATATTTTCGAATTTTTCAAAGATGTACGCATGAATAGAACTTGAAGTTAACTACTTGATTTTTTGCAAAAAAATTAATGCATGCTTTACTTTTATTAATATTTTCCTACATAAAAAATGTTTCAAAGTTAATAACTGTTGCCGCATAAAAACGTTAATTGAAGCTTAATATTTATGGCAACCTTTTTGAATTTCTGTGATTAACAAAACTCACAAATCAAAAATAGACTTTGAGACAATCCACTTTTTCGACTCATTAGAGACTAATGTACAATAAATGTACAACAACAACAACAAAATTAGGAAGAAAAAAGAAAGAGTCAACCAAAATCAACCCACACTCCTTTCTTTCTCAGTCTTCTTTATACTAATGGGGACCAACATGTTTCGAAGCTAATGTAGACTTCCTCATTAGGGGTAATTTATAGAAAAACAACAGGTACAAAATCAAAAACATTGTATATAGCCTTAGGGTGGTAAAAAAATGTCAAGTTTCGAATTTTCCAAATGTTCATCCACCAATGCATTCCTATCGCTAAAATAATATAGCATATTTTTTAGAATTTTAAATTAATATTTAGAGATTGCGCAGAGCTGCCAAAGTTGAGTATTTTTAAATCTAAATCCAAGCACATTTTCCAAGTTTTTCTTCTGGATACTAATTTCAATGCCACCCTTCAATAGCCTTGTTGTCTGAAGTCTTCAAAATATTTATGGCTATACTAAGCCTTCTACTTGGGATTGACATGACACCAAGCAAGTGAGCAAGCTAACCTTTTCTTTAACTTTTTAACAGAAATGAAAAAAGTGCCTTTTTCCCGTGTCAAATTTGTGCTAATCCCATAAGAACAAAAAACGCTCTGCTCAACCTCTAAATATTAATAAAGAATTCTTTGAAAAGCTATGCTATATTATTCTTGCGATAGGAAAGCAATGGTGCATAAGCATTTCGAAAATTCTGAACTTGACATTTTTTGGACCACCCTAATATAGCCTACCTAGGCCCTAGGGTGGCCATGAAAAAAACACTTTTGGGTTTCTTAAGTTCGAAAGGCAAATAACGGTAGCTTATGGGATTGTAGAAGGCAGATTAAAAAAAATTAAACAATATTTAGAGGTGGCAAAAACTTACAATTTTTGGAAGTGAAGAGTAGATCGTAAAAGTAAAATCACAGCTCTCTTCATCGATTTGACTCTGTTACAGGATTAGTTGGCATCCCCGCTTAGCCTGACTGAGCTCGGCCTTAAAGTGCTCAGGTCCAGCCTTCGACCAAACTTAATACCTTTTTAAGCAGATGTTTGAAACTGTCAGCATCTTTCAAACTGTTTCTATATTTTCACTTTTTTAACTTTAATCCTCGACCAGGTGTTCAAGCTGGTTTCTAATTTGGAGTTTTATGCTTTATTGCTCAGGCGTGCTTCTATCACGCTACTTAAGGATTTAGTCTCCGACCTTCCCTAAATAATTTTTTGTCCGCCGTACACCGAAAGTAAGCCTTGTCAGTGTCGTTTTGCGTGCGGAAAGTTGATTTTTCCGCACTAGTGTGGTAGAATTATAAGTGCGGAATGTATTTTAACGCGCGAGCGGGTCGCGAATCGCTCTTGCGTTAAAATAAGCCTTTCCGCACTTGATACGATATATACTATTATGGCACCGATTATCCGACCAGCCCAAGCAGGGCCACCAGGTTAACACATTGTTTTTGGGTTTTTCCGAATTTGTACCAATAGGCATCGACGACCCTTCTCTGTACCAATCACGGGTAGCTTTAGAAACTTTCGATACACCTTCTGTTGGCCGTGGCGAGTTGCGCTAATCTCCCTCAGGTAGCTCTTGAGTCATAGGTTAGTTGAGCTAAGACTCTTCAAGGGACGGATTAGGAGGATTAAAAGCTTAACGGATGAGGTCCAAGTAATGTGAAGTGATTTCCGATGAAAATGCATTCGTTTCCAACTCAGAGTGAATAATTTTCGATGATCTCGTACACACTTCTTCCACAGCTTTTCGTTTAGCATTGTTATTGACAGCTTGTTTAGCAATATTGAGATCTCTTGTATGATCATGATTTAAATCTTTATCAATCACAATATTGCTGTCAATGTTGGGTGTGTGAATTTTTGCAGGACAACCTTTCCTAACACACCTCTAATGCACTTTACCACTTTCGGTAATATAACCTTTGCGAAACTTATAGTTATCATGAACCAATAATTTTTCACTCTCTTCACTTCAAATTGAGATTACTTCCATCTCGAAAAAATCAGGACTTTTGATGTTACGCGGTGGAACGTTTACTTTGAAATGCAACTTAAAAGCTCAGGTCATCAGGAATGTAACTACTTGTCACCCCTAAATAGTTATGAATACACAAATATTGTTTAATTGTCAGCTTTCTATCACTTTGAAATTTATTAATTCATTTTTGCTACTATTACATAATTGCATTTTTCTATATTTCCAAAAAATATGCATTCTAGAGATCCATTATTTACCAAAAATCGACTGCACTCCTACCCCTTACCAAGTTAAATTTTTCAAATATATCCGGCACTGTTTGGAATTTTCCATTCAATTTACAGAGTCCTGCACGGAGAAAACCAAACAAGCAGACCAGCTTGACTCAGACTCAGGCGTGAACGACGCATGAATGGAAAAATTTGATTTCAAAATCGGCTCACAGTCGTGACAGACGTGAATCGCGCGAGCCTCGAGTCTTCGTCACGTCTCTCCGGGACGTGAAACGCGGTTAGGCCGTTCACGGCTCTTCGCGCTGTTTTGCACGCGTCGTAGAGCTGTGAATGCAACTTTCGGGACAAATTTATCACTTTCACAGTTGTACGAGCCGTGATTCGCGCCTAATGCAAATCCAGGCGGTGAAGTCGCTTCAATCGAGCGATATATTCATACCGAAAATTTGAATGTCAACACGTCACTGACATGACTGAGAAAATTAAGGTATAAGAAATTTTGTATATTATGATGCGTTTGCGCACGCTTGTGTAGAAAATAAAGTATAAAATCGCTAGATACACAAGGTATTGCAATACCACAGCGCCGAAAACGCCAACGCGAACGAAGCATCAGCTGATATAATCGATGATCGGATTCGATAAATATCGAATAGTCGTCGTTCCAGTCGAATGACACACAATCAACAGATTTGAGGGGTCACAGCTCTACGACGCGTGAAAAACAGCGCGAAGAGCCATGAACGGCCCAACCGCGTGTCACGTCCCTCCGGGACGTGAAGAAGGCTCGAGGCTCGTGCGTTGACGTGTCACGACTGTGAAATGATTTTGGAACCAAATTTTTCCATTCAGGCGTCGTTCACGCGTGAGAAACAGCGCGTCCGCTCGTTTCGTTTTCTCCGTGTGGGTTTAAAGTGAAAACACTACCTCTGAATTTTGTAAAACTAGACTTTTCCGCTTATTTCTCATTAGGGTCCAGCGATCGGTTATACATATTATTTATTACACCATTCACTATAGTTTCTCAAGCACATTTCTAAACATAAATTTGGAATTATTAAATTTTCGTGCAGGTATAATATTGGCGCAACTAACTGGTAGGATTATGGAAACCTTTTTCGGAACCGAGATTAGAGGAGGGCAATTAGCGCAACTAACCTACGCCTCCTTCTGTAAGATCAAAATACCCCTGAGTGCTCTATAACTATACTAAACAGTCATATACTTCTTAGCTTCCGATCGATACACATCTCAAAACGAGCACGAACTTCTCCGTTCTGCTTGTATAATCAGAATGAATAATATATGTTAGAAGAAGAGTTTCATTCATTTTGAGAACAGAAATTTCATTTTCAGCGGCGAAAAATACATAGAAATTGTCTAGTTTGGTCTGCTGGGCCAACCACTTTGTGGGGCGGGAGGGGGCTGTACAGAGTTCAAGACCCAAATATCCCGCCGAAAAAAACGGATGTTACAGCTGACTGGACTATTCAATTCTTATCGATTTTGTTAGAGACAACATTTTCGCACAAATATATAGTTGCCGCTCCGAGACACAAAGTTCTTGTACAATTATTGTAAAATTGATTAAATTTAAGCAACGAGGTATGAATAATTCATTACGGGTTTGCAAATACGAATAACTTTGCAACAAAAGGTTATAAATGTTTCAAATTTAGCATGCTGATTCTCTAAAGTACCACTAAAACAATGGTGCAAATAAAAAACTGTTTGAACAAAAATATTAACCTATAGAAGCCTTCAAAGTCCAATTATTATCCATCTACAGTCCTGTACGCAGTGGGAAGTTAGGACGAAGCTTAAACAATTTTGGAGATTATTTGAAATTCCGTCATGGAATTTAATTTTCTTAATTTTTATTCGCTCAATAATTATCAAGTTGCCTTTTTTTTAAGAATTTGACAATAGGCTCGATAAGTGACATCGTAATCTCGGAAGGACGCATCTGGCTTGCTGGTTCGGAGCCCATAGGCGTAGGTATACAAAATGCAAGCAGAAGGGTACATGGGCCCATATAAGAAATAAGAAATTATTTAATTTCTATAAAAATAATTTTCTTTTATTACCTTGAAAAACTGAAGAGATTGTAGAATCAGAATGAAATTGAATAGGGGTCAAAATTATTTTTATTTTTTGAATTTTTATAAAAGCATGAAGGTGAAGGTTTCTTTCATGAGAAAGAGATTTTGTGAGTTTTGTGCAGGATAAACAACTATTGTGGCCAGGAGAATTTTTTGTCATAAAATTGAGTTTTCTAATTTTTCTCGCAAGTAACGACAGATACGAAAAAATGTTTACATGAAAGTTTGCAGGTCTAGAAAAGTTCTATGAAAAACACTTCGAGTCCTTCTGCGATTTCTTGCATCATTTACTCTAACACAATACCAAACACAAATTTTTTTCGAAATTAAATAAGTTTTCCTGGCAGAATACTTTAGTCAAGCTCTTCCAAAAAAAGGAAGGTTGATAATTATTAAACGAATAAAAATTGAGAAAATTGAATTTTATGACGGAATTTCGAATAGTCCCCAAAACTGTTTAAGCCATAGGAATTGGCTAGTCTAGTCCGTCGAACTCCTCCTTTTTTGTGAGACTGTGTAATTGAACAGTTTAAGACGTAAAACTCAAATTTTTTAAATTTACTCAGATTTGTTTTCAATTGAGCAAGCTTAATTATATTCAAAGGGTGACAGTGCGAAAGGGCGATTTCCATTTGATCACCGTAGAAATATAAAATTTTCAACTTTTGCAATTAATAATTTTGAAATATTATATTCGAAATCTACGTTTTTTGTCGATTCCGACGATATGTTACTTGCTTTATTGAGTTGAAAATTAGAACTTTTTTCAAGCCCTTTTTAGGTTCGCCGAAATTCAACAGCAATGCTGCTAAATGTTCCTCTTATCAGAAATTTTAACTGTCATAGAGCAATAAATCCATTGCTTCTACTTAAATAGCAATTAATGCCCTTCCTTGAAATTTATCGAAGGATTGTTACCAGATATTAGGAATAAAAGAAAAGGACCTCACTGCTCGAAGGTCTCGAGACACAGGAGACGACGGTAGCCGGTTGACTTTTGTAGACACTCAATCACTCTGTGAGTGTGAGTGAGCGGAAGCATTGCCTGGCTGCCACAGTCCGCTGCTTACATAGCAGGTAGGAAAATTAAGAATTTCAAGAAACTACGATAAAGAATAATTGAGGGTCCGGATGCAATAAGGGCACATAAAATTTTCTCGTGCGAAAACGAAGTCCCCTGGAGGCTTTTGAAAAAATTTTTGAATTTTAATTTTTAATAGATATATATGGATGTAAAATTTGATTGCGCTTTTTTTCTTGAGACAAAAAGTTGTAACTTTTTTAGTTTAAAAATTAAAGCCAAAAAACTTACTTTTTTGAAAAAG
>JAUMHM010000004.1:4186784-4208455 GCA_032362435.1 Melikaiella ostensackeni
TGCCGAAACACTTCTCTAACATTTCCAAAGTCTGCGCACCGTTAAATCCATTTTTAACACAAAATTTAATGCAAACTTGTTGTTACAAAGTCGATGAAATTTTTTTTTTAAATCGAAACAAGACACAAAGATAGGTGTACACAATACGGCGTCACTTCAACAAATGTCAAGCTATCAAGCTGAAAATCTGAGAGAACGTCACGTTCGAGAGTTTTTAATATAAAATTTTGAAAAATCGAAATATCACGATTAATTCGGACAAATGATTTTTCCAAGAAAATAGAAAAAATCTGCCTCAGCCTGGATTTGAACCGAGAACGCCACTATACATGAGTGAAGCGTTAACCAATTATGCCACCGAGGATTCAACAGATTTTTTCTATTTCTTTATAGCGACTTTTTACAAGGGAATACTCTCCGCGTTTCCCCACTGTGACAAGATTATTAAATCCAGGAGTTTAGACTTAATAATTTTTTGAAGAAATTATTTCCATATTCACGTTCGAGAGTTTTTAATATAAAATTTTGAAAAATCGAAATATCACGATTAATTCGGACAAATTATTTTTCCAAGAAAATAGAAAAAATCTGCCTCAGCCTGGATTTGAACGGAGAACGCCACTATACATGAGTGAAGCGTTAACCAATTATGCCACCGAGGATTCAACAGATCTTTTCTATTTCTTTATAGGGACTTTTCACAAGGGAATACTCTCCGCGTTTCCACACTGTAACAAGATGATTAAATGCAGGTTTCTAATCTGCGTGAATTTAGACTCAATAATTTTTTTAAGAAATCATTTCCATATTTACGTACGAGGCTTCAGCAGAAATTTTTCATTTCTTCATAGCAACTTTTTACAGGGGAATATTCACTTTTTTTCTCCACTGCGAAAAAATTATTAAATGCATAATTCTAATCCAGGTGAGGTTAGGCTCAATAATTTTTGGAAGAAGTTATTTCCATATTCAAGCCCGACAATATTCAATTACAAATATTTAAAAATCGAAGTATTACGATTAATTCGGACAAATCATTTTTTGAAGAAAACAGAAAAAATCTGCCTTAGCTCGGATTTGAACCGGGAATGCTACTATACATGAGTGGAGCGTTAACTAAATACGCCACCAAGGCTTCAGCAGATTTTTTCTATTCCTTCGTAGCGACTTTTCACAGGGGAATATTCTCTTCATTTCTCCACTGTGCCAACTTTATTAATTTCACGATTCAAATCTACGTGAGTTCACACTAAATGATTTTAGAAGAAATTGTTTCCATATTTATGTCTGACAGTTTTAATTACAAATTTCGAAAAATCGAAATATTATATTTAGTGTTGTCACAGTGGAGAAATGCGGAGAGTATTTCCCTGCAAAAAGTTGCCGTGAAGAAATAGAAAAAATCTGCTGAAGCCTCGGTGGCGTAATTGGTTAACACTCCACTCTTATATAGTGGCGTTCTCGGTTCAAATCCGGACTGAGGCAGATTTCTTATATTTTCTTGAAAAAATCATGTGGCCAAATTAATCGTGATATTTCGGTTTTTCGAAATATGTAACTTAAAACTGTGGGACGTTAATATGGAAATAATTTCTTTCAAAAAATTATTAATTCTTTCTAATCACTTCAAGTCAGGTTTAATATGTATGCCGAAAGTCGCATTCGAGAAAGTTGCTAAAGAGCTCACACGTTTAGCAACCGCAATGTTACCAACAACACATTGCGTCATAACTTCTTAAGTATCTCGCGAGTAACTTGCTTAATTATTCTTCCTTAATCCTGAGCATAATGTAGTGATTTATCTGCCAGTTTACACGTACTTACTCGTGCTTCCAGGGCCGCGTTCCTACTCTCAGAAAATTCAAACCTTCTTGGATAAAATAATTTCATTTATTAGTGATACATTCTAGTTCATAAACATATGATACAGTGAAAAATTTTTTTTCATCCTACATGCTTCAATTTAAAATAAAAAAAATATTTTGCATTGAATAGCTCTTAAATAGGTTTAATTTTCAAGTTCAAAAATATGTCTATGCTTTAAATATATTTTCACACTAAGATACAATGAATGACCATAAAGTTCAACAATTACATAAAAATTGTACTTTTTTCTAGAAATTTCTAATCACTTGTGTGAAATTTTGTAAGTTTCGAATAATGGCAAAAAATTGTAGTTTGTGGTAGACTTATTTGTCACTTTCTTCGATTATTAACAATAAAAAAATTAGTGGAAAAGATGTACCAGAAGCAACCCAATTTTTTGGTTCTACAAAATTGTACAAGCATCTAATTACTAGTTTTTACGGAAAATTACAATCTTCACATTATTGTACTTCATTTCACTTTCTTGGATTTCATTGAAAAAATACACTTTCACCAGGGATACTCTTCAATTTTAATTTTAAGTATCATTTGAAATTGTTTAAATATCCCTTAATGGTCACAGGGGGTGTTATTTTCCACTTACTTTCACTTACACAGTACTGTTTTTTAAAAAAACATAATTTTTTTCGTTAAACGTCCATAACTTTTGACCTAATTGAGATATTTAATTTTCTTTCCCGACTCTAGTAAAGTTAATTGCCGTCCTCCAAGATCCGCCGGAAAATGAAGATAACCTTACAAGTTATTAAAATGGTGGCAGTTTTCCTGAAAATATCAAAAGTCCATTTTCTCAAATACCCCACCTTTTTTTCTAAATTGGTATTTCTATAAGGGAGACATTCTGTGAGTTTTATGCGAGCGAAACTAATTTTGTGTCCATGAGATTTTTTTTCGAAAAATTTAATTTTCACATTTTTGTTGCAAACACCCACCGGTTTGACGAAATACTCACAAAAAACTTTGTCCATTTTCAAATGTTCTACGAAATATACCTTTTACTCTTTTATGATATCTTGAATCGTTCGCAAGGAAAATTAAAAAATTTACTTTTTCGAAAAAAAATTCTCATGGACACAAAAACGTTCTGGCTTGCATATAACTTACAGAATGTTTTCTATATAAGCACGAGTTCTAAAAAAATATTAGATAAAATAAAGAAAGTGGAGTTTTCTATTAAATTCGATTTTCTTATCCTGGCTGAATGTTGAAAACCTGGAAAGTTGATTTTATTGAAAAACCCATTTTTTATTGTATCCAATGTTTAAAAAAAGTTGTGCTTATATGAAGAAGATACTCTGTAAGTTTTGTGCAAGTCAAATAATTTTTGTAGCCACGAGAATTTTTTTTTCGAAAAATTGAATTTTTTTATTTTTCTTGCGAGAGATGCAAGATATCATAAAAGAGTATGAGGTATTTTTCGTACAACTTTTGAAAATGAACGAAGTTTTTCGTGAGGATTCTGTCAAACCTGAAATATCAATTCAACAAAAAAATTTGACCAAAAAAAAGGTGGAGTTTTTGAGAAAATCGACTTTTAATATTTTCAGAAAAACCGCCGTCATTTTGTTATTTGCAACGTTTCGTTAATTTTCCTAAAATTTTAAATACTTATAACTTCGAGAAAATGATATTTTTTCTCAAAATGTTAAGATACGTGTGTTTTCAGTTCTAAAGTTATCTGCATTTTTGTATAATGCATGATACTTTTTTACAAAACTGTATTTTGGTATTTTACTATTAAAAAAGATTCCTAATTTTTTTTTTAAAACCGATAAATATGCTTTATAAAACGCATACTGTCGGACATACAGGTAGGTCTATCATAAAAAATAACTATTCAAGAAAGTTCTCTTAAATTTTCATTTGAAATCATTGAATATAAAAAAAGTTATACAATTTTTAGTGAAAAAAGTAACTTTTTGCGACTTTTTTGCTTTATTGATTTTAAAAACTATATTTGAATAAAAATTATAACAAAACATCTGTTTGGCCTCATTTTTTATGTTTAAAGAATATGGAAATATTTTCCTTAATTGAAAATATTAAAAACTCTCTAATTGGCAGCAATTTAAAGTCTCTCTGGGGTATCCACACACCGTGACTGTTGGGAAATTTTACAGAGGTGTGACCGTTAAGGGATATTAACGTTTTGAACTCAAAATTTCACAATTTGCAATGGTTTCAATTCAAAACACCGCAATTTCAAATTTTTGAGTTTGAAATTGTTCGATTTAAAGAGCCTTCAATTTTAAATTTTCCAGTTTTCGTTAAAGTTTCAATCTCAAATTTATTTATTGAATAAAAGGGCTATTTCCTCTTATACATAATAGTAATAATAAGGTATAAAATAGAATGTTACATTAAGAAAGCTCGTCTTGGACCACCAAGTTGACGCAATTACAACAAGTTTATGCAATAAACTTATAATTCGTATTTTTTCATATTAGAAATTAGATAAATATAGATAGCTTTATTGAATCAGAATTACAAATTTCATAACATTTAGATACAAATTAAATTAGACTGGATTTTGTGAGCCGAAGTGACTAGGTTGACAAAACAAACCAGTAGTAGGTTAGGGTGGGAGAGATATGGTAAAAAGTGGGGTTGGATTGGGCAGAGCTCAGAAATTATTTCTAAAATATTCCCATAGCCGCTTCTTATGGTAGAGTCTTTATTTTAGTAAGTTAATGATTCTTTCCATTACATCGACGGATTCGTACAGGTTCATTTTAAAAGGCTCTAGTTCACAAATCCGTATTGAAATGTTCTAGTTCAGTGACAAACTCAGGAAGCTTTAAATTCGTCAAGTCAATTTCACGGACACTGTATCACACTCTCCACGTAATATAATACGTATTTTATACAACTGTCTTACGACTACACAGGAGGAAATCAAAAAAGTTACTAACCTATCGATATATCGAATCGACAAAGTATTATCTCGTTCTTATCTCTCTTAAAAGTTCTAGCTCAAGAACGCACGCTGAAAGATACTTGATTGGTAGAGAATGGGGATGTTATACGAAGTTATGTGATGTCATGATATGAAACCTGCAAAATTTATTTGACAATTTATGTAGAAGCTTGCGAAATGCACCACCGAGCTACGGCCTTTCCACTAGAAATCCCGAGCGAAAACCTTCTTGAAAGACAGCAACATAGAAGCACCTCCTTTTTTAAATGCATCACTTAAAATATAAAAAGGACCTCTGCGTGATGCGGATTAAAATCTTCCCAACATCATTTCCGCATGAAATAGTATATTGTGCGCCTAGGGAGGAAGAAGATTAAAATCACCTTTCTCCCTTCGTGCACACGATATTTTTTTCAACATCAGTATGAAAAAGTGCAACTTTGTTATGCCTGTAAGAGTGGATCTCAGGATAACTTAGAAATATTGAGATTAGGTTGTTGTAGTTCGATCCCTCTGCCGTCATTTAATTTCCTCCAGCAAGAGCTACTTTCCTTTCCGGCGGGTGAGAATAAAGCGAAATCGTCTGATCAGAAATTGACGAATTGTGGAACCGCGAACTGCGCATATGCCATAATTTCTTTCCCCGATTACTCTGAAATCAACTGTTTTGCTTCCACTATACAGGCATAGGAAAGTCGTCATTTTCATGCAGGTATTAGAAAAAAGTATTATCTTTATACTAAGCCTCCGGGTAGAACAGTTTCATCAGTAGTTTTGTACTTCATTTTCTGAATTACCCCACACTATTCTAAACCGATTTTATCATTTTGGACACTGAATAAAAACAATAATTTACAACCGAATATTGCCGCCATTTAAGACATATTCCAAACGGAAATACGTTCTCGGTGGCGTTTTAACGGCTCAGCAGACTTGACGGATTTACGTTCCTCAAGTTACTGTCCATCTTTTCTCTCTTTCTCTTACCCACCTCACCCAACGAAACAGCTTGCGGGATAAACGGGAGGAGCGAGGAGGAAAAGAGCACTACGTGATAAACAGAACAAGACCGAACGAAGCCGACCGAATAGAGTACTTGCGGCAGATAGAGAAGAGAAGGCACCAAGGGAAAGGGACGAAATGGGCGTGTTCCGTAAACTGCTTTCCACTGGGCGATATTAACGGTCTACGTGAATAGGATTTATGGTTCTAAGCTAAGCGGCCTCTCGTAATACCAAAGACAAACTCGTTCTCGAGCTGCGGTCGCTCCGCGCAGTGGTCTGCCCTACGAATTTCCGCAAGTTCTTCTTTCCATGCGCCCAAGTTATTGCCAACCCTCGCCAGAAATGTTTGCGCGAAACTACTGCCGTCGAATAAGGGTCGAATTTATGACCGTCGAATTAGCCGAAATTAGTCCTGAAGCATCTTGAATTATCTTAACCGGCTCAACCCTCCACTAATGGTTTCTTATCTCTTGAGATAGATACGTAAGCAAAAACCGCGACATGAATGAGAAAGTGAGGGAAACCCCGGGAAGAGCCCACTCGTAAATTACAATTAGATCGAATATACGTACAGCCAAAAAGTCACTTATTGATCTTAAAAAAATCCAATTAGACGAGGCCATTTCTACCCCGTATCTGTCTTTACTATGGTCAAATCTCTGAATCACTAATCACTGTTCATCGACATTCACCACTCATGAAGTAGTCACGAACTACATCAGACACTGGGTCAGCGCTTCAAATTATGCGGAACAACACCTCTCGCAATCGCATTTATCCTCACTTATCGAAATCACAAGTGCAATTGACTTTTTTTTCTTTTAATTACTGTTTCCTTTACCAATGGTCAAATTTACCGTTTTTGAAAAAGAAAATGTCACTAGCATTCACCCATTCGCAATCCACCATAGGAGTCCAACTAAATTTCTTCTATACTGAATGAATATATGGGGTTTTCATGTATAGGATTTTTGTAACATGATTTCCTTTCGATTTCCGACTACGTCGTGTAGTTTTTCTCCGAGAGAAAATAAGGTCTCAAGCTGAGAAGCAATATTTTGCGGGTCTTCTCATAGCGGGTCTGATATAGACTTCGGTAGCACTTTCAGGCATCACTCCTAAAAGACTAAAAATCAGTTCGAAGAGATGCTGACATGTACTTCAAGGAAAAATTTTGTATGTCAGATCAGGCAACAAATGTCAGAAGTCAGAGGTCAGGATGAGAGGTCATTTCCAGAGTAAGGGTTCATAGTCCGGGGTCAAAGATTAAGGATTAAAGGTTAAAGATCAAAGACCAATTTTGAGAGGTCAAAAGTGAGGTGTGATAGAATAGACGTCAAAGTCCATAATTCAGTGTTTAAAAGGCAAAAAACTCGGTCACGTGTCACAGGGGAAGTTCATAAGTGAGGGGTCAAAGGCCAAGTGGCAAATGATCAAAGATCAGGGGACAAAGGAGAGGAAGCTAGAGGTCATAGGTGTAGACTCATTGTTCAGGACAATGAGGTCAAGGGTTGTACCAGTTGTTGAAGCTCAGAGTGAGGGGCAAAATTTTAAAGGTATAACATTGATTGAGTTCCATATATTTTTCTGCGAATACTCTAGGGCTGTCAAATATCAGAACTACTATCCCATAAGAAGACACCCATGGTTAGGGACAGTATCGAGCAAGTCTTGCTTACTTGCCCGGTGTAAACATGTCATGGACAGAACTTTTTCTTCGAACCATACCTGCAATCTCAACTTATGAATATAATCAATTCAAAATATTTTTCAATGAGCATGAGAGTATTTATTGAACCGAAACTAGTTTAACACTATATATACAGACCTTGTCTGGATTAGTCCTGTTGACGAGACTATATAGCGAGAGAAGGTAAAGCGTTGAGCACACCTATCCACACAACTCCCCTAGTGGTCCACTAACTTTGGCATGAGCGAAGGACACTCGACTGCCCATGCCGACGAGCCAGTCGAGTTTATGTCCTGAATACGCTCCACCAGGAAAGCATTTCTCTGGACGCCGAACGAGTTTCGTAATTGACATTATTGTCAACAGTAAAGATTCTCTCGTGTAGATCGCCCAAGCAGAACAAAGGATAGCTGAGAGCTGCTTCGTAGCAGCTTCAAAATTCCTACACGATGTTGAACTATCCAGGAGTTCACAAACTTAAATAGTGTTACTGCAAGTTTAGAACGTGCTTCGGTTACTTCAAAGTATGTAGTGATGCGGAAAAACATTTCTTAAATTTTTTAGTAGCCATATTAGAAATGCTTGTTCGATTTTCCAAGTTACGTTTGCGTCTAAAATAGGATATTTTTGTTTATTTTTTTATTTCATGGCGTCATAGATGAAATGCTTATAATGACACTATATTCTCCGGTGGATCTTTTTTCACATCAAACAAATCCATTTAAAAGTTTCAAAATCATCAGATAATAAGAAGTCGGTTAATACATCCGTTAACTGCTTAAGACAGGCCTGCTGAAAGAGGAAAAGGGCTCCTAAGATACCATATGTCCGCTTCCTTTTCCACTAACCGTCCAAAGAATGGGAGGTGGTAGAAGCCATATGATCTCGAGTCGATGACAGTGAGGAGTCAGTGAGGTTGCTAGGAACAATTTTCTAGAGTGTCTTGCGGTGACCCTTTGCCTTTCGCCTCATACGAGTACATGTTTAACTTTATCGTAAGGCAAGGGAACCGGACCCGGATTGCGGATCACTGCATTGAGTTGTTAAAATAGGGATCTAGAAATCTATTTCTAGATTCTTGATTTATAAATCGATACAAAATTAAGAAAGTACTGTCACCCCAAGGCACACTTTAAAATTTGTTCCTAGCAACATCACTGACTCCTCACTGTTGTCGACTCTTCGGACGGACAGTGGAAATGGAAGCGGACACATGGAATCGGAGGAGTCCTTCTCCTCTTCCGACAGGCCTGGTTTAAGATACATAATTTATCATTAAATAGTAGTTGTAATTTTCAAAACTGTGAATTTGTCATTGCAAACAAGAAATACATTAAACTGCTAAGAGTAAAAATGGATGTATTTTTTAGAAAAATTTTATTTCAATCATTTTCTTGTTTGTCTACTGTTATAATCACAAATTTAAATTGACAATTTGCCATTATATCTCAAATTATTTGTAGAAAAAAAAGTCAACACTTATTGCTTATTTAATCAGTTATCTTTTTTAAAAGTGAGATATGCTTTTCGAAATTTCAAATTCGTCATTTTGTGTTAGAATATGCTCTTAAAATTAGAATTTGAAAGGAGGGGACGATTAAAAGCAGAAAATTCAAATATAGTTTTGAAAATTTTTTTTAAATATCCTCCATGAAATTCGCATCACACTTACCCGCGTGTGTACTCTCTACATATTCATTCATTTATTTCTATTTTTAAATATAAACGAGAATCATTTCTTCTCTCTTGTTTCAAAATTTATATTATAAATTATATGCTGTAAAAATTTGTGTTTAATGTTTCAATTTTCGCATGTAAAAACTAAAAATATGTCGTTTTGTATGCAGTCAGAGGTTATGCTTTTGTTTATGTACATTCGTATATGTGTACGAATATTAAAAAGTTATATTACCATACTACAGACTATGATATTGATATTTTGTATTTATTTCTTTGTATCATATGAAACGTAGAAAAATCCTTCCTATTAAAAATTCATATATTAGAAATACTACAGAAATATTTTTAACAATATTTTCAATTATGTATGGCATAAGTAATTTTTCTTATTGATTTATAACTCTTACAATTTATTACATTTTACTGTGTTTCATTTTTAATTTATATTTTACTTCAAATCTTCGCTCATGGCGCTTACTTCATTATTTTCGAATTGAATCTAGCGCTATTTCTTATCCAATATGGTGGCAGTTCGTCAAAAGCATCTTATTGGTTCACTTTTTTTTAGTTGCGCATAGCGAGACCATGTATTCTTAAATCATGGGACAGTGGTCACGGAATTACGGGGGGGGGGGGGGTGACAGGGAAAGGAGCGAGAGGGTACAGCTAATAAATAGAGCAGGCCTGTCGAAAGAGGAGAAGGGCTCCTTCGATACCATGTGTCCGCTTCCATCTCCACTGACCGTCCGAAGAGTCGACAACAGTGAGGAGTTAGTGATATTGCTAGGAAAAATTTTCCAGGGAGCCTTGGGGGACAATACTTTCTTACTTTTGCATCGATTTATAAATCAAGAATCTAGAACTAGATTTATGGATCCCTGTTCCGACAACTCAATGCAGTGATCCGCGATTCGGATTAGGTTCCCTTGCCTTAAGATAAAGTTAAAGCTGATTGAGGTGAAAGGCAACGGGTCACCGCAAAACGCCTTGGAAAATTGTTCCTAGCAATATCACTGACTCCTCACTGTCGTCGACTTGATACCGTGCGGCTTTTACCACCACCTGTTCTTCGGACGGTTAGTGGAGATGGAAGCGGACACATGGTATCAGAGGAGCCCTTCTCCTCTTTCAACAGGCCTGTCTCATTATTACGGTTTCTACAAAATACGATTTAAACAATTGATAGTGATCCAGAAAAATTCAAGGTTCGCAGCATATGAATTCAGCTAAAAATACATTGATAGGATTCTATATAAGTTCCTGCAAAAATTTCCTCTGCGGGGATCCTGCAAAGAAACCGTTACCAACCAAAGATTTTTTGAAGGAACCTCACGATTTATAGTTTCGGGCTAGTTTTAATGAGGCTGGCTAACAACCAATCTTAATGAAAGCAATTAATTAACTTCCATTCAAAATGGTCTGATCGTGTACAATAATTGGTCAGTTAATGGAAATTTAAACTTATATTTATGAATTATTTCGGGAATTAATGTTTCATATTTTATCATTTTCAACCTGGCACAGGAAAGTTTGTTGCTCGAAGTTATACCACATAACCTCTTTCCGCCTGTGGTGCGTAACAAAATTTTCACTTTGATGCATTTTCGGCGCAGAGAGGCATCTTTGTGTAGTGTTTCCTCTCAAAGTCGAGTAATTTAATCATCGGAAGGGACCCTGAACATAAATTAATTATGGTAGAGGAGCGCCTCCACAATAAATTGACAAGATGCGCCAGCAGCCCTACACTCTCAGTTAATAATCAAAGTTTTTTCCAAGAAAGGCAAAGTCAGTTATCAAGGGAGCGTAGGTAAGACGACGTCGCCTATTTGCTAAAAGCAGTCGCGAGAAATCGTTGAGGTGGAGAAAAAGCGGAAAATTTTCTAGACAAAAAAACCTCGAGCCATTATTCAACCTCCATTGGATAAAAATAATAGCACGCATAAAATTTTCAGTGAAAAAGTCGATATATATATATATACACGTATGTATTATTTTATCCAATTTTCATGCTCTCCCCTTTTACTTTGCCTCGCGTGAGAAGCACCGAGTCATCTGCGTGAGTTAAGACTACTTTCAGTATCCACCACGCAATTTATGCTATTACTCTGAAGAAAAATTCCACACTAAACACTTTTCCTAAATTAAATTTGAAAATAATCATACACATACTACTATTGTGAAAGTCCTATTAATGAAAGTTCAAAATTGAAAATACCTATACGTATGTAAGAGAGGTGAAATCGTTTAGTGGATGAAGTGGCACTTAATCGGCGCGAACATTTTCAGAAGGTAAAATTTACGGTCTTTTATGCGAGAAAGTTTTGCGTCAAGTTCGTCGAACTAGAACTTCGAAAGTTAAGAAGTCAGGGAGTTATGAATTTTTAACGAAAACCACAAAAAAACAAGATTACGAATTTGCCAGAACTTTATCTTCCAACGTCGCATTTAAATGAGCAAAGTTCGACCTAGGGAAAGAAAAACTATAATTCTATGAAAACAGATTCAGATGGCAATTTCCCATCAATATAAGGACTTCAAATTGGTTTTTTCTATTTTTGAAACTGAGATCTATTCTAGATTTTATTTCTATATTAATATACCTTATTTATATTTTTCAAATAGTCATAATTTACTTCACATCCAATATCACTTGAAACACTGCAGGAATTATCGGTCTCTTTGGTATGATTAATATTAATAGTTCCAGAGGAAGTGAACATTAATAGTTGCCATGATCCCGATTATGTGAAATTAATGGTCGCTAGCAAAGTCGCCGAAATATTCTACAAAACGTATTTCCCAATGGATAATGATACGAGCAACTATTAATATTTTACGGTCAATCCGGAACGATATACATTTGTATCGCTGGCAATTTTCCACTCTCTAAATTTAAAGGACGAAATTTATTCTCTCATCAATTGCAACCAATTATATAAATGAATTTATATTTATGCAGTCATCTGACTCATCAAATAATTATAAATATTCACATCACTCCACGCTCTTACCAAATTTATTATCGAGCAGGTTTTATTCTGAACGTTACGTTTTTAATTCGATAGCGCGGAAACAGTCGACAATTCCACACTAATTAATTCATGCACTTAGGAATAAAAGGTTATTCTATTGTTGAGTGTAAAAATAACAAAAAAATAAAATATCAGTAAAATTTAATCGGTAAATGGAAGGTCTTAAAATATTTTGTAATTTGGAAAAAGCCAGTGACAGAGATGTAGGTTTTTGGGGGATTTAAGGATCGACCTCAAAAAGCAATCCCGGCCATATAGGTGTAAATAACGGCATGCACGGATTTAGATGCCGCTTACCTGCGTAACCACAGGATCGCACAATCCGAGCAGAAAATCCAATGTCCTTAAATCATAGTTCGCCGTTAGAGGTTTGCACTAGCGTTACGGTTCAATCGATGAGCACACACCACCTCCGCTAGTTCGACCACCTAGTCTTCTCTTCACTACCAATTCCAGAGCATACCTGCTCACCCCAGTTGCGGTTTTGTCGGTCCTTCTTTACTGCTATGAGAGCAAGTAGAATCTGATAAATTTGATGATCGCCACCCAGGGGTCTACTCTTGCTTTAAAATACGTAAGAAATAGAAAGTCATGTAGAGAAATATTTTTACCCCTAAAAAGCAAACCCAGGGTCTAAATGACCATCTAAAGTTGGCCATTTCATCAGTGTTGATTAGACATGATAGACTAAGTGCTTATGGTGATTTTGTAAACAAATGAAATAAATACCGTAACGAGACGTGACACTTCCTACTAAAAGTTTGATCATGGCCATTTCACTGCCGCACAATATGACAGATCATTTTCTATACGTTCAATAATATATGGGAAATTTTCAAGTCGATTTCAATTCCATGTCACTGGAAGTTCTTTCAATTTTTGTAGACCATTTTTGACTTTTTGAAAGACTTTAAACTTATATGGTGGCCTATATTCTTAGTCCACACAGGTATAGTTTAAAAATTATAGTTAGGCATACCGTTTTTGCAATAAAGTTGTCAATTTTTAGCTTATTCATGTGTCTGAAATGTACGAAAGTTTATTTGAATTCTCTTAAATGCTCTGCATGAAATCTTCTTGTAATGTACTACAATTCCCTTATATTTCTTTAATTCTCTGTAGCTCGCTTTAGTTCTCTTGTATTCGCTTGACTTCTCATGAATTCCTTTAAATTCGCTAGAATGTCTCTGAATTACCTTGAATTTTCTCGAATTTCTCTGAATGCCATTAAATTCACTGTAATTCTCTTAAATTTCGACTAATTCCCTTGATTCCTTTTTAATTATCCTGAATAACAGAAAATAACAATGCACACCAGCATCTATTACCCTAGTTCTCACTCTCAGTATTTCCGTGTAGCCCCTGATAGCGTGGTGGGCTTGTCTCATATGCGCTGAACCACGCCTATTTTGTAGCTTTTTCGTCCAGGTACCAGGAGTAGCAGAACAAGTTGATTGCTATTTACGCACGATGTGTAGAGACTCAGTCGAAGCAATACACACTAATGACTAAAGTCACCTCCTCTGTTCTTCGCCAGACAGTGACCCCGGAAACCCCTTTAGCATCAATTCAGGGCCACTGTCTATAGGCGTATTTCTTCTTTGTTCGTTATCATCCTTCTCTGCCAGCTTGGCATTATCTCATGTATTACTTGGAGTCCCTCCTATTAGTGCCCTTAATTGCGCAGCCTCTCTTGTTTTTTCTTCTTCTTCTTATTCTACCGCAGTACAGACTCAATGAAAGTCGCTACAGCCTTCCAGCTGTTTTGGGACAGCAACATGCCTAATGGTATTCTCGGGGGAGAACACCTCTCCAAGGGACGTTTTGAGTACACGTTTCGTGTCCACCCATCGGCTACACTCGTAGAAGGTGTGCTCAGCGTTTTCCACCTTCGTGAAGCAGTAGCCACAGTATGGACTACCTTTCTTAATCTCCTGGTTTAGATAGGCATTGAAGTCGCTATGCCAGGTAAGGAATTAGATGAGATAAAAATTCACCACGCCAAGCTTCCTATCAACCTTCTGTATTCTGATCCCGCTGCGGTTGTCGTCTATTAGGCCACGTTCGTACACGTAAGTCCTCTTCCGCTCTTCCGCTAGCAAGTCGATGGGAATTACGCCAGCCACAAGCATTACTACTGCCGCCAAGATGGTTGGAAGACCGCATTCGGGAGATTGTTGTCCTGTAGCAGAGGTGGTCAGGTGGTCGATATGGCAGCCAGACTGGACCTGACAGTTATAAACTCAGGGACGATCTCAACTATCAGACGGAGTGGGTGCCAGAATCCCATCGTTGACATCACCCTCCCACCTTCGGGTATGACGGCAGCGACAAGGAAATGGCGGATGCTGGAGGACTTCACCGGAAGCGACCACCAATGTATTAAATACCGGATTGGGACGAACCTGAAGGAGGCGCTCAAAATGATACCACGGATACTTGCGTCTGAAATACCCCGAATTTGACCGCCCCTGAAATGCTGAGAACTCTGGCCAAGATGCACTTGTCAACGAGGTGGAACGCCCCATAAACGGATCTAGGATGGAAGTGCGAGCCTTGTCGACCGGACTACGAACCTGATCGTCAGGGCATGAAACACATCAATGTCAAAAAGATCGTGGAACCGTCAGCAAGATCCCATGCTCTGGTGGAACGACGAAATATCCGAGCTCTGCAACGAGGCACTGGCTGAGAGTAGGAAGGCTCAGCAGAAAATGAGACGTGATGGAGTCGATGCAGCTGAGGTGCAGCACCTAACTTCAGAGAAAGCATTGACTATAGCAATTAAGTGTCGAGGGTGCAAGTCTCTATTGAACGAAGTTGATAAAGATGTTTGAGGATGTGGGTACAAGCTGTAACCCGTCGTTTGGGAGGTCGAGCGCCAGATTCACCACGTGACCCTATGACTATGGAGGAGTTCGTTAGAGTGCTCTTCCCGGAATACCCGATGAGAGGATCCGCTGAGATAGCAAAGCTGGAAGCGGACATTCTGATCTGTAGTGTTGATGAAATGCGCAAGGCGGCCTATTTCTTAGGAAACCGGAAGGCACTAGCCCCAGACGGAATACCCGTTGAGGTCCTCTAGCTAGTCGCGAGAGAGTACTCGTTTCTACTCCTGAATATATTTAATGCATGCCTGTTAGTGGGGATATTTGTGCAAAGGTGGAAGGTACAGAGGCTGATCCTACTGGACAAGGGAAAGGGTCCTCTCATCACCCCCCCCCCCCCCGTCATTCAGGCCGTTCTGTGTGCTCAACAATACGGGCAATATCTATGAAAAAATGCTAAGGGTGAGGTTACGAACAGCCGTCGATGAGGCAGGAGGGCTTTCGAAAAACCAGTAGGGTTTTCGAACCAAACGCTCCACGGTCGGAGCCATTTAGAAGGTCATCGCAGGGACACTGAGGACATGGCAGGGCAACCACAGAACGCGCGACTCTTGTGTATTGGTCACTCTCGATGTGAAGAACTTCTTCAACTCAGCCAGGTGGGTTGATATCCTAGATGCACTTGAGTATCGATTGGAGGTGATAGGGTATCTTCGCAGGGTAATTGGTGACTCATTAGATGAAAGGGAGTTGTTATTCGAAACAATGGAGAGCCAACAAAGACGGAAAGTCACTGCTGGTGTGGGACGGGAGTCTTCACTTGGTCCAGACCTCTGGAATATTATGTTCGATAGAGTCCAGCAAATTACACTTCCAGAGTGGGCCAAGCTTGTTGGATTCGCCGGCGACCTGGAAGCATTAATAAAAGATAGAGATCCAGAGCAGACGCAAATGAGGGTAACACGTGTATTCAGGCTGGTCAAGGATTCGGTGGAATACCAAGGATTGAACTTGGCAGCCACGGAGACTGAGGTGGTGGTCCTCAAAAGGCAGAGAGATTTAACGGAACCCCTTGGAGTTGAAATAGCTGGAGAAGTGGTAGAGGCCGGTAAAGCAGTCAAATGCTTTGGTGAAATAGTTGACCAGAAGCTCACGCAGTGGGCAAGCATACGGAGAGCAGCTGACATAGCAGTCATGAAAAATTAGTAAAGTTTAAGTTAGTCATGATTAAGTAAGTCACGAGTAAGTTAGTTGATGTTAGTCAGGGTTCAGTTAGTCACGATTATCAATCTACCACAACGACTAAATTCTCATAGTCATATAAAAATAAAAGAGTTAAAAGTTTGTAATACAATATTTAAATAGTCTACGAAACCATTTTTTGCAAGCGCATGTCGTCTTTTTTAATAATTTTTTTCTCTTTTTTTGACATTTTTTGACTGTTTTTGCGTCTAATTGATTGAAGTCAAGTTTAAAAGTGCAGAAGCTACAAATCCTATAAGTATTTTGTGAAGTGTTCTCTTTTTTTTTCTACGTAGCAATAATTTACGCAACATTATTGCTGCCTGGAACTATTATAGCAGTAAATGTTATTTCTATACAAGTCTGTTATCGAGATTTCTCTGTAGAAGAATAAGGACTAAGGACATAAATAAGGACTAAAAAATAAGTTCATATTATTGATATAAAATATATCTTCTGGGACTCATTAAATGATATTCTAGGTACTTGCAGTCCTGGGAAAAGAATCATCTTACTTGGAGATATAAATGGCTGGGTTGGTGTGCAACGCGAAGGTAGGGTCAGGGTATTCGGTTATTTCGGAGACCCGAAAATGAACGGTAACGGGGAGAAATTTATAAGCTCATGTTTATAGAAAGGCTTGTTTATTACAAATACCTGTTTCAGGCATAAAATGATCCACATGTATATGTGGTGTAGAGCCGAAGGCCACAGTATGATTGACTTTGTTGTAGCAGATGAGAGACTGAGAGGTTTAGTAAAAGATACTAGGGTTACGAGAGGCTGTGAATGTGGAACGTATCACTACCTCACAGTTTCAAAAATGAACCTAGGTCAAGGATGGAGGAGGAAAAGAATTGGCAATAAGTCAAAGCAGACACGAGTTAAAATTAAGAATCTGCATGAACCAGAAGTACAAATAGTATATCATGAAAAGCTGAATAAAAATTTAGTATGTTAAATTTAATTTAAAATTTAATGTAACTTTAGTATGCGGTACTGCGGCTGTAGACTGAAAGACCCCAGATGCTTGGTCGAATGATGAAGTCCGCCTGGCTGTTGACGAGAAAAAGCAAGTGTACTCAAGAAAGCTAAACATTGAATGTCTTAGTAATGAGGAGAGAACTAGACTAGAAAATGATTCTAGGCATAAAAACAGGAAAGCAAAGATACTAGCCAGAAGAAAGCAAGGATACAATCAAAGCGGAAGACGATAAGAAATTGCAAAATGATTTTGAAGGAAACAAGAAATTATATTGGAAATAGGTTGAGAGGATTAGGAAAGGAAGTACTAACATTGCGTTAGTTGGAATTAAGAATGCTGACGGTGAAATTTTATGCGATACATATAAAATGAAAGACTGTATGAGTGAATTTTTCAAGCAAATGTTTGGAGGTCAAGATATGATGCATAACAACTGTGACACAGAAGAGGATACGTTCGACAATCCCGTTGTAGGTGGTAAAGTCATGGTAATAACTAAAGAAAGGATCTGGGAAGCCCAATGTGGATTTATGCCAGGAAGATTATGTGCGGATCAGATGTTTTGTTGTTTTGGAGAAGGGTTTCGATAAGGTGGATAGAACTAAACTTTAGGAAGTACTGAAAGAGTGTGAAGAGAATGGTTAGTTTCTAAAAGCAATAAAAGCAATATATAATGGTATTAAAGCTAGTGTAGGAGTAAATGGACAACAGAACGATTGGTTTGATATTAAGCATAGCGTTAGGCAAGGCTGCATTATGTCCGTCTGGATGTGCGGAATTACGTTTTCAGATGATAAGATTGTTAAGGCAGAACCAGTCGATGATTTGCAGAGAATGATGAGCAAACGGGACACCAGCCTGGAGAGTATGGGTCTTAAAATTAACGTAAATGAAACCAAAATTTTTGTGTTTGAAAGTAGGGTTCAGAAAAAAGTATACAACATTGCCTTAAACGAAGAGAGGATAGAACAAGTTAATGATTTCGTGTATTTTTGAAGCTTATTTACTGCTGATGGAAAGATAGATGCAGAGATATCCAAACTTATAAAAGAGGGTAAGAAGGTTATCGGCAGTGCACGAGCCATTACTAGAAGCAAAAATGTAATGAATAAAGCTAAAATTTCAACATACAATTCTGTGCTTGCACCCACTGTGCTGTATGGTAGCGAGACCTGAACATATCAACAAAAGCATAGGAGTAAAGTGAACGCGGTTGGCAAGCAATTCCTGCAGAATGTGTGCGGTAAAACGCTAATGGACAAAGTCAGTAATCAGTGGCTTCTCAATGAATGTGGTGTAGAAGAAATGTTGATTGACAAGAGTGAAAGAAATTTGATAAGATGGTTTGCTCATGCTGAGAGAATGAATTTAGGACGCTTAACAAAGCAAGTGTATTTAGGTAAGGTGAATGGTGGCGTACCCAGATGAAGACCGAAGAAAGAATAGTTGGAATATGTGAATGAGACTCTAAAGCGAAGAGATATAGATTTGTAGAAATACAAGAGCTTGCAAGAAGAGGTGTATGGATGTAAAAGAAGTAAAAGGTGTATGCAAGGACAGAAATTTGTGGAGGACAACCGTTTATAAGAAGGAAAGTGATGCCTGATACAAAAATTTTGGTTACTCGTGGGCCTTCGTAAAGAACTTTAATTAGTGCATATGGTTGGGGTAAAGAGGATGGATCTTCCTATGGGTTTATCAGTTAGTTTGAGTGTTGTACATATGTGTGACTCGTGATGTATGATGGCTATGTGAAATTCTTCACCTGGGGTGATTACTAGAGAGATTGATCAGCGACCCGTGTCGGAGCAGTATTTTGGAATGAATGTGTCGTTTGAATGAGCAACACACGACTCTTATAGATCACTTGCACATATATATTGGCACGCTCAGACACTTTGAAAAATCGCACCCGCTGGGGATTCGAACACTACCTAAACACCCTAAAATCTAAACCATATATATATATATCTACGAGGGCATGCACTAACTAACTAAGCTATCGAACCGCTTGGATCTTGTCGACAAAATCTCAGCCAAACTGTTTCGCTGAAAAGCCAGGATTAACTGTGAGAAATATATTTTTAATTTTTCCGCTTTATGATCATTTTATGAATAGGTGGATTTAAAAATTTTTGATTACCGAGTTGTAAATTGATACGTTATAAAACAAAATATGATCTCATGACACTTCAATGAAATATCTTTATATTATATTATTAGCTATTTATATTATAAAATGTTTCAAATTTGAACTTTTAAAAAGTGGTTTTCATAAAATATATATGCTCTCTATTTCATACGTAATAGTAACCATTCACGGGCAATATAGAACGTAATCACGGAAATATTAAATTAATTTGTGATTTCTGTTCAAAATTTGAAGCTCGACAATTCAAAGCATTCATTACTTTCACATTTACTACCATTATTACAATTTATTACATACAACAAATAATTCATTTGAACATTCAACTAGAAATCCTGATGAGATAGGTTTCCATCTTCAAAACATCCGCATACAAGAAAAAAACCTACTCTAATCACACGAATTACACAAAAAGACAGTGCAAGTCAGGGCGAGTGGAGTTGAGTCACGAATTGGCGCGAAATGTCGGCGTGGCGCTACTGCGCTTGCGTCATACGTACGATTGCTCATGATAGAAGATCTAAGAGAGTGTCAGATGGTTCGAAGACAATGCTGTTTTCTACTGGGAGCGTCTCTAAACACGACGACTATTTAATATTACACGACGCACCTTATTCCAACTCTTATCTCAACTATACATAGTAATACATTTTCACTAGGATTTACTACATAAGGTTCCTTTAATAAAAGGTACTTTATTGAAACGAATCAAACTAATATCTCTAGCACATTTAATATTATTAGTTCATCAAGCATTTATTTATAGATATAGGAATAATCTGATCTAGTAACCACAACCTGACAGTTTAGAAAGGGTACCTGTACTCGAGCAATAGTTACTAATACCATAATACTCTAAAATGTAATACAATACTCTTCATGAAAATTATTTCTCCATTTTTTCTCCGTGTATCACTCGAACTTCTTGCTCTTACCTCTTGAAGAAGTCCAAGTGCTGACTACTTGTTGGTCTTAAGTGCGTGCCACTAGTCATTTCTTTCCGTGTAATGAGACTATTTACTGTAACATTTGATAACATCCTTTAGTCTACAGCTCAGAGAAGTAGACGAATTGTGTTATATCTCAAAATTCTTTGTGATCACTGATCTTAAAGCATAATTTAATCCATATTACAGGCAAATTCTAAATAATTCTGAGGATGTAAATGACAAAAATAAGTTAATCGTAGTGTATATAAGTAAACCAATTGTTTTTATGTTGGTAAGAAATAAATATAAGTTCACAATTGCATTAACCGGTAAAATATCTGCAATAATAAACCAGTAATAAATCAACTATAAAAAATGCCTAGGTTTATGATGGTGTTAATATATATGTCAAAATTTTGATGCTGTTAATGCTTCTGATGTTATCACTAACGAAAAAAATTACTATCTACAGATATATCACAGCGGAGTTATCTTATTTGTACAAATCTTCACGGATTTCTAGTTCTATTGGAAAGACCGAAATTTAAATACTCAATTATTTCTTGACATTATAAAGTACATTAAAAACCTCTTTTACACAGAAAACCACTTTTCGAACGTCAAACACAAATAATTAAAATAGATTCAAGACCTATGGAATAGATTAAAATAAAATTCAGTAATTTCTTTCACAATAATGTTTTTTTTACTCTCTACTTGAAAAAATAAAAGATCGACTCTCAATAATGTTTTTATTCTGGAGTATTATATAATTTTCATCTTAACATTATTCTTTTTATTAGATCTAGAGATTTTGTAGCACACCGGTAAATGTTCATCAATTATTGAAATTGGATACTGATCCTCTATCCGAAATTTTGGACGGAATCTGATGCAGATTTGGTGAAGCTTAAAAGAGAATAAGAAACGATTTAAAAGCCTGGGAAATAATGTGCAATGTGTATTGGTCTACCCACGTCGGTTCATGACATGACGCACTCCTCACTACAAGCCTCATTAGTAAATCCAAGGAAGATTTGTTACCCTAAGGCAATTTCACCGGTCAAACTACCGAGGTTTATGAAAGTGAGTGCAACATTTTTATCAAGATTTTTTTTAACAAGTTTGCCCAAAGGAAAATTACAAGCCTGAATTTAATTCAGCCGTTCATGACACCAAAGATACTATTTTCGGCGAGAAAATTCGAGTCCTCTGAATTTGACGTTCAAAAAGTAAGTGAAGAAAAAAAGTTAGCTCAATTAATGAAGGATCATTTCAAAGTTAAAAATGTTGTACGTTAATGAGCCAAAAAGCAATATGCCAAAAAA
>JAUMHM010000004.1:4210208-4242315 GCA_032362435.1 Melikaiella ostensackeni
ATTATAATTCTTTCACAAAATTCTCTGTTGAAAATCCGAACTGTAATTATTTTGACTAAAAATTGTCTGATGTTCCACCTCAGATTTATAATTCTTTTCCAAAATTCTCTGTTCCAAATGAGAAATCTTTTAAAATGTTAAGAAACCTCATAAAATTAAAAAAAATCGTTTGAAAAAATTCAAATCTTTTGAACTCTTTTAAATTGACCGGAAAAAGTTAACAATCGACCAGGAGAAAATCGGGAAATGACCGGGAATTTTATATTCAAATTGACACTAAAAACTCAAACTTGATCAATGTTGAGCTTTTCAAAGTGTTCAATTATGATAATTTTGAGTTTTGCAAGTTCAATTTCAAATATTTGAATTTAAATATATGTCAATTCTAGCTTATTTTCTCAATTACACTTTAAGCTTTCACGCCTGAATCTGCGAAATTCTTTTCAGAAAAACATGAAAAACTGAGAATATTTTTGCGACATTTTGTTTGGATTTCCTACTTTGTACAATTGAGTTTCTATGTTTCCAAGAAAAACCGAATTTTCAGCCAATTCACCGCTCCTCTTGGCTTCCTTGCTCCTGAATACCAAGAATGTCCATATTTTTATCAAATATGAAATAACTCCTCGTGGATAGGGTGTGAGGGAGGGAGGGGTTCCCAAAAGTTCACATTTGTCCACAAGGAGGTCGGGGGGATTAAAAAAGTGGTAAAAAATTGACCAAATGGTACATGGACGGCCCCTACGACGCATAGTTTTTGTTTTAATCGTGAAAAATGTTATTGAAAATAAAAAATTCCATTTTCCAGCAAAACTAATCGAGTTAGAAATTTATTTTAGACCATTTTCTGATAAGACGCAAAGTTGTTTAAATCGTGGAAAATGTTGTTGAAAATTAAAAATAGAAAAGTTAACAAAAATCAAAATGTTTCAAATGATATAAATTTAGGGAAGCTTCTAAGCTTGTCAAGTTTTTATTCACGGTTGGGAATTCTTATCATATTTCTGGAGCAGTTAATGGTCTTTTCCCATCTTAAGGCCAAACTGTAGGAGACTGGTGCCCTCCTCAGTGCACAACACAAACTAATCATAAGTCCTTTGGTTCTGGCTTGGTTTTCATACTTTCTTTTGCATGACAGAAGTTTAAAAAAATGTTTAAAGTTTAAGAAAAGTTAAAAAAAATTAAAAAGTTTTAGATGATATAAATTTAGGGAAGTTTCTAAGCTTGTCAAGCTTTTATTCACGGTTGGGAATTCTTATCATATTTTTGGAGCAGTTAATGGTATCCCATCTTAAGGCCAAACTGCAGTAGACTGGTGCCCTCCTCAGTGTACTACACAAACTAATCATAAGTCCTTTGGTTCTGGCTTGGTTTTCATACTCTCCTTTGCATGACAGAAGTTTAAAAAAATGTTTAAAGTTTAAGAAAAGTTAAAAAAATAAAAAGTTTTAAATGATATAAATTTAGGGAAGTTTCTAAGCTTGTTAAGTTGTTATTCATGGTTGAGAATTATATTTTTGGAGCAGTGAATGGTCTTTCCCCATCTTGAGGTCAAACTGCAGGAGACTGGTGCCCTCCTCAGTGCACAACACAAACAAATCATAACTCCTTTGGTTCTGGCTTGGTTTTCGTACTTTCCTTTGCATGACCGAAGTTTGACGGGACTGACGTTATAAATAGACACACATCCCTTACTTACCCTTACCATATAAATTTCTTGATCCCTGGTAGTATAACGAGGCTAGAACCAAAAGAGTTACGCTTAGCCCGAAAGGTATTTAGCTAAATGGTATCATAATGATAATAATAATAAAGTGAAGAAAAATTCAAGTTGAAAACCCATGTCGGTAAATTTAATGGCAGTCTAGTGCCAGGTCTGGCCCAGGTCTGGCGCTGATCAACCTTCTAATAGGAAAAAAATTTGTTAAGTTCGATCAGGACATTTTTTCTTTACATATTTCGAAAAACTGGCAGGGTGTCTAGAATAATAGGAAATAAGAAATTTACACTATCGAAAGAAGTCTTCGAATTTGAGGCTTCGAAACTCCACACTTTTTAAATTTTTTGAAATTTTTTTAGGGAAGGATACTTTTTTGCTACTGTTTTCAGTAGAGTGATATAAAAAATGCATCGCGCTATCAAATTTCAGTTTTTTAAAATAAAAAATGAAAAAAGGGTATGCTTAAGGAAACTACTCTACCTAAAAAAAAAGAAATAAATCAAAATAGAGCAGTCGACGGGATTCTTGAAAAACTTCAAAATGACAAGGCGTAGTATATATATTTGTTTTTATTACAAAATAGAACTCTTGGAAATTAAAGAAAATTGAAAATTAAATTTTCAATAGTTGAACTTTTAACAATTGATTTTTTATAGTTGAATTTTCAACAGTTTGAAATTCAGGAAACGAGCGAATTTTGTATTAAAAACAAGTGTTAAAAATGTTTTATTACGTCATTATACATAAGAATTTAATAAGTAAACATTTCAATCCATAAAGAAAATATTATTTTTTCGATAACGGATTGCCGTTATTTTCTTGAATTTTCAACATTTAACAATTCATTTTCTTGGTTGAAGATTCATCATTTTAGTTCAATTTCGTCTTTTTAGTATGGAATTTCGTCTTTTTTGTTGAAAGTTCAACTCTTTTGTTGAAAATTTGTCTTTTTGAGTTCGAAAGATCAACTGTTTTGTTGAAAATTCTTTTTTTTTTTGAGGTTGAAAATTCAACTATTTCTGTAGAAAATGGAATTTTTTGATTTGAAATTAACTTATTTCTTGAATATTCATCCGCAATGTGAAAAATTTTTCTTTTTGTCTTGAAAATTCAACAATTTGATTGAAATTGTTTTTCTTTCTTTCTTGAAAAATCTTTCTATGCTAAAAATTCAACTCTTCTGTTAAATTTTGTCTTTTTGGTTTGAAATTTCATATCTTTTGATAAAAATTTCTTCTAACCTTTTTTTTTAGTTCAAAATTCAACTGTTTGGTTGAAAATTCATCTTTTTGGTTAAAATTTTAACTGCTTTGTAGAAAATTGAATTATTTGGTTGGAAATTAACTTCTTTGTTGAATATTCGTCTGCTTTGCAGAAAATTCATTTTTTTGTCTTGAAACTTCAACAATTTAGTTGAAATTGTTTTTCCTTCTTGAATGAAAAATCGTTCTATGTTAAAAATTCAACTCTTTTGTTAAATTTTGTCTTTTTGGTTTAAAATTTCATCTCTTTTGGTAGAAATTTCTTCTAATCGCCTTTTTTGTTCAAAATTCAACTGTTTGGTTAAAAATTCATCTTTTTGGTTAAAAGTTGAACTGTTTTATAGAAAATTGAGTTACTTGGCTGGAAATTATCTTTTTTGTTGAAAACTCAACTGCTTTGGAGAAAATTCGTCTTTTTGGGGTGAAACTTCAACAAGTTACTTGAAAATGTTTTTCTTTCTTAACTGAAAAATCTTTCTTGGTTGAAAATTCAAATCATGTTTTAAATTTCGTTTTTTTTGGTTTGAAAGTTCATCTAAATTTAATTAAATGAAGCTCAAAATTAATCTGTTTGGTTGAAAGTTGAACTGCTTTGTTGAAAATTTGTCTTTTTGAGTTGTAAATTCAACTGTTTTGTTGAAAATTCATCTTTTTGGGGTAAAAAATTCAACTATTTTTATAGAAAATTGAATTATTTGGTTGAAAATTAACTTGTTTATTGAATATACAACTGCTTTGTAGAAAATTTATCTATTTGTCTTGAAACTTCAACAATTTGATTAAAATTGTTTTTCTTTCTTGAATGAAAAATCTTTCCATGTTAAAAATTTAACTCTTTTGTTAAATTTTGTTTTTTTGATTTGAAATTTCATCTCTTCTGAGAGAAATTTCTTCTAACCACCTTTTTTGGTTGAAAATTCAACTGTTTGGTTGAAAATTCGTCTTTTTGGTTGAAAGTTTAACTGTTTTGTAGAAAACTAACTTATTTGGTTGGAAATTAACTTTTTTGTTGAAATTTTAACTGCTTTGGAGAAAATTCATCTTTTTGGTTTGAAACTTTAACAACTTACTTGAAAATGTTTTTCTTTCTTGACTGAAAAATCTTTCTTGGTTGAAAATTCAAATCATTTTTTGAATTTCGTTTTTTTGGTTTGAAACGTCATCTGAAAATTAATTAAATTAAGCTAAAATTTAATTTGTTCAGTTGAAAGTTGAATTACTTTGTTAAAAAATGCATTTTTTTGTTGAAAATTCATCATTTTAGTTGAAAATTCATCTCTTTGGTTGAAAATTCATCTTTTTAGTTGAAAATTCAATTACTTGGTTGAAAGTTGAACTACTTTAGTAAAAGTTCATTTTTCTGATTGAAGATTCATCATTTCAGTTGAAAATTTATCTCTTTCGTTAAAAATGGATATTTTTTAGTTGAAAATTCAATTCCTTGGACGAGAGTTCATGTATTTTGTTTAAAATTCGTCTTTTCTAGTAGAAAGATGTTATATTTACATAATTTTGTACGAGAATTCAATAAATAAACATTTCAATCCATAAAAAATGTTTTTGAATAAAATCTATTTTTTCGAATTCGAGTTTCCATTGACAAATAATGTTCTGGTAAATTAATAGTTATCCAGTGGAATCTCAGTTCCAACTCTGATCATCTCTTTGTTATATGCAGTATTCAGCGCAGTGATTATTTACATAAAAAAAGTATGAAATAAATTTCCCTTCTAAATTCATATATTTATATCACGTTTGAATTTTGAAAGTGCCGGAAAACAGAAGGGGTCTAGACGGGTGGTCGAAGGGTATTCCCGTTAGGACCTGGTTAGAAGTTCTAGATAGAGCCCGGTTAAAACAGCGTTACAGAATTAGCCAGTCTCTCTCCATTTTTCCCTATCAGTGCCCGATCAGAAATCACGTACCGCTCTTCAATCTCTTTTTTCTCCGTGAACAAAGTAAAGAATTACGAGGTGTGAAAAACGTAATTATAGTCTAATTATGAGGCTACTTTGTCAAAGCGATTAGCTACCTCATAATTTATAGTTCGTCTCTCAGGAAGATAATATTTCAAGGTGTCGTACACCTACATGCTAGCAATGATAAAATGCTGGGTTTCAAAGTGATCGTGACTCGCGAGATCTCGTTCTGTTATAGGCTTTAAAGATTGCAATCGCTTTTTAAGCAATCCTAATAAACTTCAGGTCATGTTTACAAGTTTTTACACTCCACTATATCTAACCCCATAAATGCAGTGTCTTATTTCACGAATCATGTCAAACGACACTGGAAAGAAAGAGATAAGTAAATAAAGTTCACTACACTCTCGTGTGCGAGTGTTTACAATTTTTCCCTACCTACCAGTCAAGAAAAAAATGAGAAATATCTTTTTGTGGACTGTCTCATTATTTTTGTTTTTCCTCCTCCTTTTTCGAGTTTTGTTTAAGCTGTTGAAGTTATTTCTTAAGCTGGATGCCCCGCGCCAACTAGCCACAGCGTTTACGTGTAACGAATATTTCATTTTATTCTGACTTTTTGATAGTTTCAGAACAATGCAGATATCTCGTGCCTGCAAAACCAATAGATTCCATTTGAAGTTATAACTTTCACCCAACTGGCATTTGTTTTGTGTGTATAGTCATAGTAAACAAGTGAGAAGTGAATTCTTCGACATTCGAAGGTAACACCATACGTATCATTCACTCCGACAACGGTTGCTCTCGCTTCGCTAAGTCGTAGATTTGTCGTATTCATACCTTATTTTAGGCTTATTCAGTAATTGTGCTAGTCCTTTTTTTCATACTTACATCAACTGTAGTGGTTTGATTTTGTACAACACAAAGAAAAATATTTCTTGGAGCAGTATTTTAGCACAATGAAAAGACGAAGGAGCGTTGGTCACCGTTGTTGTAATCCTTTTCAAAAGGATAATCATGAGCTCACATCTGATCTAAGACCAATTTCTGTTAACTTCGAAAAAAGTACCCTAGCATATCAACTGATTCGAAAGTATGTGGATCGTACAGAAAAGTGATGTCTGAATTTTTCCTATTTTCTCTATTGTTTATTAAAGTAGATCCCATGCTTTAAGATGAAGATGCCCTTATTTCCAACAACAATGCATCCCTTTTTGAGAGCAACATATTATCTGAAAGAGAAAATGAGGGATTATTTGAAAGAGATTATCCTATAAATGATGAGAGTTTTCCTTCTCCGTCAATATCCAAATCTAAAAGATTAACAAATTATTGTAGCAATGAAGAGCATGAGTCGGCAATGGAGATTCTTCAACAAATCAAAGAAAAATTGAAAAACTCTTCCAGTAATTCTGAAAAAGTTTTACTCTTGACACTTGCACTAAAGTCTTGAGGTCGCAAGAGATTGGTTAAAGAATTCGGGGCCTCTGAACGCCAGGCTCGGAAAGCGAAACAACTAGTAGCAAAAAACGGTATTTAAACATCTCCTAATCCAAAAAAAGGTAGAGCTTTAGCCCATGAAACAGAGAGTTTGGTTAAAGATTTTTACCTTGATGATGAAAATAGTCGTACGATGCCTAGAAAGATTTCGTCTCAATTAAAAAAGATGATGGCTCCTGCGAGCACATTCAAAAAAAGTTAATTATGTGCAATCTTTCGGAATTATACAGCAATTTCAAAAATCAGTACCTTCAAATTGAAATCAGTCTTTCAAAATTCTCTCAATTCAGACTTCGTCAATGCTTACTCGCTGCAGCTAGTGGAATTCATAATGTTTGTGTGTGTGTTCACCACGAAATCGTTAATCTAATGCTTGATGCCGTAAAAATGAGAGAAGTCACCAGCGATACTGAGTCTCCTATTGTAAACACACCATGGCGCTATCAAAAAATCATATGCAGCATTCCCAGTCCAGAATGAGACCTTGATGAATGCAAATCATGTCCCAGTACAGATACTTTCAAAAATTTTTTGAAATCGGTTTTTGCAAATCACTCTATTGATAGGATAAAATATCAGCGTTGGCAACACACTGATAGGAAAACATTACATACTGAGATTACTGATGCACAAGATTTTGCAGAAGAACTTGTCGAGTGTCTATTTAAGTTGAAGTCTCATTCTTTTATAGCTAAGCAGCATTTTTCTTTCTCTAAACATCTGAAGAATAGCTTAAAAGAAGGGGAATTTCTCATTCTATGCAATTTTGCTGAAAACTATGCATTCGTAGTGCAACAGTCATTTCATTGAAACAATGAACAAGTTACGATCTTTACAACTGTCATCTATTACCGAGATGACAATGAATTAAAACATCGCAGTCTAGCTCTTTTATTTGACAACCTAAATCACGACACAATATCTGTTTACGATTTTCAGAAAGTTGTAACCAAATACCTGAGAAAAAATTCCACACAAAAAAATGATTCACTTTACCGATGGTGCAGCACAATATTTTAAAAATAATTACAATTTTGCAAATCTACTGCATAATGGAGCAGACTTTGGTATTCAGGCGGAATGGCACTTTCAGGCGACTGCACATGGAAAAAGACCATGTGATAGAACTGAGGGTAATTTGAAAATCTCGCCGCATGTGCCAGCCTCCAAGCATCGTCTCAGAATCAGATTTTGACTGCTGATTAAGTTAATTTAACAGAATTCAAGTTAATTCAATTTAATTGAAGTAAATTCATGGGAATTCAAGTCAGTTTAATGGAATTTAAGCAAATTCAAGGGCATTTAAGTAAATCTAATGAAATTGAAGTGAATTTATCGGAACTTAACGGCACCGAATGCTTTTAGCTTTGGAGTCGTTCAAAAACTACGACACACTATTTTGTTGAAAATTAATATTTTCAGGTTAAAAATTTAACTGTTTTACTAGAAAATCAAACAATTAGTCTTTTTGACTAAAAAATCAAACTTTTTGGGTGGAAAATTTTATTATTTTCGTAGATAATTCAACTATTTGGTTGAAAATTCACATTTTCGTATTTAAAATTCAACTTTTTTCTGGAGAATTCGCTTTTTTGTTTGAAAATTCAACAATTTGGTTGAATTTTTTTTTCTCTCTTGACTGAGAAATCTTTCTTGGTTAAAAATTCAACTCTATTGTTGAAAATTTGTCCTTTTGGTTTGAAAATCCACCTCTTTTGGTAGAAATTTGATCTTTTTTGGTTAAAAATGCAATTACTTTGTTAAAAATTCATTTTTTTAGTTGAAGACTCATCATTTTTGTTGATAATTCATCTGTTAGGTTAAAATGAACCATTTTGTTGAAAATTCTTTTTTTTGTTGAAAATGTATCTTTTTTAATTTAAGTTTCAACTATTTGGCTTGAAATTATTGTTTTTTGTTGAAAATTAATCTTTTTGTTTGAAAATTCAACCATTTTGTAAAAAATTTATGTATTTTGTTGTAAATTCATCTTTTTTGTAGAAAATTAATCTTCTTGATTGAAAATTTAATTGCTTGGTTGAAAGTTAAACTGCTTTGTTGAAAACATTTTTTTCTAATTAAAGGTCCACTATATTTTTGATTCAGAATTCATTTCTTTTGGTTAATAATTCTACTATTTGGGTAAAAATTTTACTATTTTGTTGAAAATTCATTTTTTGCCGTTGAAAATCAATTTTTTCAACTAAAAATGCAACTATTCCAGTTTGGGAAGAAAATTGATCGTTTTCATCTAAAATTCGACTATTTGGTTAAAAATTTACTTTTGTGTTCAAAATCCATATTTTTAGTTTGAAAATTCAACTGCTTTATTGAAAATTCGTCTTTTTGTGTTGAAAATCATATTATTTTCTGTTTTGGTTAAAAATGCAATTGGATTGTTGAAAATTCATTTTTTTTTATTCATCATTTTAGTTAAGAATTAATTTCCTTGGTTGAAAGTTTGACTATCTTGTTGAAAATTCGTTATTTTTAATCAACAAAATATCGTTTTTAATTGAACATTCAAACATTTGATTGAAAATTCATGTTTTACGGTTGAGGATTCAACTATTTTGTTGAAAATTCTTCTTTTTTGGTTGCAATATCAACTATTACATTTTTCATTGAGAATTCATCATTCTTGTAGGAAATTCAACAATTATGTGAAAAATTTAATTAATTTATTTTAAAAATCAACTATTTCGTTGAAAACTCATCTTTTACGGTAGAGGATTGAACTATTTTGTTAAAAGATCGTCGTTTTTAGTTGAATTCATCTCTTTTTTATTTTAAATTGAAATATTCTCTGATTGTATGGTCAACTATTATATTATTCGTTGAGAATTCATCCTTGTGGTTAAGTTCGACTGTTTTACGTTTAAAATGAAAATCATTTCTTAGTTGAAATATCAACTACTATATTTTTCATTGAGAGTTGATCTTTTTTAATTGAAAATTCAACTATGTACTTGGTTGTAAGTTGAACTTCTTTGTTAAAAATTAATTTCTTCATTGTTAAAGATTCATTATTTTAGTTAAAAATTCAACTATTTTTTCGAAAATTTAATTATTTTGTTAAAAATTCAAATATTTTGTTGAAAATTTGGAATTAAAATCTTAAGCACTTTATAGTGAATTCAGTATGGTAACTATATATTAATTTTATTTAAAAGAAGTCATTACCCTATTATTCCTTTATTTTCGTGAAAAATGACCCTATTTTCCCTGTTTCGAGATCATTTTGGACTGTGAAGTCTGTTAAAATATGATGTTTGTATGTTTTCTGTTTCATTTCAGGTATTTATCAAATGAAATCAAAGAAAAAAATTTTTTCGGAGGGTGGAGGGGGGTGGTTGTATTTGTGACAACATCCTGGAGGGTTCAAACTTTGTATGATGATCTGTGACGGAGAAGGGGAGAAGTGGAAAAGTGTTCAAAATAGCGTGACGTGATTTTTGAACGGCCCCTTTTGAACTTTTCTTCTTTTTTGACTACCAAGATTAATGTCCTTATTATTATGTATCTAGTCAGTAAAATGTAACAACCACCAATAAGGCAAATTGCATTAAGAAAGTACAAGCACCGTAATAACAGAAGGAATGGTAATAAATCAGAGTGCAATAGGAACCTTGCATTATCTCGACACTGCGCTTTGAGTCATGAAAAAGAAGCACAGGATGCAAAAAGCTTATTTTCTGCTCCATTTATACCTAAAGGACTTTGAGATCACAGTTCAAAGAGCTTCACGGATGTCAAGCTGAAGACGGAGCTTGATCAATCATAAAATAAACGCGCATCTTAAGAATCACATCAGCATAATGATAGCTTCCTGGTACTGTGTGTGTATAAATTCTCTCTGGATATATGCAAGAATCCAATAACCGATAACGAACGGTGCTTCAATACCGATCTATCCTTATAAGAGAACTGCTACAACTTTCAACGTTTGCGTACATTTTACGCGTGCAACATGCAACCTGAATTCAAAATACGTATGCACATATACACATGCACATGCATTTACTGTAGAGAGTCGGGCTTCCAGAAATGTGGATTGAATTCAGTGGAATATCATGAACAGGTTAACATAAATCTTTGAAACAGAAGTCACGAACCTTTTCAAAAAATCTACTTCGAAATGCACTACACTGCCATGCAAAATAAAAAAACCTATAACTCGACGCCTCCATTCCAAACGCGATGGAGAGCTGTACACAGCCTAAACGCGACGTGGAGCAGTATGGAATGGAGGCGCCGAACTACATTCAGAGTCGAACTGAGATATAGGCATAAATGTATTTTTCGTAAACCAAGAAAGAAAAGAGTGTATATTCGAACAAATTACGATGCACTGCACGAGCTCATGTGGTTACAGGTATTTGTTTTTCTGTATTGCTAGTTACAGGTCTGTTTTTCTGTGTGACTAGAAATTTGCAGATGTAGGCGAAATAAAATTGTTTGTTAAAGCCTTAATTAGCAATATTGTATTATAAATCTTGTAACGGCAGAACAGCCAAAAAGTTTTTGTACATGCTATTTTTTAAAGGAATAAATGTATTATCACTATCATCATAGAAAATCCTGGGGTCTTTCATCTTGAAGATGGAACAAAGTGACTTGCATCAGACTCATACTCAGTTGATTAAAATGAGCCGGATTTAGTATCAAAATTATAATTGACAAGTGAACATTGACACTTGATACATCTATCAAATGTCAATGTTTACCTTATAGCACCTTACAGCACCTTATGTTTCCACATAAATTTATTTTTGGGGGGAATTGGAAGAGCTTACGCAAAAAAAATTGTTACTAAAAAAATTATGAATCCAAAGATTTTACAACTAAGAGCAAAATCCAGCAGGAATTCGGACTGTTAAACCAATTGTGAATTTTCTCTTGAAAAAAATGCGTAATTTATTGCGTTATAAGTTTTTTCATAGTGATAAAAAACAACTTGAAACGTCTTAAATCCCTGAAATTTCAAGAAAAAGTATTGGATTTTAAACAAAATGAATAAATTTCCGACCGAATACATGAGTTTTCGACCAGAAAGTTGAATTTTCAATCAAGAAGATTAATTTTCTGCCAAAAAAGATAAACCTAAAATTTGAATTCCACCCAGAAACACGAATTTGCAACAAAATAGATGAATCCTAAACCAAAAAAGATTAATTTTCAAATAAACAATTCCATTTTTAATCAAAAAGAGGTGAAATTTCTACCAAAAGAGATGAATTTTGAAACTAAAAAGACGAATTCTCAACAAAAGAGTTAAATTTTCAGCCAAGAGAGATCTTCCAGTCAACAAAAAAACATTTATCCAAAATGTTGAATTTTCAAGACAAAAAGACGAATTCTTTATAAAATAATTGAATTTGTAACCAGAAAATATGGATGCTCAACCAAGAAGATTAATTTTCTACCAAAAAAGACGAATCATCAACATAATGAATTTTTAATAAAGTAGTTCCACTTTGAACCAAAAATAGATGAATTTTCAACAAAATACATTAATTCTCAAGTAAATAGTCCATTTTTGATTTGTGAGATTTTTGGCGTGTTTTGGTGCACACAAAGTTTTCATAGTGGAATGGATTTTATTTCGATCTTTGAAATAAAAAAGATAAATTTTCAACCAAAAATGGAAGAGTTAAATTTTCAGTTAGAAAATAATTTTCAACCCAAAAAAATAACTTTCTACAAAATAGTTAATTCTTCAATCAAAAAGATGTATTTTCAAGCCGAAAAACCGAATTCTCTTCTAAACAGTTGAATTTTCAATCCAAAATTATGAAAGCTCAACCAAAAAAAATCATTTAATACCAAAAGAGATGAATTTTGAACACAAAATATAATTTTTTATCAAAATGGTTCCACTTTTAACCAAGTAGTTGGATTAACAACCAAAAAAGGTGAATTATCAACAAAAAATGTAATATTTGATACCTATTTCAACCAAAAAATATTTCTGTTTTGAATCTAAAATAATTGAATTCAGGCAAGAGAGACGAATTTTCAACAAAATAGTTGAGCTTTCAACTGAAACAAATTAATTTTCAATAAAAAAGATTACTTTTAAACAAATTATTGAATTTTAAGCCAGATGATTAAATTTTGAACCGTAAAAGATGAAGTTTAAACCAAGAAGATTAATTTGCTACTAAGCAAGACGAATTTAAAAAAAAAATTAATTTTGTACCAAAAAGTCAAGTTTTTGACAAAATGCATGAATCTTAAACTAAAAAGTTGAATTCGCAATAAAAAAAGATACATTTTCTACAAAAAAATGAACTTTCAGCAAAATAGTTGAATTTACAACTGAAAAAATGAATCTTTGACCTGAAAAAAATGAATTTTGAACAAAGTTGTTCATATTTCAACCAAGAAAGATTTTAATTTTGAATCACCAAAAGTTGAATTCAACCGAAAGAGACGAATTTTCAACAAAATAGTTGAATCCTAAACTATAAAGAAATAATTTTCAGCATAAGAGTTGCATTTCAAGCCAAAAAGATTAACATTCTATCAAAAAAGAAAGAATTTTTACAAAATGCATAAATTTTTAATCAAATAGTTCAATTTTCAACCAGAAAGATTAATTTCTTAGGAAAGAAACGAATTTTCAACAAGACAGTCAAATACAAGACTACCAAACACTGGCATTTTTAACCATAATGAATGATTTTTAACCAAGAAAATAGAATTCCAACTAAAAGAGATGAATTTCTGAATTAAAGAAGATATATTTTTTAACGAAAAGAAAGAATTTTTATCAAAATACTTAAAATTTTAACCAAAAAAATGTGTAATCAACAAAAATGATGAATCTTCAACCAAAAATAAGAATTTTTAATAAAGTAATTGCACCTTTTACCAAAAAGGATGAAATTCCTACCAAAAGAGATAAATTTTTAAGCCAAAGAGACAAATTTTCATCAACAGTGTGAAATTGTCAACCAAGAAAGATCTTTTATTCAACAAAGAACAATAATTTCATCCAAACTGTTCAATTTTCAAGACAAAAAGCCGAATTTTTTATAAAATAGTTGAATTTTTTTACCAGAAAATATGAATGCTCAACCAAAAAGATTAATTTTCTACCAAAAAAGACGAATCATCAACAAAATGAATTTTTAACAAGGAAGTTCCACTTTGAACCAAAAATAGATGAATTTTCAACAAAATACATTAATTCTCAAGCAAATAGTTGACTTTATAACTAAAAAAAATTTTTTTTTAACCAAAGATGAGATGGTTAAATTTTCAGTTAAAAAATTATTTTCAACCCAAAAAAAACTAACACTCTAAAGAACAGTTGATTCTTCAACATGAATTTTAAACCAAAAAGTTGAATTTGCAATTGAAAGAGATACATTTTCAACAGAAAAAAAACGAAATCTCAGGAAAATAGTTGAATTCACAACGGAAAAAATGAACTTTCAACCGAAGAAATAAATTTTAAGCAAAGTAGTTCATATTTCAACCAAAAAAGATTTAAATTTTAAATCACCAAAAGTTGAATTCAACTAAACCAGACAAATTTTCAACAAAATAGTTGAATCGTCAACTGAAATCAAGTAATGTTCAACATAACAGTTGCATTTTAAACCAAAAGGATTAACATTCTATCAAAAAAGAAAGAATTTTCAACAAATTGCATGAATTTTTTATCAAATAGTTGAGTTTTCAACTAGACAGATGAATTTTCAACTAGAAAATAAAATTTTCAATCAAAAAGATTAATTTCTTACAAAAAGGACGAATTTTCAACAAGAAAGTTAAATCCTCAACTGAATCCAAGTAATTTTCAACCAAACGGTTGTATTTTTGAGTAAAAAGATAACTTTTCTACCAAAAAGATGAATTTTTAACAAAATAGTTGAATCATCTACTACAACCAAATAATTTTCATCCAAACAGTCGCATTCTTGACCAAAAAGAAGAATTTTCTGAAATTACGTCAATTTTCAACAAGAGAATTAATTTTCCACTGAAAATAGAACAGTTAAATTTTCAGTTAAGAAAACTAATTTGCAGCCGAAAAAAACGAGTTTTCAACAAAGTGGTTAGATTTTGAACTTAAATGATGTATCTTCAATAAATAAAAAAAATGAATTTTTAATAAAGTAGTTCTACCTCCAACCAAGCAGTTGAATTTTCAACCAAAAAAGATAAATTCTTAATGAAAAATGTAACAGCTGATATTTCAACTGAAAACTATTTTAATTTTAAATCAAAATTTTCTACCGAACAGTTGCATTTTTAACCACAATGAATAATTTTTAATCAAAAATAATAAAATTTCTTCTAAAAGAGATGAATTTCTAAACTAAAAAGACGAATTTTTAACAAAATAATTCAATTTTCAATCATATAATAAAATTTTTAACCAAAAAAGATAAATTCTCAACCAAAAATATAATAGTAGACTTTTCAACTAAGAAGAATAGACTTTCAAACAAAAAAAGTTGAATTTTCTTATTGGGTTCTGTTAACGTAGTTCGCATTTACCTAAGTTGAAAACGAGAAAAAGGCGAAAAGAGGGGAATAGGGGAAGGACCGTGAAGCCTGCGATAAATAAATAGAAATTTTTGTAATTTATAGACTAAAGAATAATAAGTTTAAATAAACACTAAAGTTAATTTATAATACTTCAAAATTATTACGTTAGAAAACTGGAAATTTTCTCTTCTGAAACGGTATCTTACGGTATCTCACGGTATCTTATATGGAGAATGAGGTAGTTGAAAATTTCAGATACACACCTTTCGCATTTTGTGGATGACTCCTTTCCATCTGCTTGCAAATTATATATTTTGGTCCCTCAAATTCTTTCGCTAACGATAAGGTAAACATCACAGTAATCGTGACACCAATTTTCTTGCTTTTTATCTAATTTGAATTAATTGAAATTCCATTTTATACTAAAAAATGTTAAAGATACATGAGTTTTATCTTTAAATGTTACTTCTAATATATTTTTTGACTATATAATATTCAAATTATAACCCAGTTTCATGATTATTCGGACCGTCACGCTAACTGAGACATATACCCTAACTGCTTTCTGAAAAACTCAATTTATTCATAAAATAATCTCACTCTTGATAGAAAACAATATTCGCACAAGTGGATTTTTTATGTTTGCAGGACGTTTTTAATTCTCAGCTTCCATAATCGATTCTGAAAACGCGCTGCACTTTTTTGCAAGACTTTCCGAGTTGCTGTTTTCGGTAACAAATTTGACAGCATCTTTTGAATATTTTTGCTTGAAATTGGAACAAAGACCGTTTTTGAGAATAAAGAATACAATTTTAAGAGTTTTTGAGAATAAAAATTTAATTATTTCTTCAGAACTCTCATACCTGAGTAAACTTACTTTGAAATTTGTTCAAATATATTCTTCCGATCACTGGGTCGAACTCTAGGTCCAGCTGGTTGTTTTTCTTCTGGAAGGTTGATACTTGAAGTTTGTGAATTCCGAATATTTTTCTTCATTCCTCGATTTCTGTGTCTTCTGTTGCGACTGCCGAAAGGTCGCCACTTGCATTTCTTCTTCCCGATACCAAATAATCCCAGGAGCCAAGCTTGATCACCTCCACATTCTAATATGCTTCTGTAATTCGGCCAAACTGCTACAAGTTTTGAAACACTTGGTGAAATTTTTTTCTAGAAATGTCAGGTTTTTAACTTTAGAGATTGCCAGAATTTTTCTTGGTAGGAATAGATGCTTGTAAAGTTCCAGTTGGTTGAGAATTCACATCAGAATTCAGTGCCTTTGGAGGTGGAAGCTTCAGAAGAACTGCTAGATTCAGTCTCCTGATCAATCAGGACATCATTGCTGCCTTGGAGATTCTCATCAGATGAATTCCCTGTTTTGGAATTTCCAACACCTTTCACAACACGACTAGGATTTGAACTCTTCTTATCCGATCTGTTGAGTTCAGTTTGAACAAAATCGGACTTTGATGAACCCAGAGTGGGTATTTGATTCAGCCTACTTAAAGTGTCACCTTCTTTGATCAGCTGCTGTTTCTCTCGCAGAGGCAACTGCATGGAAATATCGAATTCACTCAGATCTTTTATGAAACAAGTCTACTTTTTCCACAAGTCTTTTTCCATCGTACTTCCTCGAGAAGTTGTATTTTTCAAAGGATACCCTTCGGGAATTGGATCTGAAATTTTTCTTCGGTTTTTGTGCATATTCGCTCGATTTATCAAATTTTTCGGAAGATTAGTCTTTGTTGTAAGCGGGAGTGACGGTTGCGAGGAAAATGTCAATGGGAAATTGCATCTGATTGGTGCTTTGTTCAAAGAAGGATTGAGATTTGAGGTCTGCTGTGGAAAATTTCGAGGGGGAAGTGGACTTTGCTTGGATTTTGCCATCTAAGTAATGAAGATTTTGTCAAATATTACAGTTCACGCTACTGTACAAAAAACTTTCGAATTGCGGACTTCCAGGATTACTAAAAATATCTTCGTTTATATCGTTGGAGACGTTGACTTTAGAGCCTTCACGAAATTCGGGAACGTCTTTGATTCTTTTGTCTTTGAATGATACTTCCGCCTTCTCTCGAGAAGGTATCGACAATTGCTTGACTAGCGAAATCTCCTTGAGACTTTCTTGAAATACAATGAAAGAAAGTTTGAATCAGAATTACAAATTTTCCTTAATTATACTTAGAATTTTTTTCGGATAATTACAATTTTTATATCTTCAAGTTTATAATTGATTAATCCTAAATCTTTACTTATGAAGATCTTTATCTTTCTCGGGGTGATTGAAATATTCCTGGATTCTCATTTCTAGATTATCCCTGTAAACTGCATTTCCCTTACATGCGAGAAAAGCAGTTTTCATATGACTAGTACTCAAAATTGAGTTTTCTCCAATTCTCGGCGCTCCACTAACTTCAGAAAATCCCATTTTACTCTTTGATGCCTAAAAAGTTTCAGTCCTAAATAACAGAGTTCCCCTCGAATTACCTTTGATGGAAATCTACCAAATTAATGGCATTTTAAAAATTATTTTAACATTTTGAATTTTTGAATTTTGAACTCATAATCGTATTCTATAATCTATAAATTGATTAACTCGTAAAGAAAGGCAAAAGTAATTGGTTTTGGCTTTTGGTATGCCTACTTGTTAAAAATAATAATTTTTTTGATAAATTAAAATTTAATGCCATGATATGTTTATGGATCACTTTCTCCTGAAAAAGCGGCATATGTACATACACCTTATTAATCATATCTATGCAAGGTTTTATCGAAATCCATCGATTAGTTTTGGCTGACGGTACATCTGAATATTAAAAATAGTAAATTCTTTGACGAAGTAAAATCTAAATTTATGGTATGTTGATTTATCACTTTCTCCCGAGGAAGCGGCATATGTACACGTTATTTATTATGTTTATGCAAAGTTTCATCGAAATCAAATGATTGGTTTTAGTGGTCGGTATGTCTGCATGTTAAAAATAGTAATTTTTTTGATAAATTAAAATTTAACTCCATAATATGTTTATGAATCACTTTCTCCTGAAAAAGCGGCATACCTGTATGTACATAGACCTTATTTATTATATCTATGCAAGGTTTCATCAAAATCGATCGATTGGTTTTGGCTGCTGGTGCGCCTGCATGTTCGAAATCTTTAAAAAATGAATGAAAATGACTAAACAATGAAAATTTTTCAATATAAATCAATTCATTTCAAACTCATTGAAACCACTTTTAGAATCTGATGACATCTTTCCAAAAAAGAGTTTAAATTCATTTGGAAAAAGCGTGTGAGCTGTACCTTGGTCTGCATTTCAAAAATCACGCTTTAAACTCTTTTTTTCTCAACAGATGCAATGCCAATTTATTTGGCCCTGATTAATATGTAAAATCGTAATATGAGATATGATCGTCAAAGTTTTATAGTCATTAGAATAAAATAATGGCCTGCAGACGACTTTTTGTCAACAAGTTTTTTTTTTAAATTCGATTATAGCTCATTTCTTCAATTTTAAATTTATATCTTCTAAACTTACAGAATTCTTGAACTTTAGTGATATGCTTATACCCACCAAGTTTGGTCAGGATATCTCATAAATTGACTGAGACATTCCACATTAGGTGTTCAAGATCATTTCTGTTTCAGATAATAATTCCCGGTAGCGATTTTTTTCTTTTTCGCATTTCGTCCTTCATGGCAGATTTTTTTCTCGTATGGGTATTCAGAATCTTTTTCTATTTTCTTCAGTACTCAATACTCAATAGTAAATTGAATAACTATTTTTTTTTTTGTTATTTTCAATGCCCTACCTCATCCGTTTTCAACAATTTCTTTACTTGCTTTACAACTTAAAAACCTTTAATAGAAAACACATAAAACAGAAAGTTTGAGCACCATTTAATTCTCTTATACATTAAGTTTTCATTGATATTTATGACCCTTTTATCCACTTGAGATAATAAATATTGCCAAGGCAAGTTCTTAAAAATTACGGGTCGTTCAGTAATTCACTTAGAAGAACGAAGTATACAGTGGGTCTTCGAACAGCGTGCATCTCACATGTTTAGTTTCGTCTCCATATTCCGGAATAAAAATTTTTGCGAAGAATTGGTTTTGAAAACAGTTTTCCAATCTTTTTGAAGAATTGGATTTTATAATAAAAATAGCAATCCTGAACAAAGTTGTTGTGTGTTGTGTGTAAAATAGTGAAAACGTAGGATTACAAACCCTGGATTTTCGCTGCAAGAAGCTACAAAGGGAAGGAAACATAAATTAAATAAATAAACTTTGTTATTGAAGTTCCGGTAGTACGGATTTCAATGAAATTAATAAAAATCGGGGTAATGGTATGGAAGCTGTTGGAGGACCAGTAAAAAATATCAAAGAATTTTATTCAATTAGTAGAAAACTGAGATCAGCTGCTTTACAGAAAGATTCCTTGATAAAATGCAAGATTCATAAGGTTTTTCGAAAAAAAAATTTGATATTAATAAGAAAATTTGCTTCGATTTTAAAAACAAAAGAAACAAAGAGAAATTCAATGAAACCACTTATAAATTTAGAAAATCTGTTTTGAATCTGGTTATAAAAGACTGCCATGCACAAATACACTATCGAAATGAGAATGTAAAGAAGACTCTTGATAACTTGAATAAACAAGTACCGGATTACATCATAAAAGAATTCCTTGCAAGAGAAACTGAATTAAATAAAAAAGCCTTAAATAATAATAAAAACCATGAACGAAAATTTGAAAACATTCTTAATATCCAAGGTGATATATAAAAATTGACTCTGAATATTCACTTAGCTCTTTTTCAAAACCAATCTGACCCATGGTTTTTAAATATTTCAAACATAGAGATTCCACGAAAAGTAATCAACATTCTAAGGTGGGGTGAAGACTTTAGCAACGAATATAGTGAAAAAAGTATATTCATTCCTTGAAATCATTAAAGAAATTGCAGCTAATATTTCAAAATTACCAGAAAACAAAGTACAAGAATTCAGAACAAGATGTATGGGCGTATTGAATAATTTTTTTAATAACAGTGCTCCACAAACCTTATTAGCAAAAGAATTTAACAAAGGGTAGTTTGAAACAAAACCTTTTTTCACAATGTCATCCTGAATTACTGATTACTGAGGCTGATAAAGGGAGTATTGCAGTTGCAATATTAAAAGATGTTTTTAATCAAAAAATGATGCATATTTTGAATGATAAAGATACTTTTGCAGTTATTCCAAATGATCCTTAAAAAATGTTTGGAAAAGGTGCATTTAAAATTCTAGAGAGCTTAAGGCTTCAAAAATATTTGGCAAACAATATCGGAAGGTGCGACATTGACACAATTCAAATAAATCTATATCTGGTCTATGATCTAGTCAAAGCTCATAAAGCAGAATTTCCTTTACGACCAGTTGTTTCGACAATAGGTTTACCCACGAGAAAATTGGAAGAACTTCGAACTGAAATTATCATAGAATCAGTTATCCTTTCAGCAAGATCAGTGAAAAACAGTGGGGCTTTTTTAAAGTTAATTGAAAATTTTCAAATGCCAACAAATCACATTTTTGTCTCCTTTGACGTAATAGCCATGTTTCCTAACATTCCATATAAAAGAGTTAAACTTGTAATTGAAAATATGGTAGATGGGATAGGATCAAACTTCACACTAAGATTGCGAAAAACAATTTCTTGGTACTATTAAATATGTTTTCAATTTCGTTTATTTTAAATTCAATGGTACTTTCTATAAAAAAAATTTGGAGCTCCGATAGGCTCATTCTTGTCCCCAATTATTGCTGAAATTGTGATGGAAGATTTGGAAAATGAAGTTTTTAGCCAAATTAATTTTGAATTGGACTTTTATGCAAGATATGTTGATGATTTTGTATTGTCTTTACATGCATAAAATGAAGATACCCTACTTAATGAATTTAATAGTATACAGCCAAGATCATTCCATTCAAAACAAAATAGAAGTTGTAAAGAATTTAATTGATACAGCTCTTAAATTATCTCACCCAAAATTCCATGAAAGGAATATTGAATTATGCAAACAGATTCTTTTTCTCAACCATCATCCTATTACATGCATTGAGAAGCATATGCATAACAGAATTATTCAAATTGAGAGGAAAGGTAATAATCAGAACAGAAACAATGCACCTTGATCTTCAAACAAACAAATTGAAATGTAGACAATGTAATTCCGTTTACATAGGGCAAACAAGGAGGTCACTTGGAAAACAAAAAGATGAACAAAAAAATAATTTTCATAGAAATGCAAGATATTACTCGGTCCTTACAAAATATAGACTTACACATGGGCATGATTTTAATTGGGATGATGTTGAAATTTTGTATCATGTGAGAAATCAAAGAAGATAGAGTTCATGGAAATGCTATTTATAAAGAGAGAAGGTAACACAGCTATTAATTTGCAAAGAAATCTTGGGAGATACAAGAGAATTTGGGATGGAATCATTAATTGGATACAGTGACTTTAGTTTCGTATCATAATTTTGAATATGTGTGAATCAATTTCCAATTAAATAATAGAATAATCTGACTTTGGAATTTATTCAGAATAGTTCGCCTATGTAAAAAATCAATCTTTAATCAATGAATGAAATATGTACCAAAACAGTAATTACTATCAATTATATATATCTTGTTTTCAGGTAATAATGATTTTCTAATCTAACAATTATTCATTTTTGTACCTGTTGTTTTCCAATAAATTATCCCTGACGAGGAAGTATAAATTGGCTTCAAAACATGTTGGTCCCAATAGTATAAAAAAGACGGAGAAAAGAAAGAGTGTGAGGTTGGTTTTGTATGAAAGCTTCTTTTTTCTCCCTCTTTTTCTTTTTTGTTGTGTACATTTATTGTACAATTGTCTCTAAAAAGCCGAAAAAGCAGGTAGTCTTAAAGTCTACTTTTGTATTGTGAACTTTTTGGGTGTTCTTTCTCAGAACACAAAAAATTTTTATAAGAGAGTAGATTTTATTTCAATCTTTAATATGAAAAAAAAAGAGAATTACATAAATTTCTAATCTTTCCTCCATCACCTAGCAATTCTGACTTAATATAGCTAAAAAATTAACAATAATCTATACTGACAATTTTTTTTCTATGTTTGGACTACAATATTTTCAAGCAATTCATATTCTATATCAGTATCTTGATAATAAGCTTTCTTCGCAAGAGATGCAGCAGCCGGAAATTACCAAGCCGGTGATTTTCACGGAATTTTCAAGGAAGTCGAGGGCTCCCTTCTAGATTCCAATCTCCACCTTCATCTCGTGCAACGACTCAATCAATTTGGTATTTTCGCTATTCCTTTTCTACTCGGGCCAATTGCTTCATCTTGGTGAAATTTGGACAGGAAAATAGAGTTGAGTGTACCGACAAATCTGACATCAATTTTCTTCTGCAATTCCTAGACTAATTCTATTGTATGTACTTGTGTCGTTTGCAGTTTTATGTATAAAGTACAACAATTTTAGTACATTCATAGTTAATACGCAAGCACATTCAACCACAGCTGTGACTATTCTAGATTTTAAAGACAATTTTTTCAATTTCAATTTAACAATAATGCTCTTCAAATTCATTCATTCACTTTGTTCACATTGAAGCTCCTCTGTTTCAGCTCGCATTTCGCGTGTTTTTTGTCTCTTGATTTTTTGTTATCATGTCAATGTGACAGATTATTTGTATATACATCAGTTGACGTCTTATAAAATTCTGTTTATTTTAAATTGAAATATCAAATTCTCATCATGTTCGATCGACATAAAAATAATTTTTATCTGACTTTAGGGTCATTGAAGTTTGAAGTTGCATGCAGTGTTGGGGAGGTTCCATAAAAATTCATTAATTACAACTACAGTAACTTCCAGAAAATAGTAACTTTTTACGTTTCCAACAAACCTATAGAATTGAATAATTATCGATTTTACATATTAAATATTGAAGAGTCTTCAATTGTAAATATTCAGAATTGAAGAATTCTCAGTTGTGAATCTTCAAGATTGAACTACATAATCCAAAAAAGCATTCAAAGTTACAACATTATAAACTGTAAACATTCCAAATCAAGTTATTCTCAATTAAGAATCATGAATGTTTATGAATTTTAAGTTGTAAATCTATAACATTGAATAAATTTCGATTTTGTATCTTCAAAATTGAATAATTTTCTATTTTAAATCTTCATAATTGATCTCTTCCAAAAAAGCATTCAAAATTGCATCATATTCTGTTTTGCACATTAAATATTAAAGACTCTTTATTGCCAATAATCAAAATTGAAGAATTTTCCATTCTATTATATATTCTACAAAAGCGCTCAAAATTACATCATTTTAAAATATAAACATTCCAAATTAATGAATTCTTAATTGTAAAACTTAGAAATGGAACAATTTTAAATTGGAAATCTGTAGAATTGAATAAATTTGAATTTCAAATCTTCAAAATTGAATAAATTTAAATTTCAAATCTTAAAACTTGAACTATTTCAAGAAAGCATTCAAAAGTACATCATTTTGAACTACAAGCATTCCAAATTGATGAAATTTCAATTCTAAATCTTCAAAATTGAACTATTCCAAAAAAAGAACATTCAAAACGACATTCTCTTAAACTGACATCCCAAATTAATGAATCTTTCATTGTAAATCTTGAAAATCGAAAAGTTTTGAATTGCAAATTATTAAAATTGAAGACTTTTCAGATGTAAATATCGAAATTGAAGTACTAAAGAAATATTCATAAATAAATAACTTTATAATATAAATCTTGAAGGTTGAATAATTCTGAATTCTATATTTTCAATTGTAATTCTTCAAAATTGTAGAACATTGAATTATAAATCTTTAAAATCAAAGAGTTCTAGATTCTGAAAATTTACAATTAGAAATTATGCAAGTCTTAAGTTTTACAATTAAAAATTCTGCAATTTTGATGATTTAATTTCGAAATTTCTTCAGTTTGGAAGATTTAGAATTGAAAACGCGTAAATTTTGAACTTCAAACTCAACAAAATTCAAGCATTTTTATTTATACATCTTTAAAATTAAAGAGTTTTCAATTGTACATCTTCAAAATTGAACTATTCCAAAAAATATATATTCAAAATAACATCCTTTGAATTATACACATTCGAAATCGAAGAATCTTCAATTGCAAATCTTCAAGATAGACCTAGTTCAGAAAGATGATGTTACCAATTAAAATTAAAATTGTATGAATGCCGACTTAAATATTTCAATATTTATTTTAATTTATTTTATTAATCATATTTTATAGTACATTAAATTTTAGGATATATTTTAATTTTATAATTAAGCAATTAACATGAGAAACATGTTGTAAGCACGCGTGGTGCGCTATTTTTACATTATTTTACGATATTTTACACTATGGAAGAAATATTTAAAATGAAATTCAATCTATTGAATTCCATTAGTACTGATGAATTCCCTTGAATTCTTGCATCCGGTTGAATTCACTCAATAGCCTTTAAATTCCGTTGGCATTATTTGAATTCAATTGGATTCAAATGGATTTTCTTTAATTCCATTAACAGTAAATTCCGTCGATTTCATTAAAATCTAATTTAAATCACTTCAATTTCAATGAATGCACTTGAACTTGAATTTACTTGGTTGAATCTTCCATTGCAAATCTTAAAATTTTAAAAGTTTCAAATTGCAAATTGTTAAAATTAAAGAATTTTCGAATGGAACTTAATTGATATCAATTTAAGTTCCTTAGAATTAATTGAATCCCATATAATTTAATTATAATATGTAAAAAGTAAGGTTTCAATATCGGAAATCGAACCCAGATATGAAAACAACATAAAAAAATATCTAAGGCTCGACCTTGTTGAGCCATAGATATTTCAGCTGTGGTTGACACCACTGCTAAAGCAATTGACTTGCAGTGAAGAAACAGGCACAAAATCAAAATAATATTCTACACTCAAGAAGATAATAACATTTAAAATTAATAACTTTTAATTATACCTGCATTACGCGAAAATAATGCGAAGTACGCCCTTTTTATAGAATCCAATTCTAATTTTTCTATATTACCAATTTCCTAGTTATCACGTGAACGAAAGTTGATATTTCAGTTTTCAAGATTTTCCTTTCAACCAGAAACAGCAATAAGAATTAGTAAAAGTAAGCGGCAGGCGCCTACAAAAAAGGGTGTCGGAGTCTATTAAGTCGCTAATAAAGTCGTTCAAATCCCCCTTTCCTCTCCGAACATTTCCTCATTCCCCTGACATCACCCCCTCCCCTCAATCTCCCTCCTTTTTCCTTATTTCCCCTCTCCCCTCACCTCTCACTCACCCTCATTTCCCCTTACTTCTTCTCACTTCTCCTTATTTACCTTCATCTCCCCTCCCCTCACTTCCCCCGATTTTCCATTATTTCCCCTCACCCCTCCCCACAATTCCTCACCCTTCTCCCCATTCCCCCTAATTTCTCTCTCTCCACTCCTCATTTCCCCTTTCTTCCCTTCATTTCTCCTCACCTTCTCTCGTTTCCCCTTACCCCGATCCCCTCACTTCTCCTAATTACTCCTCACTCACCCCTATTTCCCCTTTTTTATATAACGGACGAACACCCGACCGAAACCATAAGGGTTTCTGCTCGGGACTACGAAACCCTAAAAAGAATGAAGAGTCTTGAATTCTATAAGACTTTTCAGTTTGTCACAAAAACTCTTTACCTTCAATTTGACAATTTCGTTGTTGGATGCTATAAAAAACAAACCCCAAATGCGGCAGACGGAAGGGGAGGGCCATCATTTGCAGACAGCACAGGAAATAAAAAGGGAACACCCCAGGGCAGTTAGAAAACAATAAACCAGGTAGTTCTGTGAGGAAGATGTGAGCGACGGTTGGAGCAGGGATGGGTAAAAGGGGGAGGACAGAAACGGGAAGCAGAAGAAGTACGCGAGTCGGGAATGGAATATAGAGCGGTGGAAAGTCGATATTCGACGAACCAATAATTCACAGGTCATTCCTTATTCAAGCTTGAAGAAGCAGAGCTCCACTGCCTCTGCAATCTTCGACTACACACGTACACCGCCCGAAAGCCCAGCCCACGGGATGGAGGTCCTGCCGTTTTACAGAAAAAACTCCTCATACCTAAAGAATTATATGTAACTGCAAAATCTGCAGGTTTTTTTTACCTGGCCTCTAAAGGCCCAAGAGTACGAATGTCGTCAACGGAATAAGCGAAGTAATGAAATATTTAAATAAGGCCGCCTGCTTTTCGCGATCTCTCTTCATCCCGCATCTTTATACATTTCTCTTATCTGAATCCGTCGACTCAAATGAGGATCAGGGATGTCTTGTATTATCCAACCGAGTTCGCGGAGATTTCCGCAATTCGCGATAAATATAAGAAAGCGATTGACAGAAGTCGAGGGAACTTTTTCCAGTGACGGAAATTGGAAGAGGTTGCGAAAACTGTTGAGTGTTGTGATTTCTCGGTTTTATTCAAAATACAAAACAAAGCGAGAAGAGTCTTTTTAGAAAACATTTTAGATTTTATTTCTAGGGATTGGTACATTCAAATTTAGAATCATATTCGTTGTGAAATAACAGACAAAGTTAGGATCGGGTAGGGCCATCAAAATTTGATTTCTTCAATTTCGTGGATAATCACATCACCTACACAGGGTAGACGTGAAAATTTATCTCAAAACAGCTACCCTGCGGCGCATCCCGTTGTTTTCAAACGATCTACTTGTTTTGGAAAATAAGCACTATAATTGGGAACAGAATTGGAAGATGATACACCTGCTGCTTGTAGTGGGCGTAGTCACTGTCCAGGGATCTTAAGGGCCCTAGAAATCGTTGGGAAATTCCGTTTGTAAAAGTGAGTCCAAACAGAGAAGCCATTTTGTCCAGTTTTTTGCATACATAATCTAAAGAGTAGCAGCATTTTCGGAAAAGTCCGTTTTTTCAGAAAAAAATTAAGTTTTTATGTAATAATCGAAATAAGAAATGCGCCTCAATTAGCGGCACCACGACGACACTGGTCGCGATGGTAGGTGAGTTGTTCTACTATTTATCTAAAAAGGAACTAGGTAAAACGTTATCGTGTGGTTACCGGTCATGTCGAATCCAGGCGGAGAAAGATTTGGCCGAACCAAACGACAAAACGATAAACTACCATGCTTGCTCACAAGGAACTCCGATGGCAGCGATTTTATTTCTTGAATGAGACAAACACGACGCGTCGCCTAATCTCCAGCCTCATGTGAAATGTATTCGGCAGACATTTTCTTAGATACATTTTATGTGAAACGTTATTAAATATGCCTATTTATATAGAGCTTGTATACTGTCCTTTACTACAAGCTACTACTTAACGAGTAAGTTTGTCAAAAATTGCACAGTTACGTTGATTTCGCATAAATCTTGCATGAATGAATCAGCCTTTGCCAATAGGCAAGGTTTCGACACGATCGGTTTACTCACAATATGTTACAAAACCGAAAAAAAACTGTTTTCCTTAGTTCCTTTTTGGAAAAATATTAGAATACCTCACCTACCGGTGCATTTCTTATTTCAACCATTGCATGAAGAATATAATTTTTTCCGAAAAAAACGGACTTTTCCGCAAATCTTGTTACTCTTTAGATTAGGTTTGCAAAAAAATTGATAAAATGGCTCCTTCGTTTGGACTCACTTTTATAAACAGAATTTTCCGATGATATCCAGGGCCCTTAACAGCGCATCATCTCTACTCGGGTTGACAATTCCAAATAAAGCGTATCTAGCTCCTTCTACACGAACAAAATCATCACCATTTCCCCTCAATATCCCCATTTCTTACCCCTTCATCTATCCCTTGCCTCTTATCCCTCACCTTCTCCGTACCCGATCCATCATCCGTTTCCCTTATCATTCCCTCCCACACCATCCTTTACCCAACTCGCCTCCTTTCCCCTTCCCACCCTCAACCAATCTCCAATCCACTCCCTCATATCCCTCCTCCCAGTATCCCTTTTCCCAAGTCATACTACTGTCCTTCTCACGTCGTTACTCTTTTTATCGCTTCCCAAACCGCTCTTTACAACCTATTGGTTGTAAAGAGCGCAGTCACTGTCTAGGGATCTGAACTGCGCACCACGCCTACTCGGGTTGATGATTCCAAATAAAGCGTATCTAGCCCTTCTACACAAACGTGATCTAGGATTTTTTAAACTACGGATCGGGGCAAGATTTTATTTATTTTGCGGAGTGAGTCACATTGTAGGCGTGGACGTGCTAAATCCTCCTAGAGCAGGCATGGATAATGAAGCACAAACGTTTTCTCCAAGGCGCACTAAATTATAAGGCAAACCAATGCAGGTCAATGCGATCGATACATTCAAATATGCTCCAGGAGGTAGAGAGGCTATTATCTCTAAAAGAATCTGGATCTGCCAATAGCCTTGATATCGACGTTTTAGTAACACTTAACGAAGATAGAGTTTCTGGACCCGCCTACTGGGTAGATAAGGTGTCCACAGTTGAAGAATTCTATACACGCCTACTGCAGTTTCCAACAAACCCTGTCTAGTCACGCCTACCATAATTCAACTATCTAAAGTATAAACCTGTCTAACTTCAAATTGCCTCATATAATCACACAACAGAAAAGAAATTCAAACTGATTTCCAAACACATTTTGTGCTTTAGAAATGAAACAACTTTGATAAAAAATTTTGTAAGAGAATTGTACAAGTTTTATTTCGGTCAGATTTCAAGTTTTGAGGGAATTTATTCCAGTGACGGAAATGGGAAGAGGTTGCAAAACTGTTGAGTGTTGTGAATTCTCAGTCTTATTCAAACTACAAAAGCGAGAAAAGTCTTTTTAGAAAACATTTTGAATCATATTTCTACGGGTTGGTGCATTCAAATTCAGAGTTATATTCGGTATGAAATAACAGACAAGATTAGGATCAGATAGAGCCATCAAAATTTTATTTCTTCAATTTTGTGAATAATCACATCACCTATACAGGGTAACTGTGAGCCACGCCCTCCGAGTAGAGTAGATGTGAAAATTTATCTTAAAGCATCTGCCCTGTGGCAGATCCCGTTATTTTTAAACGACCTACTTGTTTTGGAAAATAAGCACTATGATTGTGCAACAGCATTGGGAGATGATACGCCTACTGGTTGCAGAGGGCAAAGTCACTGTCCACGGATCTTAACCGCGCACCACGCCTACTCGAGTTGACGATTCCAAATAAAACGTATCTAGCCCTTTCTACACGAACGAGGCAAAGATTTCATTTATTTTAGGAGCTGTAGCTCCTAGATTGTAAGTATGAACACGCATAATCCACCTAAAGTAGGCGTGGATAATGAACCCGAAACACCTACTCCAAGGTGCACCAAATTATAATCAAACCCAATGCAGGATAATACGATCGATACATTCATTGTGCTCCAGGAGATAAAGGCTATTGTCTGCAGGGGAATTTAGATCTGTCAATAGCCTTGAGATCGACGTTTTAGTAACAGTTTAGGAGGATAGATTTTCTGGACCCGCCTACTGGGCAGATATGGGGTCTACAGTCAAAGAATTCTATACACGCCTACTTGATACATTAAGCGTTGCGGTTTCCAACGAAGCCTGTCTAGCCACGCCTACCATAAATCAACTAGCTGAAGTATGATCCTCTCTAAGTTTAAAATGCCGCATATAATCACACGACAGAATTTTTTATTTATTTTTATTTCGATCAGATTTCAGTATAATGAGAAGAAATAATGAACTAAGTTACCTTAGAACTAGCAAATGGAATCGCCAGTGATTATTTGTTACTAATTGATGGTGTACGGTCCAATTAACATAGACCTAGTGGTCGTGGTCAGATGTGAAATTTCGATATCGAGTCGTCTGCGGCGAGGTCTTACACTGCAGCTAGATACTAATTGCTGCACTTACCTTTAATAGGATTGCGCAGCTGCCTTCGGCCCGATGCTCAATTGCACAATGCTACTTCCTCGAGCAACGTAGACGTACATATCGTTAAAGCAATAATACAAGTAGCGCATAGTTCTATTTGCTCCAGAACTATGTTAAGTGTTCGTCGATATCATCTTCTTCATTCAAAGATGATAAGTTAGGAATTTAACTAATCGACACCATAATAGTGAATTATACTGCAATTGTATTATAACTAAACTAGATACTAAACATTCTAAAAAAATGTCTAAAATAAAAATATCGTAATTTATTATTTTGTTCCAGATGATGAGTCATCAACGATAAAGAAATTCGGACGCTTTGTGTAGATTTTGCATGTAAGTACAAAGTGAAAATTCATTTCTTCACGATTATGTGTATACTGAATGTGTCTGTTAAATTTCTACATAAAACCTGGGAAAGCATTAGAAAAGACCTCAGTCTCGAAAAATAGTTTTTCCGCAGCGGTCAAAGAAATTAAATTTCACACAACGCATGCGCTAATTTCCTTTCTTTCTCCCAGGCTATTTTGCCTCGCGTGAGAAGCACCATTCCCAGGACATTGTCACGAAGAAAATTCATCGCGGCACTTATCCGACGAAGCGAAAGAACGCTTATATATGTAACACGTAGAGCAAAACACTGGGCGAACGCACGTGAACAGCCCGTTCTTTTTATTCGCGCTCGACAGGATTTCCGCCGGCTTGAAAAATGCCCGGCGACGTTTAAATTAACACAATTGCGGATTTTACTGCCGGCAAAAATTTATCTCGCTCCAAAAAGCAGAACGTCATTCGACTGGTGGAGTTTTCAAGTTTGTCATGATAAGAAATCGTCTAAGCGTTTGCAAGATTTTTTCCATATATTCTAAAACAGATTCCAAACAATTTGAAAAATGATCGAACCTTCTGGAATAAAAAGGTTTCCAATAGGCCACTTTGTGAAATTCTGAAAAACTCAGCTTTTCTAGAAAATTGCAGCAAAAGTTTGTCATTATATTATAAGAGTTAGTCTCTTAGATTAGAAAGTGCTGCAATGTTCATAAGTCTTCAATTTCTGCACTAAGAACCACACATAAAAAAAGATAAAGTTTACATGGATACCAGGTGAAAAATTCGCTGCAACAGAAATTAACCTTGACGGATAAACTTGACATGAAGCGAAGATAATTTCACGTTCTGTAACTTCCGTCGGTAACCTTTCGCTTCATAATATCTGATTTTTATTTAAAAAATAGCGAGACTTACGACGCCAGCGCTATCTACTGTCGTTTGAGTTCATTAAACTGCAGCAAAATGTCGATCCCCAGCTACCAGTTGCTTTTTGCTAAGTGGTGTAAAATAAGTTCTTGTTCGTCTACAATAATCTAATCCATTCCAGAGAAGATTTATAAGCAAAAACCATGTTTTATTTGTGGTTTTTATTATGATTCTACGTTTTAACCCAAGTCGCTCATTTCAGGGCAACGTTGTAGATGACGTCAGAATTATTCACCTAACCTCGGTGGAACTTTCTCCGAAATCTGTTCAATTTTTCACCGTTAAAAAATTTATTTATAATACAATTTAACTGTTGTCTTTTCTCTGTAACGAAAATACCCAATAGGGTTTCACCTTACTTCTCATCATTGAAAGAAAGAATTCCGGATGATTCCAAACGATCCCGTTTTCAGTCGACAGTAATTCTGAACGAATCTACGTGATTCCGTTAAAATTCTATTTGAATGTATATCATTTTAGTTTAGCACGTCATTCCAACTGAGTCAGCAGGTAACTTCAAATTCATGTTCCGAATGAATCTTTTGTTAATCTATAGTCAGTCAAAAATCGTTCCGAACGATTCCGCTATAATTCAGAAGTCATACTAAATGATTCCATCATTAATTCGCTCCCCTACCAAATTATTCCGTTGCCAGTCCACATTTATTCTCAAAGAATAATCATCATTTAGCTGTAATTACGATTGATTCCGCATCAGTTATAGTCGGCTTTTCATTTCGAATGTAACCAAATAGCGGGCAGAATCAAATTCATGTTCCGAATGATTCTACTTCCAAGCCAAAGTGGCTCTAGTTAAATTTGTTACTAATACGGAATCACTCCGAACAATTCTATTGTTAATCCATAACACAGCTCCACAAAAAAAAGTTGTCAGCCCCAGAAACCAGAATAGGCTTACCCTACGTTTTTGAGGTCGCTGA
>JAUMHM010000004.1:4248766-4261205 GCA_032362435.1 Melikaiella ostensackeni
TGCGTTGCAGTCGATGGGGAGTACTTTAAAGGGGACAATATCGATTATGATGAATAAACTTGTATTTTTGATTTTAAGGATGAAATCCTAAAATTTTTTGATCAAGGTAGTATAGCAATTAGGGCCACTAGAGCAGAAAATTATATCCCAAAGTACGCGGTGATAATGAATCATTGAGGAGGGATCCACATCAATGGTGAGATGAATTCTGGTTTGCATTAAGGTGATGATAATTTACATGTAATTACAATTCACATCGCGATCACATGGGTAGAATCCGTTTAGAATGACTTGCAATATCAGAAAGTGTTCACTATATATCCACTTCCATTAACTCCAGGAAGCGCTGACTCAAGTGGAAGGACGTACTTTAAGGGTGATCAGAAGCACAGATGAATGCAGATAAGTGAATCGTCTGCTGCCGCGGTGCATATTTGAATCTCAGAAATGTTTCATCTAACATAGGAATGTAATCTGAAACTACTCTCTTAAAGCCTAACTCAAAGCCTCATAATCCTAACATTCTCTTGATGTTACATCTAAAATTTACATACCGTATAAAATGCTTCTTAGTCTGCTTCACTTTTCCCAGAAACGTTTCACATCTGTCCTCTTTTGAATCCCCAGAGGTCTGAGTACAAGCTTCATTCATGCTACGAAAGACGTGTCCTAGTCACATTTTTTCATAAAGCAATAACAAGCCGGTGGTGAAAATCTACGTAAAGATTGATGGAAAAAACTCTTTAGAATGTTCACCTTGAACGAATAGTTTACAAGATGGGTCGATGTAAGTATTTAGGACTGAAGCACGCGTGGCTGATACAGAATTTGAATGCATTTTTTAAATAGTTTCATATAAAATTTTATGATTTAAACACTTGATAAGAGCACTTTTTTTCAATTTCAAGTACTTATAGCTCATTTAAAGTGGTTAGAAATCCCGATCTGAAATACTGCGTTTGAATGTGTGAAAATTGTGATGCACGGTGAGATAGAAGCTCGAAAAACTAGCAAAAAGTTAAGATTTTGTACGATTTGTGTGGAACTTGGTTGAAGGGGGCTGATGAAGTCATAAATTTCCAATTTGACGTCAAAAACTACAAATTCAACATATTCCATCCAACATGGAGGCCAAAATTTCCAAATTTTTATACATTTGTATGAAATTTGGTATGAGGGGGGTTTTTGAGGTCGCTTAGTTCGAATTCGACGTCAAACATTTCAAATTTGAAATTTCGGATCCAATATGGTGGCAAAAATTCTAAATTGGTCAACGCTCCACTTATGTATAGTGGCATTCCCGGTTCAAATCCAGACTGAGGCAGATTTTTTCTCGTTGTTTGAAAAATCATTTGTCTGAATGAATCGTAAAATTTCGATTTTTCGAAATTCGTAATTAAAAACTGTCGGATGCAAATATGGAAATAATATCTTCCAAAAAATATTGAATTTTGACTTTCCGCAAAAAAAATCGCATGTATGTATTATAGCCTATGATGTGCTGAACAGAATAGCACCTGAAATTTGTGTTTCAGGCGTGGTACGTCGTGATACGTTCATTCGGCGGCGAATACAGTTTCAAATATTTAGCAAATTTATTTAAAGAATCTGGCTTTTCATAACAAAATGATAACTTTCAAAAATCATTTTTCTTATTTCTCCTTTCAAACTTAATTTATCTGAAAAAAAACACTTTCTATAATACCTCAAAATATTCGTTGCGATAAAAGAAATTTAACAAATTCAACTGGAAGAAAATTGCATGTCACTTTCAAAATTTAATGCTGATTCTTCAGTCAAAATTTCATACTTATAGATGAAACCTCATCCTCAATTACTTTCATCTGGCCATCTTCAAATTAAATACTTCAATTGCTTGTATTAAAAAATGTACTTTTGTCCAGTTTTTTGAGCTTCTATCCCACTATGTGACGACGTCCGTTATACAGAGCGCAAAAAAGTGAAGTATGCGCAGATAATATATTACATTTTTGAATTTGGTGACTTCTAACCATAATGTTTCATATTAATATGGCCCAAATTTTTATATTCCGATTTTATAAATAGACATTTCCCCTCAAGCTTCCGAAAGACATGGAAAATTATTTAAGATTTAAAGTGGTTGAAAATTTTGCAAATCCGCTTAGGAATAACCTTCTTCCATCATGGACTTCAAATGCTTGACATTTAATATGTCAATTAATGTTGACACTAAGTATCAATATGAAAAAATTGAACCTGACACGAGATTTTTTCAAAAATACTGCATAATCAATCACTGGTAAGGACTTCCCGTATAACAGACGTCATCTCAATCATGAAAGCTCCCATTCCAGCTTGCTTTTTCCACTTTTGAAAATTCAATTAAAAAATATTAGAACCTAATATTAATTTACTTCTTGTAAAAATAAACTTAGCTTAACGTCATCTACGAGATGCAATAATTATTGTCCGTATTCATGACGCATGCAAAGTCTCTATTGAGCTCTCTGGTTTTGCCCACGCCCATCCCGCATTCATTGGTTCATTTTTGAAAATATATAGCTTTGAAACTATCAATTCTAAAATTTCTCAAGGGAAATCTTCACTTGTTTCATCGTGTAATACGATGAATATAAGTGTCTGTACAAAATTTGAAGTGATTTTAAACACGTTAACTATAAGACATGAAATCCCCACGTCCCGTCACGTTAAAATAAACTCTACTTAAATCAGAACAGCAAATACTTTACTTTACCATTGCCTGTCTTTGATACCAGGGTCGGCATTAAATTTTTCAAGGTATCTTATTCTATTGAAGTCTGTTAACCACTTAAGTCTCAGGAAAAAAAATCATCGTCATTTCTCAGTTTGTGAATCTGTTTTCCAGTCATTCAAAGTTTTAAGTTCAAGCTTTCAAAGCTGAACCTAAAATGAGGTTGTTGCATATTTTCAAATATATTTTGATCCTAGTGAAATTAAAAGTGGACTACTGAATCAGTACATTTACTTCAGGAAAGTTCATTCAAATATGATTGAATATTTTTTTTTAATATCATGGCTTCAAAGAATATTTTTTCTGAGAGAACCATCAGTAGGTCAATGAGTGTGTTCTGTTGTAACGAACAACTTTTTAACTTACGTCATTATAAACCTCCCTCTATGAAGAAGCAATACCATTAATTTGCGATATTATGAATCAATAAGTTGTTTAAAAGAATGAAATTGTTCAAATAATTAGCAATAAGTTGAAAATATAAGAATTAGGAGAAAGTAATGGGAATTGTTGAAAAACTGTTTAAGAACTAGGTTTTTAACTTCGTTCTGTCGAAAGTTGCATTTAAACAATTATGGATTGACTAAACAATAAATAAACAACTGAAACCTTTATTGCATTTTCAGGTGAAAGTTTTTGGGATATTATAAAACGTGCTTAGAGGAGTTGAAATAAATAATTTATGGTCGATTCGTACCGTAAGACGAGGTAAAGTCGCTCATGTAGGGTAAGGTCGCTCACCCACAATGTTACATTTCAAAATTCAATATCACATTTCCTAGAAAATAAAGTAAAAGATTCTCGATTGTTTTAATTAGTACAGCTGTCAAACTTTATTTTGTAACTTATTTCGTGCGAATTTATTTGTAAGTTTCAATAAAAATTATATTTACCATATGTAGAACTGTCTATTTTTAAATATTGTTTAATTTGTGTTAAAAACTGACACTGAACTTCATTCGCATATTTTCATGCTCATTCTAACTATGTATCTTATTCTTCATCGCCTTTACATGATTTTCATAAAGTTTAACCTTTTTTTTCCCCTGCTATTCTTTTAGAAAATTTTGGGAGAAGAGCGGTGCATCTCAAAAATTATTAGTTGAAAAAACAAGTCATCCCTTTTTTTCAGAAGCTAACGAAATTGGGGGAGAGTCGGAATCAAAATTCGAAACTTTTGATTTTTTGGACCACCCTATGGTCCATCTCTGAGAAAATACTGTCTTCCAACAAGTTTTCAGCTGATACCATCTTCTTTCACTTCCGAGCAGGAACCTTCTTGATTGGATGCGGCGAATCGAGAAAATTTGCGACATAGGGGAGCGGCTCCTGATGTCGCGCAGAACCTAATGTGGCGCACTCGTATTAAAAAAAAAAATTGACGCACTATGAAAGAAATTAGAAAATATAATTGAATCTATTTATGTATTGAGTGATGACCAGAGAAAAAATTATACTATTGAAAGTAATTGTTTCATGTTTATCCTAAAACGTTTAGTCAAGCCATTTTTTGGAGTTTTGTAGTTATCATTCAAGCGGGATGAAAGCAATGAACAATCAAGTATTTTGCAGTCAACTAATAAGCTAATAAACTAATGAAATAATAAATTATTGATTTTTTGTCTCATCCATTTTTTAAGTCTCGTGGATGCTTTAGTGCTTCAATCTTAAGTAAAATTAGTTAAATTTGGCATAAAACGTGTTTACATATACATACACTATGCACGAACACCTAATGCAGTGCACGATACTTAACTTTGTGTATAATTTTATAAATACGTACTGAAATAATAATAAATTTTTTCCAGTATCAAAACATTCTTATCGAAATATCTTCTTGATAGTGTAATATTTTTTCACATTCGTAATCATGTTCGTAATTATTTACGCTGGTTTTTAGGTTAGGTACATAACCTTTTTCACAAAAATATTATGAAAATCTTTTAACTTACATGCTGTTACGAATCAATTGTAAATGAAATTAAGAGCATTTTTGTTTTAAATTTCATGTTATTTATTTATCAGACTTGGAAGTTTTTTTGGTTGCCCCCAATTATGAACACAGCCCGGACCCTATATTCATTTTTGGAAGTAGATTGTAGGATAAATAGACGAAACTCACCAAGTATTCGGGTGCTGATGAAATCCTGAAGAATTTTTGAGAACTACGCGACGGAAGATGAAAGGTGGAAAAGCAAGAGAAACCGATCTAGCAGTGCGTTCAGAAGGCGGTAGCGGCCACATTTTGTAAAAAAATAATAAAATCGCAGATTACCCAGAAAATCGCGTTCGGATGTTATAAACATGCATCCTGAAATTATTTTTTGCAGAAATACAAAGATAAAATAATATTTATAAAGTTATTTACTGAGTTCACAAGTCATTTGCAAATGCATAAATTTACCAAGTTCAGACAATTATTTATTGCTAGCCTTACAAGTCACTTTCCTCTATAAATAAATTTACCAACCTTGTGAAATTATTTATTTATAAATGCACAAGTCTTTCTCCTTAATGAATAAATGAATAAAGTTACCAGCTTTGCGAAATTATTTATTTTCAAATTCACAGGTCCATTTTTTGTTAACAAATAAATTTCTTAAATTGGCAAATTATTTATTGCTAACTTCACAATTCACTGTCCTTTATGAATAAATAAATTTACCAACCGCGATTCTCTGGGTAATCTGCGATTTTATCACTTTCGTACAAAAAGTGGCCACTACCGCTTTCTGAATGCGCTGCTAGATCGGTTTCTCTTGCTTCTTCATCTGTAATCTTCCATCGCGTAGTTCTCAAAAAATTTGGAAGTATTCTTCACTTTTGTTCGCATTCAATCGCAAAATTCGCTTTATAATTTTGAAGTTGAGTTTGTGGAAGGATGCTATACAGAGTGTTTTTTTATTTAGTATCGGTGTTGTGTCTGTAAAATATGACTGTCGTCAAGTGTGTTTAGCACTCGCCATCTCTTTCTCGGGATTTGTCTGCTCGGTCTTGATTTCAACGTTTCAGGAAATGAATATTTTCTATCAAAATATTTATTTTCTCATTAAAAACGCGATTTATCCAACGTCCTTAAATTGAGAGATATATTTTGTTGCGCCATATCAGGCGCTGCTCCCCTATCCACGCCTCGTCATGCAAATCCCTCAATTACAAGTTTAGTATAAAATAAAACAAAATTACTGAAGTATGTCATAAGTTCGTTCCATTCTTGTCACATTTAAAATATACCTATATCTTACGAAATCCAATTTTCATGAATTTTTAGAAACGCTTCTTGTTTTTTTCATTGGTAGTCTAGATCTCTGCACTCTTGGAGTTCTCATTTTTCTCGCCGCCTGAAATTTTATCCCGGACAATGAATACTCGCCTGGAAAAGTCTCGACGTTGAACGAGTGAGGACAGCCTTTAGGGTGGTTGGAAAGGAAAGGGGGAAATGGGTGGAAGTGAAGGTGAATCGAAAAGGAGAATTCTCGAGATTTTTCTCTTATTTTAGCCACCGAACTCGCGAACTACTTTTCGATGGTGGATGTGAGCCATCCAAGATACGTACACACTTACACACTCACAGCAAGTTGCGATCAGCGAACAGCTTTTCGCTGAACCAAAAGACCTAGTGTTTACCGTGCTAGAAAAAGAGAGTCGAAAAGCAGCGTCGAGCACGTAACTCGGAATCGTTAAAGCTGACTTAGTCAACTTTACGATTTTAACGATGATGTGTTAGGGTATTCTTTCATGTAGGTACTTCAGCCTGAATCGTCGCTCGTACATAAAGAGGTCGTCGAACGATCGGGAAATTCCCTTTCTACTATCTCTTTTATCTGGCGGAATTGGTCGATTGCAAGAGAGGAGTATCGATGACATCAACTCTGCAAGACATTTACTCTACAGGACAGAAATGAGCTGGAAAGAATAATTTTGCATAATTTGGGAATAATCAACCTCTGGCAGCTACGCTGCAATGAAGGCAGGTCCGCATTTGGTCATTCGGTGATAGGAAAGACACACGATCAGTCGGTGACATTAAATATCACCATTTAAACATGAGGGATTTGAAATTGGAAGCGTTATGGAAGAAGCAATTTCTAAATCTTCTAAATTTTTTCTTCTCTAACGCTTCCAATTTTTGGTTACTCAATTTTAAACGTTTAAAAATTGAAATTGTTAAGCTTCTAAGGAACTCATATTTTCAATACCGTCTACCAGGGCTCATTTGAGACACCAGGGGCTATTTTGAGACACACTAGTTTCTTATCCCTCGAATTTTCATGATGAAGTATTTGAATTTGGCGCCAGGCCTAAGTATGGTTTGAAATATTGCTTATAGAGTGCATAAAACACAAGTAAAGCGTATTTCGTCTGAAAGCAGAAACAGATTCATAAGTGCGTAGAAATTTGTTGTTAAAACTGAAAAGTCCGTTAAAAATTTATATCGCGCTCGTTTGCGATGCATGTTATTGTATTGTAATAATATTCAAGCTAAGTGTAGACAATTTAGTTTTTATGATATATACGCGGTGCGTTAACTTTTTGATCGGTATTCTTCAAGAAAAGTATTAAAAATTATAATGCTAGAACTTCCAGGGGCTCTCAATTTGAATGTCTTCAGTTCTAAATTGTTTTTTTAGAGCTCCAAATCAAACCTTTTTGATTTTCACAGCGTAATATTGCCAATTGTTGAATTTTAAATTGTTCATTTTTAAAGGGCTTCCAACTTATAATTGTGCATTATCAAGGGCTTCCTCAAATCCGATGTTTCAAATAAGCGTAAAGCACAATTTAAATTATTTTTCATCCATAACTCTTTTATCATAATCATCATAAAGCTTCATTATTGAAAATATTAAAATTCAATTGCAAAAATGAAGTAGAAGTCTGTCCTTGATTCCTGAAAACTTAAAAAATAACTGATTGCTCATTTAGTATAAGCCATCAAATATTTCTGCAGCAAGAAAGCTATTTTTTTCGAGAAATATTTTATGCGATGATTGTCTCATGAAAGCAGGCTTGCAATACTGAGGTACCATTGTTCTCCTGGCAGCTTTAAAAACTTGAAACGATGCTTCACTACTTTTTATCCACGTTTCATTGAAGGCAAAATTCCGTACATGAAAAGTTTTTGTGGCAAAGTAGCATTAGACATGAAACTCCGGCTTTACATAAAAAATTGTAATTAAAAAAAGGAGGAATAGTGGTACACCAAATTGATCGTAAACCTTGTTGAAGCTTCAATTTTTAACTTACACCTTGGGCGTAACTTTTTAATTCTCCCGTAGTCCGATAAGCACAATTGTGTTCCATCAAAATGCAAATTCATCCTTCCCTTTTAATGAACCGTTATGCTTCTAGGGACATCTATGCAAAGCTCTAGAGACGTTGCTTTCGAACTTTTCTGCTAATTTAAATAATGAAAAGAAAAGTAAAAAAGGAATTTGTGAGGAAAGGACAATTAAACTTTGCCGAGTGGATACTGTAGTTGCTAAATCAGGAAACAGTTTGCTAACTAAAACTACCGAAAATATATCTCGGCGTTCGAAAGTACCAGACTTTCATCCAGAATCGTATGATCCAGTATTGCTGACTTGTAATGTTGCTAAATAATTCCGGAGAAATCTTTAAAATCTGCCTCATACTGAGAAAAGTTGAAAAAAACACAATATTGACCACCCTCCATACACCCATTGTTTCACTTGACGTATTCTCAGGGTGTTTTTTATTTATAATTTTTTATTGTTGCTCGCTGCCAAAAACTATACCTCCAAAAAATTCACCATAATTTTCTGGTCCATGTGGAAATCTAGTTGGAATTTCCATCCTGAAAACCAGAAAGAAGGTAGGGTAATCGATACACAGAGAAAGCAAAAGATAAGGTTTACATCGATTCCAGGTGAAAGATTCGCTAAAATAAAAATTAACCTTTTCGGTTGAACTTGATACAAAAATAAGATAATTTCGTCTTTTTAATCTTGCTTAGGTAATTAGTTGATTAAACTGGACCAGAATGGCGATTCCATGTGCGTCAGTTGCTTTTAACGAAGTGATATAAAATAAGTTGTAGTTCGTTTACAATATTCTAAGCTATTTTAAAGAAGATGTATCATCAGGAACAGTGTTTTATTTGTGTTCTTTGTTATTGGTTCTAGGTTCCACTTCAATTTGCTCACTAATGTTTCACTTGGCACAGCTGACAATGCGACGTAGCAGATGACGTCAGAATTCTTCTCCTAACTTCAGGGAAACTTTCACCGAAATACGTTCGATTCTTAGCCGTTCCTAAATTTATCGGCAGCACATTTTATCTTTTGTTTTATCTGTGTATAATTGGTCACTTAAGAAATTTTTCAAGTTTGGCGATTTGAAAAACCACTGTAAGCGTCAAATAGAATTATAAAATACCTATATGGATGATAAATTTATTAAGGATTCAAATTTATATAAGATATGAGCATATTTTAATGAGGTAGCCAAACATTGCATCGATTACCCTCTTAACCATTTTCAATTCTTTTTTTCTTATTTTCAGGAAATTTTGTTACGTAGAAATGAACCTCCGCCAGTAAATAAACATCAATTCCAATACGAAAGGGAGGGGGTTAAGAGTACAGTAGCCCCCGGCAATTCTCTTTGGCTCTACTTTCGATCCAAGATGGCGGCTCGTAATAACGTGACTTACACCAATCGGAAGTCATCTTATATTTCATCAACGTACGTGTGCGTCCTATGAAAGCTTGTAAGGTTTTGCAAATATTTATTTTGAAGAAATGAGGATATCGCTTTTTCAAACCCAAACAAATCTCACAACGTACAGATAACATCACCGGAACGGAATTGGGTTGTTCAGAACCCCTCAATTTTTTATTCTAGAATATAAATATATCGTGGGAAACTCCAGGGAATTCATTTGGCCAGGCGGTCTAAAGTGAGGACCGAATTGCCGTGCATATTCATTCTCTCTTTTCAAAACAAAACAGAAGAGCATAAACGAGTTATAACTTGTTCCGATTTGTACCAGGATTGGAAAATATCGTTACAATACCTGAAATTGCATTGCTTATTGTTTATACTAAATTTTTAAACCCGTCGAAATATTTATAATTGAGACAAACATCATATGTGGTAAAACAAGAGCAAAATTCTTATAGACAAATTCGTATAGGTTTCAGCTAATGCTAACTTTAAAAAATTTCGAAAATTTCCAAACCTCACCTAATCACTTTCTGCTTTTAGATCACAAATACGAAATTCTTAAAAAATATTTTACTTTCTCGCTTCATATCAATCAATTCCTGTTCTCAGGTAAATAATATTTGTGATTTTAAAACTTTTTATAAATGTCTACATCATTTTACTCATTATAACACTAATTTCATAATTGGCTGTATTCAACGCCTACTTTACGTTCTATCATGTATTTTGCATATACACTGGAACCTCTATATACCGCTGGTTTCGGACATGGTCTACAACGGCCGTGACGCTGTTCCAAGAATTTCTATAATGTCAGCAGTCAGGGCTGTATGAACCATTTCCAGTAGGATTACATAATATTAATTAACTGTTTTTCGTACAAATTTAGATTTTTGTCATCGTAAAGGATGGACCTTTTTTAATAATGAAGACTAATTAATGGAAAGAGAATTTCCCGCGTGTATTTGAAAATAAATGTGAAATATGCACGCGAGTGTTCGAACCGAAGATACATTAATGTTTAAAGAATGTGCTGCGGATAAAATTTATCACTATCAAATGTCAAATAAAATAATTTTTTATAGGTTTTGAAAAGGGCTTGTCCTAGGAAAATGTGAAAATGTCCTAGGAGAGTTTGAACATCAAAATTTATTGCCTTTTAAACATTTTTTGAACTTGTGTGCATATGAATTTTATGAAAGAAATAAAAAATTATAATGTTAGCAATCGCTTTCACTTCTAAAGTTACTTAAGATTGAAAATTTTTCGAAAATAAGAAAGGAGGCCGTCTTAGGCGCCATTCTCCTAACTTTACTTCAAAATTGTTATTTTCTTCTTGGATAGCAACAAATATGGATAAATTATGAGATGATAGGGCTTAATTGAGGTGCCAAATGTAAAAAGCAGATATAGAATTATTTCGCGAGAGTGGGGAAGCCTCTGAACGTCGCTCACACCCAAGCGGCCAGAGCCCACCCCTCCCCCCCCCCCCTTCTCTCGCAAAATAATGCTATATCTCCTTTTTGCATCCGACACCTCAATTCGACTTCTACACACGTTTTTGAAATAGAGACAACATTAACTGATGGCAGAAAGTCATGACCGTCGGATTTCTGGAAAACGGTCATCTGACGGTAGCCCCCATCTTTAATCTAATGCTACGTTCAAGGCGCTTACTGAATTAGAGCTAGTGGAGGGCGGGAGCACTTAGCGAAAAAGTCGCTTCGCGAGGGTCTACTGTCAAAAAAAAAAATTATTGCTTTTCCATATCTGGAATTGTTTCTCAAGAATCACAGATTGGTAAAAACATTACTTTAATGATGAGGCCGCCGTCTCTAAAATGTTTTTTGCAACACCAACTCTATAGTTCTTCTAAATAATGTGTAAAGTGACTCTTTTGACAACAGTGACGTCATAGTGTGTGAAGTAGTTACTTTACAGACCCGCGGGCATTATCGCGCATGCGCACTTTGAAAAAGAAACTTTACACCTGCGTTGCGACACGAAGGAATAATAAGGAAACCGAACTGCCATAGGAAACTTTTCCGAATCTGGCAGGAGGAACGGCACCGTAAGTGCCCGGTCTGTGAGTAGAAACAAGTCTTTGATTACTGCGCATGTGCGACGCTGTTCTCTTCAGACTCACAGAAAAGTCCGAGTGAGACAGCTTTGGAAAATGAAGTATGCTAGAGAGGTTATGCGAATTTATTTTCGTTGTAAGCGGCAAAAGTTTTTCGAGCTGTGAAGTAAAATTATTATATAAAATATAATTTATACTTTCAGTGAAATCAATGACTTGAATTATAAGGTTTCGGTAATGAAAGGAGTGCATTATTAGAGTGGTATAACCTTACAACCAAGTAACGTTATTTCCATAATTTCTTGATAGTGTTTTACTATCAAGAGATATTTACTGATGTTTTTTCTTCCCAAAATTTGTTCACACCTCTCCATCATATACTACAGTAGACTCTCACAAAGCACCTGGTGCTAGGCACCGGCTACTCAGGAAGCGCTTGCTTGGTTAAACCCTAGGGCATGACGAGAAAGATCTCTGAGAACCATTGGCGGATGATTTGAATGTCATCTCGCGCACGAGCATCTAGTACCACGCTAAAGGCGCTTACTGAATTTAGAGCTAGTGGAAGGGAGAGACGCTTAGCGAAAAAGGCGCTTACTGGAGAAGGCACCTTGTGAGAGTCTTCTGTAAAAAAATTATTTATATATTTACTTCGTGTCGTTTGTATGATGATTGATAACATCAACAAAGCAGCTTAACCTCTCTGATATCCTTTTTTCAAAATTTGTCTCACTCGGACTATTCCGTGCGTGTGAAGTGAGAAGGACAGAGTCGCGCTTGCGCAGTAAGTAAAGAGTGATTATTACTCACAGACCGGGCACTTAGGGGCTACACACAAAATTATTAAATGACATCTTTGCTGGTTTTTTGAAAGACATCGTTTTTTAATTGACCCAAAGTATGTAAAATTGTAA
>JAUMHM010000004.1:4304999-4321267 GCA_032362435.1 Melikaiella ostensackeni
ATGGCCAAGAAATAACACTCTTCAAACTAACCTCTACCAAGCTTCAGCCAAAACCGACGCTTAGTTTGCGTTTGGCAAACGTCTGAAGTGAGCGTGTCAGTAGTTTTCGAAAAAATGGAGAAAGAAGAGTTCCGTGCAGTGATAAAACATTTTCATTTAAAGAATTGGACGGCCGCGCAGATCAAGGCAGAGTTGGACAAAGTTCACGGGGAATCCGCTTCTTCGTTGAAAACCATTTATTTTTGGATAAACGAATTTAAACGTGGCCGAACCACAACTAAAGACAAAGCGCACTCTGGCCGCTTAATTGAGGTCACTCCATCGGATATGGTGGAGAAAATTCATCATATGGTTATGACAGATCGCCGAATAAAGGTGCGTGAGATTTTTAAGGCTTCAGGCATCTCCACTGAACGAGTCTATAACATCTTGCACGAAATACTGGAGGTCAAGAAGGTGTGTAGTGTTAGGCGGAGTTTAGTCGGAATCCGCAGGATTTTTTGCATCGATTCGTAACTGTGAACGAAACCTGGATCCACCACTATAGATCTGAGACAAAGCAGCAGTCAAAGCAGCGGGTACTGCCTGGTAAAAATGCTTCAAAGAAGGCGAAGACTGTTTTGTGAGCTAGAAAGAAAGCCACAGTATTTTGGCATTTCCAACGAAAAATCGACTTTCGCGGATTTAATGAAATCTTCGCGTTACGAGACTCCCTGAATCCGAAAAAAATAGGTTTTACGATGGAGTCTGTCTGTCTGTCGTTATCGTCGTCTGTGTACTGGATGACTTTTTAAAGACTAATCTGATTGGATTGCGCTTTGGCACACGTTTGTAGGGACTAAAAAAAGGCCTGGTTCGTTAACTAGCCTTTTTTGACCAACGCTACTGGTTTTACCCACCGAAAAAAATATAAAAAATCAAGAATTCCATTTTGCGGTCAAACTATGCAAGATACGAAAGAAAGATAAATAGACAAAAATTATTCACCAAGAAAAGATCCACAAATTTGTTACTATTTTTTTGATAGGACGTGAAGTTTTTTTTATCGTGAAAAATAACATTAAAAATAACAAAATTCAAATTTATAGAAGAACGACACACGCTACAATAAACTATTTCAAAACAAAATTATTCACCTAAGAAGGGTCTACAAATTTTATGCAGACCGTTTTTTGATAAGACACATACTTCTCATTTTAATCGTAAAAAATAACACTAAAAATAAAAAATTTTAACTTTTAGAAAAACGACACAAGGTACAATCAAATGTTTGATGACCAAATTGCTCGCCTAAATTATATCTATAAACTTTCCTTCGACTATTTCTAGATAGGAAGTGTGCTTTTCGTTTTAGTCGTGAAAAATAACACCAACAATGAAACAAGTACATTTTTTTAAAAAACGGCACAAGCTACAATAAAATGCTTAGCAATATACATATTTACCTAAAAAAGGTCCAAAAATTTCTTGCTGACCATTTTTTGATAAAATGCGTACTTTTGGTTTTAATCGGAAAAAATGTTAATAAAAATAAGAAAATCAGGTTTTCAACAAAACTATGCGAGATACAAGAAAATGGAAAGGAACGAAATTGTTCTCATCAAAAAGATCTACATATTTTCTGATAAGATGCATAGTTTTTGTTTTAATCGTGAAAATTTTGATGAAGAATCATGAATACTACTTTCAGTTCAAACTAATCAAAATAAGTAGAAGAAAGACAAAAATTATTCAGCCAAAAAAGATTATACAAATTTGTTATTGTCCGCGCAGCAGGCAGATTCTTTTTATTTGAAATGATGAAATATCGTACAATATCAAATTTATAGTCTTTAAAACTGAAAATTCGCAGCTTTCAAAACGTAAAAATTTCCATTTCTTTCTTTCACAATTAAATAACAATGAAACAATTATACATAACAATAAAATAACGTTTTAAAATTGCAACACAATGTCAAAATTAATAATGTCAGAATAAAACATTCAAAATTACTAAATTAATACTGATGCATATTTGAAATTTAACTATTTCACTATATAATAACTTTACATTGAAATCCCGCACACTCGACGAATTCCGGAAAAGCGTTAAAAACAGAATATTTTGAAATTAGCTTTCCAATTTTCCAAGCCCCTTTCCAAACTGTTCTGTGAAAAAATATAAAATAAATTTCCTTCAAAAATAAAACGATGTATCGACTACGCATTCAAAATTGAATTACTTTAAATTTGAAAAATTTATAAATTGAACATTTCAAACTTAATGCCTCTCAAGTTATTATTTTTTTAAAGTGATTAAATTGTACAATTTAAACTTGGAATCATAGTAATCTTATTTTATATTTGTATATTATTAATTGGCAACGCAACGTTTCCCGCGCGCTGTGGCGCGCGTATAATATTGCTAGTTTTAAATAATTGATAAGTACTCAAAATTAGGAAACAAGCGTTCTTATGAAATGTTCAGATTATAAATTTTCAAATAAAGAAATATAAAAAACTCATGCAAATTATCTATTCAAATATGCACAACAGAAGGCAGCCAATTTTTTTCTTGGAGAATTTACAGTTCAAAATTTTACCTTGTGTCAACAAAAAATACTACTTTTTGAACTATATTCTTATTCTTTTCTTGACAAGAAATACGAACATCAAAAAAACAATAAAATTGTTTGAAATCCAAGTATATTTCGCGACGCAATAAAAATTTATGAAAAGGGGTGAAAAGGTATGAATTTTCATTTACAAGTTATAATTTTAGAAATTATGCTACAAAAAGAAATGTCTGAGAATACGCATAATAAATTTTAAAACTGAAAACATGTTTGTTTGTTTGTTAAAATTATCATTTTTTTTAAAGCCAAATGAAACAGTTTTTCTCCTTAGGTATTTTCCACTTACATACTTAAATTAAAACTTCGGAATGTCCCATCCTTAACTTCTTCACTGGGCTCCGGAAAAACGATGAAAAATCTGTTTATATGTTTGCGAAACATCGGTTTAATAATTTTATTCTTTCTGAAGGAGGGTCGTGCGTGGGTGGGTAATTTAATGTTGGAAACTAAATTTTAAATATATTATAAAGGAATATGAAATACCTTTTCTGTGAAAATTTTAGACCCTCTAGCGGAGTTAATTTAAGAGAAAAAAAGTTTTTTAAATGATGATTTTAGTATGTGTCTTATGGAATATGATTTTCACTTTTCTTTTCAATTTCTCACTTTTTAATTTTTAATTACATCGAAATCCAACTTTGGCAATAAAAAAACTAAAGTACTTATGCATTCAGATGTCCTCTTCAATTGAGTAAGGTTTAATCAATAGCTACTCGCACAATTAAAGAAGATATTTTAATGAAGCCCTTAATAATTACTTCGAAAATAACCCAAGCTCCTTGATCCAATCTCCATGACAACCCACTCCGAAAATAAGTGAAATTTGAAAATTTTTGCATTTTGTAATAATGGTTTCATCCGAATAAATTGAAAAAACTTGGCTTCATAAATCGTTACCCAATTTTTCAATTGTGCTTAAAAAAATATACTATTTTTCTGTGGAAAAAAAATTATATGTACTTTTGTTTAAAGGTGCCACGCACGGCCCTCCTTTTAACGGTCAGAACCAATTTTTTTTTTTCGTTATGTAGAAAATCAATCATTTTTGAAAATTTTGCAAAGATATAATGATAAATAATCTAATTGTCCATGTCTATCTCATCACTGAAAAATCGTAAAACTTACACGTATTTCAAGAAACAGAAATTAAATCTACATACATGTGGTTGGTCCTCCACGATTTTTTAAAAATTCAAAAAAAAACGGTCTTTGGAACATTCGATCTGAAATTTTCTCAAAAAACCTGATGCGATAAACAGGCCACAAGGCCATAAACAGGGGTAGGATCAACAGGGTTTGATCCCTCCCCAAAAATTCTTGAAACATATACATATACTTTCAAATTCAATTTAAAGGTTCCAAAACCTGTGTAAAAAACTCAACTTTTAACTGCAATTTGGGCAAAAAAAGAACGCTGGAAAATTTAATAAATTTTTATAATTTTTTTAAGACTCCATTTTTTTAAAAACTTTTTCCTCATTAAAATAAGTGTTAATACTTTATTATTGCAACTTCCTAACATTACTCTAGGAGCAGATAGTTATAAACAATAAGAAAGTGTTTAATCAATTATGTTTGTTAACTTTGATTAATTATTACCTCGTTTCAAGTAAAAAATTGACAAAAAATTGGAAATTCCAGAAAAAACCGCAACTTTCTAGCATTATACTAAGAGAATATTATTATAAAGGATAATAAATCAAAACAATTTTTTTTAACTTTAATTAATTATTACCTCGCTCTATGTGTAGTTGACAAAAAGTTGGAAATTTCAAATAAAATCGCAAGTTTCTTGCATCAAACTAAGAGAATATTATTATAAATAATAATCAATTGTTAAAACAATAATTTTTGTCAATTTTAATTATATCTCCGCTCTAACTGAAAAGCTGAAAACAAGTTAAAAACTTCAGAAAAAAACGCGACTTTTTACCTTTATTCTAAGAGAAAATTGCTATAAACAATAATAAATTGTTTGAACATTTTTTTAAACATCTGATTATCAGTAGAAAGTAACATTTTATGAATTACGAACAATTTGTACTAAAATAATCCGCAAAAGAATAAGAATTAGCACCAGAAACTGGCAAAACCCAATTTTTCACTTATGGGGTTGTTTTAGGACCTTATAAAACAGGCTTATTTCTATGGCTGATTGTGAAGCAAAATCTTGAAAGACAACTCGATATGCCTAATATTGATGATTCTGTAAAAAAATTCATAAAAACGTATTTTTTCTTATGGGGAAATACTTCTCAAACTTCATGGGGTTTGCGCCACCTCTAAATATCATTTTGTTTTTTTAAAAATTACGAAAAATGCCACTAATGTTTAATTTTTTCAAAGAGGAATCTTTTGGAGTATCAAGGAAAAATTATGTTATGTGTATAAAAAATTTTCACTTTTTTTACGAGGAATTACATTTTCAAATATTCAAAATGCGATAACACTTCCGAAACAAAATGTTTCAAGCAAACTATCAGAGATTTTTTCTCATTTTGCATGTGTTATAAGTTGCGTAAGTTTAAAAAAAATCGGTTGAGTTGAATATTTTTCTTTTGTAAATTCGGCATTCCCGCCTGTTACTAACATGTTCTAGAACATGTTACTTTCTGGTGTTACGTTCTTCCTTTTTTTTGCATTGTAAATTAGATTTTTAATCACCGTTTGAAACCAACAGTGAATTGCGAAACTTTTATTTTTAATCACTATCCAAAGTTGACAATTAATATTGTTTACTCTACTAGTTTTCTTATCTAATATCGAAAACAAAATAAAAATGAGGAATTTCTAATTGTTAAAAATCCAATTCAAATCAAATTCTTCAGGAAAAATTGATTATACAAAATGATTCACGAAGTAGGTATAAAAAAACAATCGCCAAAAGATGAAATTGATTTTCGTGGTAGGAAAAGTTTATTGAAGTCGTTGACAATGAAACAACACATGTAGTCTTTAAATTTGAAAATTTAATACTCTTTATGTGTTTCATACATGATAAGCTACATTATTAATATTAATAATAATAATAATAATTACAATTTCAATAACAATACTATTTCGAACTTAAACATAAAGACGAAGCCTTTCTCTACGGAAAGTTCCGTCGTTTGGACGTTCGTAATTGATAAAAATTTATAATAATCATATATACATAATAGTGATCGTTCTCTCCTAATTGAATTATCAAATTCGATCTCTCGACCAGTACATTGGCCAAATAAAATCTTCTAAATGCTCTCATAGCAACGCATTTCGACAAAATAGTGCCACGCCTAATCGACGTTGAAAGACGTTTGAAAAAAATCATCGTATAAAAGGTTATCTTCCTTACAAGTAAAAATTAGGACTCCCGATGATTAAATAACTTTTATCATTTTTAAAAGCTGCACTCGAACTTTGCTTTCAAAGCTATTCCGATTATCGTGAATAGAGTAGATGCTTTTCAATTCGCATGCGCAGTAATTTTAACTTGTTGGGACCGCTCGCGGTTTTTTAGAACCATGTAGAATATTCTCAAAAAACAGCGCTACGTACTTGAATATCCCAGGCAACAGTTACTAGCTTGAGTAGTAACATACTAGTAACAAAAATCCGTCAATCTATCACATGTGACTTTCCTCGTATTTGACGAGAAATCATCCACTCATAGTCACAATAAGTTACATGCCTCGCAGGTAAAAAAAATTATCAAACTAGTTCTTCCTCCTCTTGCTGATACTGGCATGTTGCCAGTAAACAGCCATCAAGTAAGTAAATCAGAAACCAAACTAGTCAGAATCAAATTATTGCATGTTACTGACAGGAAAATAACATACTAGTAATTATTCAACTCACAACCGATGACCACTGAAACAGTGGAAATGCTAGAAACGTGCTACCTGCGATAACTAGAGCATCAAACCGTTTAATTTCCGGGAGCCGTCTATCAAGATTCGAATGCCCTTCAGAATTCATCGCAAATCTCGACTCAGTCCTACTATAAACATCCCCTACTTTCCAAAATACACCGATCATTCGAATTGCCACATTCACCCCAAAAATCCCCTTAGTTCGTCCTAAGCTGATAATCACCGTTCTGTGTAATGTACCTCACCCAAGGTAGAGCCTGGTATCCGCTCTTCTCAATGATCTTCAGATACCTTACCTGAATTCCCGAGGTTGTAAAGTAAGGAATCTCGAACTTAACCTGAATCGGAGGCTTGCCTTCCACGTCCTCGCCGACAACCGAAGGCAGGCCGAAATGCGCCCTCATTAGATACTCTTTTCCCCCCGGGAAGGACTTGATCGACCAAGTGATTGCACTTTGCTCCGGCGAGTACTTGACACTCCCAATCGTCGTTTTAAATTTCGGGGAGTCCGCGTCATTCGGCACGGGGATGACGATCTCCACGTTGTTAGCGGTCGATCGTCGCTTGAACTGCGACCTGGCCTTGATCATGTACTCCACCCTACTGTGTGCGTGTCGCTCAATCACGGACTCAATCCAGATCAATGGCTTCACGTGGGTGTTCAAGCGATAGGACATAAGTTCAAATTCGCCGTCGGGAGGGATGAAGGAAATGGTTCTGTCGTTTTCGAATCGGGAGAGTCGGACACACTGATGGAACTTTACATCTTCGAGCTCTACGGACTTGGACTTGCCCCTACCTGTGGACTCGAAGAGGACTTTGTCGTTTAACCCGAGTCGCAATTCCGGCATTCCGGACAGATAAACTCTCATTTTGATCGCCCCAACTATCTCCGAACTAAGAACATTACCGTTTGCATTTGCAAGGAGGTTCACGGACTCGATCACGTCGAGGAAGACCTCGTTTTTACGATACTTGATACCTTCTGAACGCCAGGAAACGGCGTTCGTCACTGCCATGGGAATCCGGGGTTGGATTTCCAGCTTGTGACCCTCTTGGGTGATGTACTCTTGGAGGATCTTACTGTCGGTTGTCTGTGGGTAACCGAAGTCAAGGAGCTCGTCAAGGAGTTCATAGATTACGACGAAGTTGTCCCTGATGCTCTCCTCCTCTAGTTCCTTGAAGTACTCGCTCATCACTGACACAACTTTGTGTAAGAATACGAAGACGAGCGAGATGTTGGAGTTCTTCTTTGTGGTGGAGACTATGTAGAGGTTGTTGTATTTGATGTAGGAGTAGGTGCACTCCGGGGTCTGGATTATAGGAGTTAGGTTGCACTCCTCCTCACGGTCCATTACAAGGGGCATGAACTTCTCGATTACTCCTGTCTCGATGTCCCCCCGGTAGTTCCGAGCAATCAGGACCTTGCCCTTCACGTCCAGGATGTAGATCGCTGAGATCGACATCGCGGCCTAGTTGAGATCTGGACAATACAAGTTTCGAGTGACTTAGATTTTTTAGATATGTATATCGTGCAACTTTGAATTGTATTAATTAAGGTATTATGAACGTGGATTTTCTTCAACGACTTTACAGTTTTATGTCGAAGTAATATCTATTACTCTAAATTTTACTCAACAATATTATTTACTTTTAAAAAATTGATTTTGGATCGAACCTTTTGTCTTCCGCTTCTTACAAAATTTAAAAAAATTATACGATCCTAATGATTGATAGCTTATATTCTCGAAAGAAAAAATATTATCTACAAATTGACCTCATTCAGTTTTTAGAACAAAAATTTAATGGTTAAAATCATTTTTGAAAAATTTTTTTAAACAACAAAAAAAAGGAATTTATTTTTAAAACTGGATGAGGTCAAGTTATATTTTTCAGTTTTTTTCATGAAAACTAAACTTTTCTCTCTTAGACGATACAATTAATAATAACATTGCAATTCTTGAAAGTATAATTAAATTTTTTTCCCAAGACTTGTTTTCCTAATGTGAGCAATAACGTATGCAGTAAAATGAAAATCTTGATTAATATAGTGACAAATGTATCATTCTTTATACAAGTTTTTCATTTCCATTTCTGAGATTGACAAAGTTCTGTTTTAATTAAAAATCATGCAAAAGTTCTAGAAATATTATTATACTATCACCACAAGACAACACAAAAGAATTGATAATTATCTAGAATTAACAAATTTAATAATAAATATTTTTCAGATTAAAGCATTTATACAATCGCTTCTTAAAAAAGCATTTGATAATTTAAAGAAATCAAATGTAATCAATTTATATCATTATGTAAAGATAAGGTCAGAACTTTAATTTTTAAAATTATAATTTAAGGGATAAAATTTTTAAATACATTTGGAATCCAAATAATAGTTAAATACATCACAGGAAATGGCCAATATAAATGAAATTGATCAATACAAAAAATTAAATTATACTTAAGAAACACTATTAGTTTGAAATTGGAATAATCTGAACAATTGGTTCATGATCTTGAATTAACTGATGCTTCCGTTCAACAATTTGATTTATTGAAGCCTTAAATTTTTTACCATGAGAACTAATATTAAGAAAGTTTTATATTAAAAAATCATTTACTTAATTCAAATCCCTGGTCGACTACCCAACAACATAATTGCACAAATATTTAGCACAAATTTATGCACATTTTCTTTGTTTACACAACTTTGAAAAAGTCTGTGAATAATAAATGTTAAACACTTTTTAACAATCTTCATATAATACTTACACATTTAAATCAATTAATTTTAATTGTAATCATCTTTTCTTTTATTTAATCACCTATTATAAACATAATTTAATTTAATGTTTGAAATTTAAAGGAATGAGAAAAGTACTATTTTCACCATGCTCCGGGAGCACAAAAATCGTCCGCAGGTGAAGATGTAAATAATTTTGTTATCTAAACTGGCTCAGTTGCATTAAACTGTACAATATACACATTTAGAATTGTATAATTATTATTAAATTGAGTGAAATTATGAATATCAATAATGAGAAATAATATAAGGAAATACAATACAAAACTTTGAAACGAAAATTAAAATTGTAAAATTCAGCACTAGTTTATCGACAACTGACATACTTAATGCTAACAATGCTTAATATATATAAAAAAATTAATTTCACTGAGTATCTGAAGTTTTCGTCAGGTACGTTGTCAATAATTATTCATTATATTTATACAACAAATGCTGTTGAAAAAAAATTTTGAAAGAATTCAAAATTGTCATCATGTTTGTTTACAATCAAGTCAGTTGCTAGTCTAAAATTACAAAAATAACAGTGAAATACAATAAATTTGAAAGTAAAAAAAAACTCAATATAAACAAATTTCTATGTTAAAATTATTTAAATATTTAGAACATATTTACATTTCATAAAATGCATTCAAAAATTCAACTTGCTGTCAGTCAAATTAGGTTATGTTTCAAATAACCGACATTCCAAAGAAAACCTCCATTCCTAAAATTTTGGAGATTTTTACCCAGAATATGAAAATTTCACCGCATTTCTCAAAAATTTGTTTTACTTTTCCATAATTTAATACTACCCCACTTTTTTTATATAAAAACTGAGAAAAAGTCACGAGTGTTGACACGTCGCGTTTTCAGGTTATGTGTCACTGCTGAACAAACTAATTATCCCAATATCCACAAAAAATATAAGAATTCACAAAAAATTAATTGAAGATCGTCGTTCTCGAGAAGAACAAACAGCTCCGCTGAATTATGAATATCAATAAGAACAGAAAGAGAAAAAGGAGTCAACTAGTTGGAAGGTGAAAGTCAAGCAAAGTGGTTTTGTGTAAGTTTTTGGGTCTTGCAGATATCTATTTGTTGAAGAAATGAAACTGGAAGAAGGAAAGTATTAATTCTGATGATAACTCACCGAAATTCCGAAATAAAAAGGACTTTCAGAGGAGATAAACCTCGAATGAACCACTACTCAACACTACATTCGGCAGAACTGCCAAGTGCCAGAGTGGAGCGTCGAGAAGTTGGGCGGTATCGAACGCCAGGTGTGCACATGCGCGAGATATCGATTCGAACAGTTCTTTCCGCGCTATCTTTCAACTCCACAAATATTTACAACATTTTTTATTTTCAATTGTCATTGTCTTGACGTCATTTATAAGTTTAGACTTGAAACCAATTGAAATATATCATAAATTGAATCTATGTCAAATCGACCAGGTTAAAAGCTTAAAGTCGCTGAATCTTTCAATGACAAAATATGTTTTTTTTTCTTAGAAAATAAGGCAACACATATCTTTCGATTTGAGAATAGAAATTTTTCCACGTTATTTGAGTATTTGTATACCCAAGGAAAACTTTCGAAAAAATGTCAAATTGTTTTCTTAAACTATTTCAGATAATCAAATTTAATTTTTGGTTTCTCATTAGGTTACCCTTCACTTTAGAAATTACGGTGATTTTTTGAATTTATATAGTCGATTTTTTCGACAAACGTCTTTTAAATTTTATCTAAATTTTCAGCCATGTAAAAAATAGGGGAGGATGAAAAAAATATTATTTGTTTTAAATCTGTTTTCGCACTTTTCTCAAAGTTTTTGAACGGTATGTTTAGTCGAAATTTATTTGGATAGAGGCGTCCGTAGTTTAAAATTGTTAGTCAATAGTAAATTTAGATAACATTTTTGAAAAATATTTTTAATATAATTCCATCACTTTTCAAATTAGAAAAACTCACTTCAATTTTTTTAAATTAAACTTTAAAAAAATGTATAACTTTTAATTTTCAGACTCAAAACAAACGATGCAGTTCTTTAACTTGAACGTAACCAATTTTCTACAAAATATTTCAAAACAGCCAATTTCAACGATTTTACTTTTTCCAGGGTTTTTCTTCTTAATAGTACAATTTTTCGCTGAAACTTTGAACGTGAAGAACGCGAAGAACGTGAGACCTGGAGTCAATATATTATCATTTATCAATTGTCAAAAAAAATAACAGTGCATATTGATGTCCATTTTCATGTTTTTTATCATTTCCCAAAGATTCAGGGAAACAATTTATTATTATACATTAAAATCAGAGGAAACGTGAATTCGATCAAGTTGTCACATGAGCACAGAAAAAATAAAGGGTAAAATGAATCTTTCATTTTGGCTTTACCGATCTTCATTTTTTTGCATGTCGAGATTACCCCCAGCATTTTTACCTGAATCACTTTTTGCCTTTTTTCTGTGAGAAGAATAAATTCAGCTATAATTGAATCGTTCTCAAAACAATAAAATTATCGACTCGCACTTTTTGTTGTTGAAAACTTGATTGGCTTTTGAATGACTTGAAATTGCTCCACTTTTTACATTTGAAATTCAAAAATGAAACCCGCTTACTAACTTTCAATTTGCTTACAATTGTTAATTTAATTTGTGATCGTTATCATGGCGAAATATTTGATTGTTCTTGCAAATATAGATCTTAAATTATCTACTTTGTTAAGAGAAAAAAACGTTTCCGAAGTATTTTGAAATGTTTCAAGGGATTTCCAATTGTTTCAAGCGATATTAACAGATTTCAAGAGATTTCGATGAATTTCAGAGGATTTGAAGAAATTTAAAAATATTTTAAGTGATTTCAAATAATTTCTAAAGACTGTAAGGAATTGTAAAATATTTCAAAAATATTGACAGAATATTTGTGAATTTTAGTTGATTTAAGCAGATTCCAAGGGATTTTAAAATATTTAAAGCATTTTCAATGGGTTTCAAAAGATATCAGGGCTTCAATGGATTTCAAAGAATTTTTAGGAACTCCAAAGTATTTTAAAAGATTTTAAGGATTTTCAAAGTCTTTAAAAATATTTCATGAGATTTCACTGCACTTCCAAAAGGATTATGAGTATCTTTCAAATATTTCAAGGGATTTCAAGGACATTTTAAGGATTTCAAGTAATTCAAGAATATTTCAAGGGATTTCGAAGAATCTTTTGAGATTTCATGGCCTATGAAAGAAGTGGTTTTAATAAATATCAAGGGAGTTCAAGACGTTTCTAGAAACCTCAAAGTATATATGTAAAACAATTTTAAGGATTGTCGAAGTATTTCAAAATATTTCAAGGGATTTTATAAAATTTCAATTATTCCTAAAGATTTCTAGAGGTTTTACAGGATTTCAAGTGATTTCTAAACATTTCGTGGAATTTTAGGGGATTTTTAGGGATTGTGAAGTATTTTCAAAGATTTAAATGGTTCTCTAAGGATTTCGAGTAATTTTAACAGGTTTAAAGAATTATGAAGCATTTAAATAAATTTCGAAAAAATTTATGGGATTTCACTCGCTTTAAAAATTTTTGAATTGATCATCATAAATTTTGAAAAATTTTGCAGTTTTCCAAAGTAATTGAAATTATTGTAAGAGATTTTATGGGGTTTTAGAGAAATTTATAGGATTTCAGGAGCTTTCAGAAGATTTCAAGGCATTTTACGAAACTTTGAAAGATTTAAAAGGTTTCAAAAGATATCAAGTGAGGTCAAACCCTCACTTGATGCAATAAACTAAAGCACAAGTGTTTTAAAATAAACTAATATTTATTTATATTGTTTTATAGGGCTTGTGACCAGTAAACGGTTAGTAGCCATTTTCTGATATATTGCCATATTTTAAGTATTAGAACTTATAAAGTGAAGTACAAAATTAATTAAAAATACTTTTGTTGGCTATTTTGAGAAAAATCAGTTTAAAACATTTCAGAAAAACAGTCGTCATTTTGTCAATTTTGATAATTTTTTTAATTTTCCGGCGGATTTTGGAAGAAAATAGAATTTAAAATATTTGCATTGGTTTAGATACTGTAACACTTGAAAAAAATCGACCAATATTACTGCGTTACCAGCTTTAGAAATTTAAATACTCATAACTTTGTTAAAAACCAATTTCATCAAATACGAATCGTCTAAAATCCTTCGAAAAAAAAACATTTATTTGAGAAGCGATTCTGTGACATGAGCATCAGGGTGGATCAGAAACGATTGTTTTCGAATTTCAAAGTATCCTAAATTGTTCCCGTTTCGTCAATAAATTTTTCAAAGAAATAAAATTTTAAACCTGATAATACCTGGGGGGCACTCGATTGATATTTATGTTTTTTATCGAATATCATATCTTAGCTAAAAATTCTTGTATTATTTTCATAAAATACAAATAACTTTCAACTAAGGTTGTAAAATAATGTTATTGTTCATTCATATGGATAGAACGCTTTCAACTTGTATATTTGAATATTTTAATTATTTTTGTGTATAAAAATGTACACATCGACGTGTCCAAATAACAACTTTCCATTTCGTATCACGAGTTAGCACCTTTTAATATTGTCTTCACAAGTTGGCGCCTTTTCATTTGGTTTCTCCGAGATGGAACACTGTTATTTGTACACGTCGATATACTTAAACACGCGTTTTGATAATCATTCAAAGTGAGTTTTCTTGCATCGTAAATTTTTCATTTTTTTAATTTTCAAAAATGCTGCAACATTGATGAGTGCACTCTAAATCTTATCCCGTTGGCTTCATCTATGGTTCAGAAAAGTTTTGTACAACAAAAATTAGCAGCCTAAGCTACAGTCATTTTTATTTGAAAAAATTAATTTTTTTATCAAGAATGAACAACCCTAATGAGCATGTACAGCTTGCCCGATTTGCAATGAATTCGTCCTCTTATAATTATGTAAGTACACGAAAAAAAAGTGCTGAAAAATTTACTGGAACAGTGCTAGACTTTTGGATTGGCCATCATTTTGATAGAGTCTCTTATACTATTCATAAAGGGGTCATAAATTGATAAATTTTCATGGAAAATAAAATAAATGGAAGTATTCAAACACAGCCAAAGAACAATTCTGGATTTTTCATCAGACAGTTCGTAGCGAAATTGTAAAAAGTCATGACATGATTATAAAAAAATTCTTTATATTTTTAAAGACTTGAATTGAATAATTTCGTGACTCAGAAACAAAGCACTAGAATGCGAGTCAGAGAAACAGTCTCTGAGAGTCAGAGAAACAGTCTTTGACTGTCCGCATGAATTTGCAGAGGCACCGGCGCGGGGGTGAAGCATGTAGGGATCTGAAAGCACCATACTATGGTGATAATTGAGGAACTGTAAAAATAGTTGCTCAATTGATCACCACAGTTTTGCATGTCAACATTGGCGGGACATTCAAATTGCTAGATATTTATTATATTTATTTCCCGATCAAAGCAAAGTAATGAAATTATAAGAAGAAATTGTTTAGTCAACTTATAATTCATTGAGAACTCACTTATAGTGAATTTTTTTATCTTGTAATTACACTTGAGAATTACAAATTGCGAAAAGAGAATTTTCAATGAAGTATGTGTTGGTAGAACACTGTCCTCTTAATATTTCATTATTTTAATTAAGAAAAAAGTAAAGTGACTGACAAACGTTTCAATTATTAAATATCGTAGGGTCCTATTTAAAAGTACTTTGATTTTGATACAAGTATTTTAAAATAATAAAACGTTTTCAAACTTTAAAATATTCATTATCGAACTCATAACGTGACAAAAGGTAGAATCATTTTTTTTATGTGTTACAATATTTACATATACAAATATAAGATATTCAATTAAATCAGTCAACTATTGTATGTCTAAAAAGTAAACCAGCGGCAGGGACAGGATAATTGAGGAAGTTTATTGAAACTGAAATTTAGAATGAAAGAGTAAAACAATAAGAATTGCCAAACTTTTTTTAGCAGAGAACAATTTAATGCATTCATCTAAGAAAACAATCAAAATTTGAGTCTGCACCTGGAAATGTGTAAATATTTCAGAATGTTGATCGTTAAAAACAAAACTTTTTATTAAACCTCGTCGTATAAAATCGAAAATTTTCATAGAATTAGTCGATGCTTGAGTTACTTTTTAAGAGTAACTATTTATCGTTATCGTTACCCACTCAAAATGTAGCTTTCTTTTAGTTACTTTCGTAAAAAAAATAAATATCATTACTTCCTTAGTTACTTCTGTATTTTAGAAAAAAATATATATATATCCAAATTTTATTTTTTACACAAGTTCATTTATATCTGTCAAGTGACCTAGTTACGACTCCCACTTCAGGAAGATTTACAACATTCCAAGACACCAACAGGAAATTTTTCAGAAGAGTTGAATTTTCAACAGAATACATGATTTTTCAACCAAAAAGATGAATTTTCAACTAAAATGATGAATCTTCAAACAAAAAAATGAATTTTTAAAAGAAAAGTTCACCTTTCAACCAATGTTGAATTTTGAACCGAAAAGATGAATTTTCAGCCAAATAGTTCAATCTTCAACTAAACAATATAAATTCTAAATCAATAATGACATAGTTGAATTTTCAGTTAAAGAAATTGATTTTCATCGAAAAAAAAATGAATTCACAACGCAAAATTTAAAAATTCAACAAAAAAAGATTTTAATTTTCAGTCAAAAAGAGTTGAAATCAATCAAAAAATTAATTTTCAACCAAACTTGAATTTTCAGTCAAGAAAGACAAAAAATCAGCTAGATTGTTGAAACTTCAAGTCATGAAAGAAGAAAATCAACTAGATTCTTGAAATTTCATGCCAAAGAAGCAAATTTTTAACAAAATAGTTGAATTTTCAACGAAACGTTCATTTTCCACCAAAGAGTTGAATTTTCTACCAAAATACTCAAATTTTCAACCCAAAAAGACGAATTTCCAACAAAACAAAAAAGTTGTAATTTCAACCCGAA
>JAUMHM010000004.1:4321367-4333978 GCA_032362435.1 Melikaiella ostensackeni
CACAAAAAAATCGAAATTCGAATATACGTAACCCGCGAAAATTCAAAATTCGCGATACTTTTTGAACACACCTCGTAAAATCTTCTTTCTTAAGAAAATTTTTTGTGTACTGAAAAAGAACACCCAAAAGAACGACAAACGAAAAGTAGAATTCGAGACTACCTGCTCTTTCAGCTCATTAGAGACGAATATACACTAAATGTTCAAAAAAAAAGAAGGAGAATAGTAATGAATCAACCAAAGCCAACCTCGCACTCTTCCTTTTCTCCGCCTTTTTCATACTACTGGGGACCAACATGTTTCAAAGCCAATTCAGACTTCCTCATCAGGAATAATTTATAGAAAAACAACAGGTACAAAATGGAAACATTGTTAGATCAGAAAATCATTATTACCTGAAAACAGAACAGAGATAATTGATAGCAATTGTTATTTTGGTACACATTTCATTTTTTGATAGGCGAACTGTTCTGAATAAAAAGCAAAGTCAATCTCTTTAAACTTACCTACAACGTTATGTCAATCAGTTGAGTCAAGTCTTCGTCGTTTTGATGGAAGAAGTGGGATGTTCGGCATACCATATTCACTTCTTTTTAGCTTAAAACTGACAGTTTTAATCTCGCCACTACTTTCAGCTTGCTATCGGATTTTGATAATTAACTCTTTTCAGTCGGATCTTCCGAAGAAATCGGTTCATTGCTATTAGTCTTTTTTTGAGGAATTGAATTGAAAGTCAGGTGAATTCGAGGGTAAAGATGATTTTCTGGCTCTGTCTTGTTTAGTCTTCTTGAGTGTTTCCGCAAAGTTTTCAATGGCCTTACTATCGATATCTGTCATTATTAAAACCTCTTTAGAAATTTCTTTACCTTTTCCCACCGTGCCTTAGTGTATAAGGAATAGATTTGAATATAATACGTTTCGGCTTTTTCATTTTATCCGTGGGTTCAATAGTAAAATAGTAATAATTAAGATAGGAATGTTATGAAAACAAATTATATTCCCAGGTTGACTTGTTCTTCTTAGATGTTTCAGCACATCGTACCGAGTCCAAGCAAGCAAGGAGTTCACCGGTTTTGATACTGCTTTATTAATTACAGATTGACTTTTATAAGGCGGCCAATAATAGAATAATTTGTTGTTTTCAAGCATTCTTATCCACTTTGTTGGAACAAGAACTACATCACCCTTAATTCGATTCATTTGGTATTTTTCGGATGATTGTTTACGTAAATGTCACTCATTTGATTCTTTATGACACATGCATCCTTCATAAAGTCAATATATTATTAAAGTATTATTAACTTATAATATTGTACAATGTTATAGTTTTTGAGATCAGGTTTTCTCTCGCAGAACTATGCACGCATTCTGAGAAGCGGGTTTGTGTAGTTTTTGTTTCTCTAACCTGAATATTAAAGTGAAACTCACATTAGTATTGAAAAATATCATTTTGTTATTCATAGACCTCCTGAAACTACAAGCAATCTTTGAAGGTTTGTAAATTATCTTACAAAATTATTGACCCCCTAGAAAATTCTTCTGGAATTTTTTTTTTTTTTTTAACTTATGGAGAATTCGTCTAGAAGAGAATTTAGAAAACACATTTACGAACACGGCAAGTTTTATAAAATAAATTTATAAATCCATCAAAATCTCTGGAGTTGAACATATTGAGGGAATCTGAATCGTAGCTCAATCTATTTTAAAAATATGTGGTTACAATGAATTTAGGCTTTCACACCTTATGTATCAGAAAATAAACCTGCCCCTCGGTAATCCACGAGGTGTTTTCAATTTCTAACATTTTTATTATAGCCCATCCGACTACATCGTTAAACACTTGAAATTATTCTCCTATATTATCTAAAACTTTAAATTGAAATTATGTTCAAAACAGAAATGTTTTATAATCTGCTCAAGCCAAAATTTTTTAATTTAAATTTCAATTATAAGAGTAATATATTCTCTACATTTTCACATACGGCTATAAATTTCAATAATTGCCTCAATATGTACGAACTTATTTATTCGAATTTTCACGAAATCAAAAAATGTTTATTCAATTCAAATTTGCATATTGAAATGTCTATGAAAAATTACAAAATAAATTATAAAGGTATCTAGCTCTCATTAAAGCGTGCTCTACAACGGTGCATTACACGCCACTTACCATAACGATCATATTGCACCTGTATTCACATATTAGATGACCCTTATGACAAGTGGTGCCTGATGCACTGTTGAAGAGCACGCTTCAATTCCTTAATAATCGATTTTTTTCAGAAAGAATTTCAAACATTAAACTTCATTTTTGAAGGTCAAATGTTTTTTTTTTAAATTCTTATGGTCAATGAAAAGGGCGTAAAAATCCCATTAAAACTGTAAAAGACAAACTTTTGTTTTATTGACATTAAAAAAGTTACAAGTCGCTGCATTTGATGATACACTCAAAAAATCCAAAAATATTGCCCCGTCCCTCTCGGTAAATATTTGTCCTGATGGCAAAATTTCGCCCCATAAATTGTCATCCAGTAGGACTACCCTTTTCCGAAGTTTAAGCCTGATCGGAGAACTTTGGTTTTTCAGGTGGGATCACTTCAGAAATAATGCTCCAGGTATAAGATGTAAACGCCTAGATTTATCGTAACTATATTGTTTTAGATGGATTGAGCTACTTGCCATATTCATTGATAAATCTTCTGAATTTTCTTATAGACGCATTCTTAATATGAAAAATTTTCTAGCGGGCTTCAAAAATATATTGTAGCTTTGAGGGATAGATATTTTCCTAAAGATCTTTCTAAATGCTAGTGAGTTTTACCTTAATATTTAGGTCCGAGAATCAAAAACTACATGAGCCCCCACTTCTTGGAATGCTTGCGTGCTTCTTCAAAAATAACCATAATCTAAAGAACTATAATAATGTAAAATAATGTAGGTTGGAAAATTCTTGTTATACAGGAAGATTTTATTCAAATCAGAAGTCTTAGAATTAAAACAATTTCGAATTTTGAACTTTCGTATCAGAAATGAATAACAGAGCTCTGTTGTAGGTTCGAAGCTATTTTCACTTTATAAAGAATTTGAATGTAAATAAATATTCAGATAAGTGATATTCATGTAATTAGTCCAAAAAATACAAAATTTGAACCGAAAAAATCGTAAAAAATTCAAGTACGAAAGATGCGGCAAAATCATCACCCTGAATTCAATTCGATTTTGATTCAAGAATGAAGTAGGTCAGGTACAATTTTGTTATACAGTCTTGACTTAACACCAACAGAGAAAGTTTTTCATTCAATCTTTCTAATTAATTAATTAGTGAACTTTTTCTATAACAGGTCTTACGTATGGAGAATTATCGCTGGCAAAGATGAACGAACTACTGATATGCCTCAGAAATTTAAAATTGCAGCCACGTAATAATGCGGGAAATACCAGCCTATCATTTTTTTAAGCTGACAAGTCTCCAGAATGGCAAATAACAATGCAAGTTGACCTATTGGCAATTGGTGAAAGGTTGACAAACAAAGTGTTTAAAAACAGAATAGTAAATTTATCCAACTGGTTCATAGTACTGAATTGTTTATTAGAGAAAATATGAGTCATATAACGTGTACTTTACTTCGTAATGTAAGCGTGCACGCATACAAATATATGCGCTTCAATCTACTCAACTAAGGTGATTGATTATATGTTTCCAGACTCAGGCACTGCGAGCTATTGGTGAAGTAGGCATCAACGATGTTCTGGCAAATATCTGCTACAAGCTTCTCTTTAATTCTGTAGCACTTTCGTCAGCAAGGAAGAAATCGAAATCTTCTCTTAAAGACACCAATTTCGCAACCTTAATTATAAGTAAGTCATGCGAACATAAAATACATAAAACATATGCAAATTAGAATGTACAAAATCATTGAAAGTGTCATTTTCAATTACAGTGTTCAAGTCTCGCATCCAAATGCGACCGAGGATGAGATAAAAATTGTAGGATCAAGGTGGTTTCCTCAAGCAAAGTACAGATTGGTCAGAAAGGAGTAAGTGAATTAGTTTTGTAAAACTTCAATTGATTTAAGAAACTCTTGAAATTATCCTAAAATTTAGTTGAGCCTCAACTAATGAAGATGAAAATACTATTTTTCATTTTTCATTTGGCCGGTATTATAGCAAACCGCTGAAGTCACAAAGGTAAAAAAGTGGTCAAAAGCCGGTTTTTCTCACTTCCCACCAAAATTTTAAATTTGATAATTTTTTCGAATTTTCAGTAATAGAATAATGAAAAATACATCTTTTTTGTTTCATTAATTTTTTTGTGAGATCAACCGTTTTCGAGAAAAATTTGAAAGTGGCGAAAACTGAAGAAATTTTTTTTTCACATCTTTCAACATCGACATGTATTTTTGATACTATCTACTAAAGGAAATTCTAACCAAATTTATTTTAGTGTTATTAACCCTAAACGGGCCACTTGAGACACTCTAGAGAAAAAAACTGCTTTTAGATAAAATTGATAAAATATTATTATATTCGCAATAAGTTTGATTTAAGGGTACTCGTATCTTCATTTCTATCTATTCTTATTCACTTATGATTTATATATCTTATGTATCATGGAAACCTATACTAATTTTGTGAATTTTGACAACTTCGATTCCTCCTACTCGTATATCCGTTGGTCTGCTCCGACGTTCAATTTTTTTCGCTATACGCTCAGCAACTGTTCGATTCTCTTTTCGGTTCAGATCACACAGTCTCGAGGTATAACCCGTAAACATGCGCATGTATGTATTATATGAATTGTCAATATGTATGTAATTTCTACATCTACATTACTTGTTTCCACATTGCCTTTGAGATAGAGTAAGAAACGCTTTTTTTAAACATGGTATCACCCGTGGGTCCAATCTAGAACCTTTTTCATGTAGAAAATAAGCAAAGATGTTATTTAACTAATTTCTCATTCAACGTTCTCCTCTACATCTTGTAGAATACCTGAATAAGCCAGGTTGAATGATGTCTTCTAGACAATTTGCAGGATGTTCTTCTGAATCACTCTCTTCATCCTTAGCTGCTGCTTCTTCTTTCTCTTCCTTCATTGATGCTGATAATTTTTTAATTATGTCTGTTGTCCCAAACTCATCTTCATCCTCATCCTCATCCTCAGAGCCTGCTAAAATTTGTGAAACCTTTTCCCAAGATTTTCCATTACAGCATGAATAGATTATAGAGCTCTTTAGACTTGCCTTCCTGCAGCCACATTTTGAGAAACATCCTGTTTTGCACTCGCTTGATATAAATTGCAATAGTTCCTCCGAAACAGGATCTTTTGTGGTTGTGACTGGAGTAAGTCCGAGTTTACTTTTCTGCCATCTCCGTTCCTTTGGTTTTTTTTTATTGTCATGTCATGCTTGGATTTGATAGTAGGTCCATCACAAGTGTTCTCGTGCAGCTTCTCTTGTAGGTGGCCATGTTTGTAAATCAAATTTACTTTTTGTGACTGATCGTCTGAAATATAGATAGCGAAGAGACTCCAGCGTAGTATTTTATATGGAAGCGCAGTAGAGTGCAAGTAAGAAATTTTCAACTGACTGAGATAGTAACGAGTTCGGAATCTGCATTCGGAAAGTAATGTTGAATCAAAAATGCGCAAGCGCAACAGCTAGAAAAAGTAATCTTGATCGAAGTGCACAAGCGCAACTGCTAGAAAAAGTATTCTTGCTCAAAAAACTCGAGCGCAACAGCTAAATTAAGTCTTTTTGTAACTTCTTTCTACTACGGTTGCAGAATTGTTCACTTTTCGCATGCTATACATACCTCGAAAATCGAACATTCAGTGCATTCGTAACAAAAAGTTAATTTATTCCACAAACATTGCTATCTGCAAGAGAAGCTTCACGAGAATATTCGTTATGGACCTACCATCAAGTCAAAGCATGGCATGGCGATAAAAAAAATCTAGAGGAATGAGGCTGGCAGAAAAGTAAACTCGAACTCACTCCATTCATAACCACAAAAGATCCTGCTCCAAAGAAAACATTGCAATTCATTTCAAACAATTGCGAAACAGGATGTTGTTCAAAATGTGGCTGCAAGAAAGTGCAGGAAAGTGCAGATAAGTGCTTTATAATCTGCTCATTCTGTAATGTAAACTCCTGAGAAAACGTTTCGTAAATTTTAGCAGACTCTAAGGAAAAAGAGAAAAATGAAGATGAGCTTGGAACAATAGGCATAATTGAAACGTTATCAGCATAAATAGAAGATAAAAAAGAAAAAAGAGAAGTAGCAGCTGAGGATAAGGAGAGTGATTCAGAAGAACATCCTGCAGATTGTCAAGAAGACATCAATCAACATCAAAATTGACATTTTTGCAAATTGCGAAAAAGCGCTCCGCTTTCCTCTACCATAATTCGTAAAATTTTAATCTGAGAAGAATTCGTTCGGAACAGAAGTGACATGAAACTTTGTGCTCTACAACTTTGTACGAAAATACTTTTGCTGTAAAATGGAGTGAAAATGAGATATTCCCAAAAAAAACTGGTTTTGGCCGCCATTTTCAAGATAGCGATGTTAGCAAGAACTTCATACAGGTACGTGGGATCTTTATTTTGTATTCCGACCTTTCGTAAGCTCAGCCTTTTTTATCTCTATTGACTGGACTGAAAGGTATATAGGCCCGGTAGATGTTCCGTATACCGCAAAAGTGTGAAAGAGAGTTCATAGATGATGCCTCCCCGAAGAAAAAGCACTAAAAGTGAAAAAAAGGAGGATGATGATTCCAGGAAAGCTGGAGCTAAATTGACTTTGTATCGCGAAAGTGAGGATTAACATAAGGAACATGATGCGGATTTTGCGAATGAATTCCAATCTATGAATGCACTGCCTGAGCCAGAAACACCCAAATGTAGTCAGCAGAAGCACTCCTTGAAACGCACAGCTATTGTAGCTGCTCGCTATGAAATTGGTCATCGTGCTGCAGCAAGTTTAATCACTGCTGTCTTGGAAGATCGCGGGATCGTGACTTCTAAAGGCACTTTCAAATTTTCAGACAAAAAATAAAGTCGGAAGAGATTTGAAGAGAGCAACGGAGAATTTGCAGAAAGAGGATCAGGTTTCAAATCTTCGTGAATTGTATTTCGATCATCAAAAAGATCTTACTTTGGTTCTAAATGAAGTGAACGATAAGTATTATCAAAGTAACATCCGTAAAAAAAACTGTTTTAAATAGAGGCCGTCTTTCTGGAGTGATTCGCTTTATTGAAATTTACTTGAAGATACCAGTGCAATGGCGCGTCTGTTTGCTTCATACAAACGAGCTACCATTGTGGCATTTACTGCAGGTCTTAAATGAGCAGACAGCCGGCCCTTACTCATATTCTGGTCCTATCCGTCAAGTTATTTAAAACTGTGAGCATCGACCTGTCGTTAAATTTCCTGCGATTGATGCTCCTATCCCTCAAGTCGATGTGGAATTTTGAGTACGGACCAAAAGTATATGTTCGAGATGCTCTGCGCGATTGTCTCGGAAAACTGTTTTGACGACCTAGGTGCTCGAAATCCTGACAAATTGAATCTTGCTAGATGGATCACAAATTCCAACAGAAATATTCGAGAATATGTGTCAAATTCTAATCCCTCCATCCCCACATGTCGAAATTGTTACTTCCATACTCGTAGGTAGGGTATACATCCAAGTCAGGTTTGCAATCAAGGTTCACCATTCTATCAAGGATGCAGCGAAGCATGTATGAAAAATGATATCTCTTTTAAGATATTTTAAGAAGGATGTCAGACTTATCATTAACAAAGTCATTCAGGCAATACAAAGAGAGAGAAAGAGAATCCGAGAACCTGATGATTAAGAACCAAAAAGCAATGAGAGGAAGAGGCAGGCCTTGGAAGAAATCAGAAGCAGAACTCTTGGGAATCAGAGAATATAAAGTTTCAATTCTCATCTTTGAAGCGGAAGTACATTACGACCCGATAAATTGGGAATCAGAAACCATCACAGCACCACCGATTCTGTCTCATATTTCAAATGAAGACTTACGACTCTTTATAAATGGTCATCGTGTACCAGAAATTGAATTTCAAGAATTTTCTTATCACACACAGGGTGTGGAGAGGTACGTCAAATTTGTGACGGAGGCTTTTATAAGGAGTTGTGAAAAATAGTATTTTATTTGCTCCTCCATAATAAACAAAGATTATTCTTTTATCTGCAAACTTCGAATTGTTATTAAACTACAAAGTGCGGCCCCCTGATGGAGTTCCTGAGCTGGGCCGCCTCTTCAATCGTTCCTCCTGTAAAATGTATCTCCCGCACGTTGGGTCCCTTCCTTCGCGGACTCTCACGTATAGACCTTTGCAATAAAATCGACAGCATCTAATTGTCCAATTTGGTAAGGTTGTTGGGTTGGGCATGGGCGGGACTCGAAATGCAGCCACTTCCTCGTCGTGAATCCTATGGATTGTATACGATATCATCAAATGGTATTCACACAAACTGAGAACTGCATAATTAATTGAAACCCACAGCGACATGACATTTAACAAATTTTTTAAACCGGTCTTTCAACCATTTTTTTCACTTTGCGACCTAGGCGGCTTGCTGTAATGCTGACCAAACAAAAAAATTGTACTTTCGTCCTGAGTAGTTGAGGCCACTTTTTTCAGATAGTCGGGAATCTATTGGCCTAAAGTCGCTATTTTCGGCTCGCCCTAAAAGGTAATATGAAAAAAAGATACTAAAATATAAGTCTTCATTTTGCTGTCCGTATTTGACTAAAAAGAAAAAAGAAATCTTATCCTTTAAAGTGAGAAGAAGAATATTTCAAATTCTATGTTTCTGAGATTTTCCATTTCGTCAAGTTATAATGTTTTTTACATGCCTCTGACGTCACATTTTGCCGTCCATGAACGGTAATGAGAACATTGTCGTCCGCGCACGGACAAAATGCGACGTCCTCGGCATGTAAAGTATCGTGTGCACCTCAGATGACATATTTTGCCATCCGCGGTACACAATCTACTATTAACTCAATTACTTTCCTGTATTGGTTTTTTAGCGTGGAATTAACCAAAATTGCGTCAACTTCTGTTTATTTAATGTTACCTCGAAATTCACTGATCAGCGAAATGACAGTTCCTCCTATAAATATTGCTGCAAAATGCACGTGTACATATCATAACTCTGCATTGTTTCTGCATCAAAAGAAAGGTTAGTACTTAAATAATCGCAAGCTCTTAATATGATTTGTGAAATGCATTTACGAGGTCAAATTAAGATAGCGAGTGGAATATATCTATAATCTTATGATACATAATTTCCATTTCGAACGAAAACCTTTTCATTGGCGATTAGTTTCCTCCATTTTGAGAAAAATGCGAATTTTTAGTGGAAGTCTACTCTTTACGTTAGCAGTTTTCCTTAATTCTATTGGTAAATATTATATAAATCATCTTATAATGTAATATTTATATTATTTTATATTTGTAATAATCATCTTTGAATTCATTAATTCACTTTGTCCACATTGAACCTCCTACTTACTTTCAAGATTCTAATTTAAGAATAATATAATTTCCCAACGAAGCTTGGAATTGTTTAATTTGTAACGCTTCAAATTTGAAATCATTAATTCTGAAAGTTTCCAATTAAGAAGCACATAATTTTTACTGTTTTCAGAATAATCAAGCTTTAAAGGATTGCAATATTTTAAATTCTTCTATTTTGAACGGTGAAAATTACAGCGGTCTTTTTTTGGACCTTCAGGTCAAAAAATCCACATTTAATTATTTATTCGTGAAAATAAGCATTTAGTAGGTTTTGGAGGTATAATATCTTCTCCAACGATTTATGACTCTTTTAATATCAATTAAAAAAATATTGTCCTATTTTTGAAATCTTTATCTAAATTCATTCAATTTCGAGATCCTTCAATAATTCAAAATAAAATTGTTCAACTTAAACGCTTTGAATAAGAAATAATACAATTTCAACTCCCTTCTAATGAAATTGTCCAATTCTCAAAATTTTGGTTTGAAACTTTTCAATCTCAAACCCTTTCAATTTCAAATTATTCTACTTCATAGCTTTTATTTAGAAATGGTATAAGCTAAATTCCTTTTCATATAGAACGAAATACTGCCGCATTTTTCAATATTTTACCATTATTTAAAATTGTTTGATTTGTTACGTTTTCAATTCATAATATATTTGTTAACTTCAAACGCTCTCTATTCGAAATTGTTAATGATTAATTATTGTTTCAGAGACTTTTTGAACTCTTAAAATTAGGGTTTCGAAGCCCCGGCAGAAGGGAAGCAGGGGAGTTGAGGGGGAGTAGTGAGGGGAAATTAGGGGAGTGGTAGTGACGGATTGCTAGAGGGGTGAGGGGATGAGTGAGTGGTGGGGCGATTGAATGTGCGTTGGCGTAGAGAGGTTTGTTGGAGTGGGAAGGGGGTGAGGGGGTGGTGGGGGAAGTTATGATCGGATAGAATCACCTTCAAATAACTAAATATAAGACATTCCCCATCACTTTCTTCCTCAACTATTTTTCTTTAATTTCAGAAGGACAATGATGTCAATGGAAACAGTGAATTCAAAAATTTGGAAATTGAAAGATTTGAACCTATGCAAAATTTTGCGTTTTTTTTATCTGTATGATCATTTTCTAAATGTGTCATTAGCAATGGAAGTTTATAGAAGTTAAGCATTTTAAATACTATCTTAAAAAGTTTACGAAACCCTTTTTTGTAAGCACACGTCGCCTACTTTTACTATTTTTTTAAATTGGTTTAATAATGGGCTTTTAAATTGTTTATATTTTTAATGTTAGTATAAGTGGCTTCTCAAAGAATACGGTGTCGAAGAAACATTCATTGACAAGAGTAAAAAAAATTTGCTGAGATGGTTTCGACACCTTGAGAGAATTGATGAAGGACGTTTAACAAAGCAATTGTATTTAGTCAAGGCGAGTGGTTGCTTACCCAGAGGTAGACCGAAGAAAAAATGGTTGGAATGTGTAAAACAGACTTTCGAGCGAAAAGATATAAAGATTCGTAGAAACACAAGAGCCTGCAAGAAAAGATCTATGGATATAAAGGAAGCAGAAAATGTATGCAAGGATAGAGATGTATAGAGGACAATTGTTTTTGAGAAGAAGAGTGACGCTTGAAACGTAAAATTTTGAATACTAATGGACCCCTGTGAAGAGCTTCGTCTAGCGGAAGTGTTTGAGATAAAAAGTATGGATCTTCCTAGGGTTCATCAGTCAGCTTCAGTGTTTATGTGTTAATCATGATGTTTGATGTCTGTGTGAAGCTCTTCACCTGGGGTGATTGCTAGAGAGATTGATCAGTGATCCGTGTCGGAGCGATGTTGTCGAAAAAGTGTATCGTTTGAATCAGTCAAAATTTTGTGAACTACACTGAACGTCCCTAATGAGTCAGTCCACAATGTGTCATTCCGAGAATTTCGTTCGAGGATTAGGGGTCCAAGGTGTACAAAGAGCAGCACTCTAAAGCCAACAAACTCGTCCAGTACCATACTAACAAAGCCGTCAGTATCCCAAGAACATAATTTTGTCAGTTCGCACGGTCCGCACTTCGCTTCATTCACTTTCAGTGCTTAGGTTATGTGTCACATAATGTCGCAGGAAAACGAGAAGCAGCGTTTATCCTTCGAAACGAACAAACATTTGAAGAAATTTGATAATCATTTTTTATTGAGAACGAAAATCACATAAAAATGGTTCGTCAAGCCCTGATTGTTGACATTGGAGTCGGTCCGTCATGTGTCCAGGGCCATTTTAGGCAAGAACCAAAGTCGAACTCTTATGGGGCTTTGAGTGTATATGAGATCCGTTTATCGCAAAAATGATATATGAAATTGGAAGCAACCCCATTTATAAAAAGTGAATTGTAAGTATTAAAATTAATTCGTTTCTATATTTCTTTTTGCAGGATCGAGTTCAAGTATCGACTTCGATCTGGAAACTTTTGATTCTCTTCCCTCTGCTGCCCCAAGGGCTGATCCTGCCAGATATCCTATTAGTCGTCCTCATGAGAAATATCCTATCCCTCCTGGCTATCAGATTAAAAATGTGAAAACTCGTGACCTTCTTCGCGTAGGGTATGGAGATCCAGGGAGTCGAGTTTTCGGGATGAGCCTACCTACCAGGGTACTAGTATCATCGGAAAAATACATCGTTGGAAAATTGAATTCTTATGGTGTTTTGCTAAGTCTGTATCAAACAGTAGTATATGGCCGCCATCCGATTAAAGTACGCTTGTACAACGGCAACATTACCTTAATCTCCGAAGGAGAAATTGAAATTTTACCTTTTAACCGTGCGATTGGGTAAAAATTGCACTTATATTATTTCAAGCAAAAACGAAATGTATAGCTAAGACAGTGAAATAAAAATACATACATAAGGTAACGGGCTGTATTATGGAACGCCGTCTTGATTGTGTCCCCTTGTTGGAACAGCGCTAGAAATAGTGAGATAAAAAAAAAAGAATTATCTACAAACTTATATAAAAATTTCATCGGCTTTTACAAACATTTTTGTTTATAATTGGAAAAAGAAATTCATTTATTGGTATTT
>JAUMHM010000004.1:4381405-4391880 GCA_032362435.1 Melikaiella ostensackeni
GCATAATACCAATCCTATTTGGCTTTCCGCACTCCCGGGTTTTTTGAAAAAGACTTGATTGGCCAATCAAGTTTGACCAGTCCTCACGGGGGCGCTCTGACCAATCACAGGCATCGTAGAGAGTATATATAAGAACAACATAACATAAAGCTTCAGTTTCAGGTTAGCCCTGAAGAAGTGAACTGCAATGTTCACGAAATGTCAGCAATATTCGTAGTTTTGCACGCAATTAAAACCGGAAACACCTCCTTTTATTATAGATTCAAAGTTATTTATTATTTTAATTTAGCATTTCACGGTTACATTTTGTTTTCGTCCTTGCCATTTCTATTGCGTAATATAGTTTTTACGTGAAGAAAAAACAGGGATCATATAGTGGGCTTTCTCTTTCTCTTTGCCTCTCTATCCCTTTCCCTAATTCCTGTCCTACCAACGTTGAGGCCGTTCCAGAGCTGTAGTGGTTCATGTCCGTGCTAAATCGAGGAGTTCTAAGCCAGCCTTCTGAGCCACTTTTACTAGAAGGATTCTAACTCAAGCATTCGAAATTCTAGAATAGGTAATACAGCATTGCAGATGCTCTTTTCAGCACCTTCTATTTTTTAATAAGAATATATAGATGCTTTTTTAACTTCTAAAACTTAATTTCAAACCAATACAATTTCAACGCAGGTCATGAGTACATAGCTCAGTCAGTAACACCAATTTACTTTTTAAGCGAAACAATTTCAAGACAGCCCACAATACACCTTTTTATGATAAAGAAAACAGGGATAAATAATAATAATAATAATAATAATAATAATAATAATATCAGTGATGAAGAAGACGTTGCAGATGAAAATATCATCTATCATTTCGCATGGATCAGATACTTAACTCGATTGGTGAAATCACAACTAACGAATAGTAAATCTCACATACAGGTATGGTTATGTAAAAGATGTTTTTAATATATTTTAAATATAAATATGCTTTTCAGAAAACATAAAAGGGATTATCACTGAAACTCATGCAAACAATTCATGAAATATGAGAAGCTTCATTTCAATAGTAGAATTGCTTCGATTTTGGATAAGTGGATTTAAAAAAACATACCTAAGAGTGATAAAGTTTTTATAGTTGTAGTCAAGTTTTGTGAAACATATAATTGATATGTTAGAGAAAATGTATAATACATATTACGGTGGGGCTGAGCCAACTTTAATTGCAAGGTCCTTGCAAATGAGATATTCGGCTCGATTATGGTAGTCTATAATCCCACGGACATTTTAAGATCAGAAACGAAAAATCCCATTGAGCTCTTTTTGGTAAAGTCGATTTTTTTGCTCAAAGTATTTCAGAATAAAAAAAAATAATTTAATTATAAAGTCTTTGCATACGGGATTGCCCAAGTGATTGTGGTAGTCTGTAATCCCAGACATTTTAAGGCCAGAAACAAAAAAAAAACATAAGGCCCTCTTTTAAAATGTCGATTTTTATGTTCAAAATATTAAAAAGTAAAAAATTATTGTTGTCACTTATTTTGTGTTTATGTTATGAAATATACATTCTGAGACCTAGGCCGTAAACAGAAAGCATTCATGTTCCAGAAATTTATAATCAGTTGGACTATATATGGAACAAAATAGTTTCTCGTGTGTTTTGAATATTTTAACAGCGAACTTTTTATAAAATAAATTGTTGTTACTGACTAAGCTATGTACTCATGACCTATGTTAAAATTGCACTGATTTAAAATTAAGTTTTACAAGATAAAAAGCATCTATATATTTTTGTTAAAAGATGGAAGGTGCTGAAAAGAACATCTCTTATGTTGTATTACATCGTCTAGAATTTCGAAGGCTCGAGTCAGAATCCGTCTTGTAAAAGTGGCTCATATGTCTAGCTGAAAACTCCTCGATTTAGCACGGACATGAACCACTACAGCTGTGGAACAGTCTCAATGTTGGTAGGACAGGAATTTAAGAGATTGATAGAGAGGCAGAGAGAGAGCACGTTATATCATCCTTCTTTTTTCTTCATATAAAAACTATATGACGCAGTAGAAATGGCAAGGACAAAAACAAAATGTAACGTTGAAATGCGAAATTGAAATAATAAATAACCTTGAATACGTTTACAAAAAGTACATTTTACATTTATGACTCATTTTCTTTCTTTATCTGTTCACATATTTTCCTCTTTCTCTTAACATTCTAGACTGCAGAAGAACGTTTTTCATGAATTATTTGCGTATTAAAAAAAAACGCTTTCTAATTAAATTAGTCGTCATTATTCAGAAAGAAAACAGTAAATCAAATTTATAGACAAAACAAAATGTCATGCATACCTGCCAATACCAAATTACACTTGAACACCTGCAGCTTATGCAATTGAATGAAGACAGGCATTTTTTAACTGAATGTGTTTTCTCTGAAGAAACAATAAATCAGCCTTGTTTTCTTCATATAAACCATATTACGCAGTAGAAAAATACGAGGACAAAATACCTGTATTACCTTGAAATGCGCCAATAAAATCATAAAAAACCTTGAATACGTTACTGCAAATACGTTTTACGTTAATTTTTTTATATATTCATCTATTTCCCTCTTTCTCTTGAAATTCTAGAAGGTTCTACGTTATAATCCACACGTCTAGACTTTATGATCTATAAGCAAGCAATACTTTACTGGTAAGAATATCATCGAAATCGTTTTATCAAATAATATTTACAACAGTCACTAAAAGTTCTTCTAGAAAAATCTTATTTTGATACATAATAATCGTCTGGCTTTAAAAAATCTATATATTAAAGTTAAAGAGCGTGCGTTAAATCTCGAATAAAATGGACGCAGCCTTATCCCGAACTTTGAAAATGTTTCAAATATCATATTACAGGCTACACGTCTAGGGCAGATGCATTGAGCCTCGCACTGATTTAAAATGGTGCTAAAAAGAATGTACACAAAACTTTCTATAAAATGTGTGCTGCCTTCAACGGTCAGTGCATCAATGCTTCTACAATCTAATTACGTCTAGATGTTATATTCTAGATTGTGACGTAGATCTTGAAAACAGAACTCTAATTGCTTTATTTCTTTACATGTCTTTCTAATCGACGCTGTTCGATTGACTTTGAATATATTTTTTAATTTTAATTATATTACCCTCTTGGTCTTAAGATTGCATTATAATCAACACGTACAGACACGTCTTGTATATAACGTTTTGTAACGTAAGTATGTAATGCGTCATTAAAATCATGAATTTTTAAGTAGGTTCTGCATTATAATCAACATGACTGGGATACAACGTTTTGCAAAAAGAATATGGAATGCGTCATTAAGATCATAAGTAAGCATGAATCTGTTTACGCGAATTTCGTTTCTAACACTTGCACAATATCATGTTATGACGTTATCAAGAACATTCTAGAAGCTTAGCACGGACACGAACCACTACAGCTGTGGAATGTTCTGGATGTTAATAAGGCAGGAATTTAAGAAAGAGGGAGAGAGATAAATCAAAATAAAACCTTGAAATGCTAAGTTGAGATAATAAATAACCTTGAATCTGTTTACGCAAAATTCGTTTCACAGAATTGCCCAATATCATTCTGTGACGTCATCAAGAACATTCTAGAAGCTTAGCACGGACACGAACCACTGCAGCTGTTGAACGTTCTAGGTGTTATTAGGGCAGGAATTTGAGAGAGAGAGAGAGAGAGAGAGAGAGAGAGCACGCGCATTACATCATCCTTGTTTTCTTTCAGTTATATAACGCAGTAGAAAATATAAGGGTGAATCAAAATATAACCTTGAAGTGCTAAATTGAGATAATAAACAACCTTGAATCTGTTTACGCAAAAATTCGTTCCACAGAATTGTGCAATATCATTCTATGACGTCATCAAGAACAATCTAGAAGCTAAGCACGGACACGAACCACAACAAATGTGTGGGACCTTCTTGATGTCAATAAGGCATGGATTGAAGAGAGGGGAAGAGAGGGGGAGAGCCAAATCAAAATATAACCTTGAAATGCTAAATTGAGATAATAAATAACCTTGAATCTGTTCACGCGAAATTCGTTTTACAGAATTGCGCAATATCATTCTATGATGTCGTCAAGAACATTCTAGAAGCTTAACACAGACACGAACCACTACAGCTGTGGAACCTTCTTGATGTCAATAAGGCATGCATTTAAGAGAGGGGGAGAGCGAAGGAGGGACACATCAAAATATAACCTTGAAATGCTAAATTGAAGTAATAAATAACCTTGAATCTGTTAGCGCAAGATTCGTTTCACAAAATTGCGCAATATCATTCTATGACGTCATCAAGAACATTCTAGAAGCTTATCACACACACGAACCACTACAGCTGTGGAACGTTCCCGATGTCATTAGGGCAGGAGTTAGAGAGAGGGGGGGGGCGAGAGAGAGCGAGAGAGAGAGCGTGCACGCGTATTACATCATCCTTGTTTTCTTCCAGTTATATCGAGCAGTAGAAAATATGAAGATGAATCAAAATATAACCTTGAGATACTAAATTGAGGTAATAAATAACCTTGAATCTGTTTACGCAAAATCCATATCTCTCACAAACACGCATTAACACTAGCTCACTCACGCGGACACTCACTAACACGTGTGTATTCAGACTCCGTCTTGTAAAAAGTGAGCAAAAGTGTGGTCCAGAGTCCGTCTTGTAATATGTATCCAGAGTCCGTCTTGTAATGTGTATCCAGAGTCCGTCTTGTAATGTGTACCCAGAGTCCGTCTTGTAATGTGTATCCAGAGTCCGTCTTCTAATGTGTATCCAGACTCCGTATTACTTTTTGGATTAGGAACCAATAGGAACGCCCTTACTTATCTACTTGACTCCTATGATTGTACACAGGAGTTACGCTTTTTTAAAACGCACTTCGTTATTTACTCGAATCTTTTTAGCAGCCGTTGATTTCATGGAGCTCAATGCAACAGACATATTAAATAACTTTGCATTAATCGACCGTAGGATTTCAAAACTTACGTATTTTCATAGCTACCGTGAGATCGTGTTGTTTTACACCTTGTATAAATATGAAAAATGGTAAATAAATGTTGCATAAAGACGCCGTAATATTGTCGCGTTCCGCCGGAATCATAACATCACGTTGGCGGTTGTCGCGTGGGGTTCCCCTAAATTGGAGCCTCATACCAGCTAGTCTTTCTACAACATCCGCGCTTATTTTTGCCTTATAAACTCAACAAAGCTAGAAAAATTTCAGACTCTGTGTAATTTCAAAACAATTGAGTTTTTTTTTGTCATAAATTCAGAACTTGTCTGAATTCCCTTCAGTTTGTATCATCACCGGATTTTCGGAAGGTCAAAATTCAAATTTTGCAAGCTGCCACTGTTTCTGAAGATAAAAAATACATTCAAAGCTGAAAGAAATTACTCCCAATTATTCACTGTTTACTAATCTGCACGATCAGCTGTGATCTATTTTCAATCCTGTGTGTAAATTAGCTTCCCATTCCATCGAAACTTAGCTTGAAAAATCAAGATTGATATTCCGATTTCCGAATGCCCGAGAAAAACGAGACGGGGCACTTTTCATCTGTCGAATACCATCGTAACCTGACTATCATTTTTTTTGACGAACCTACGCACAGCTGCATTAAAAAAAGTAATATCCACGCGTTTGAAAAGCTGCATAAAAGGTGAAAAAACGTCACGCCTTTATGAACCACGCCGATGAACCAGAGTTTGCGAACGTTTTGACAGGCGCCACTGGAACTCTGTGGCAGTCGTTAATTTTTAATGCTTTCGACGGAAAAAAGCGTCGATATAAAATTTGATGCAAGCCCTCGTCCGGGTGCGATGAAAAAACATTTTTTATTGTTCCTTCATAACAAGCGACGCATCTCGCGGCGTTCACTCGTTAATGGAAATTCGTGTCGGTGATCATTCGTTCGTTCTTTGATTCTATCGATTCAGCCGCATCGAATACCACTGGCAGAGAGAATAATTAACGATATCCTGTATCTCCTACGGTCACGATTCTTTTTTTTTTTTTAATTTTTTCGGTTGGTTTATCGCCTCAACACAGGTGCACGGAAGTTAAATAAATGGGAGAACCAACACTAGATCACTAAGGGCCTCCTATCTAGTTGTAGAAGTTATATTTGTGAGGAAGTATGCGAATTTATTTCCAATATGAATTTGCATATCATTTATTCGTATTTGATTAATAATTAATTACCGGTACGACACGTGACATCTATTAAAAGCTCAATTATAGTTATTTCACGCTCACTTTCGAACTACGGGGAAGGTGTCAGATCACCTGATGGTAGTCATTTATTAGTCATACTAATAAATGGTATGCAAAATTTAGAGCAATTTTCCACTTTTTTTGTCATTGAAGGATCGTTTTTTCAAGACGCATTTTCTACATTTTATGGATTTCCAATGTTTTATTCAGCAGTTCAAATATTTTTTCATATGCAGTTACAGCAATGGGACCATTTGCCTATCGGGCTAGGTTATGTTCCGTACTAAGTCGGTATTGCTGAAGTTTACATTGTCAAAAGTCAATAATGTAGATTGTTCTAAGTTATACTTAAAAAAATATACTTTTACTTTTTTCAGGAACTAAGCAGTCAATATCTGGATCCCGTCGAGATTTTTCGGGGGATTCCGTACGCTGCGCCACCCGTGGGAAATTTGCGTATGAAGCCACCTCTACCGCCACTACCTTGGGCGGGAATAAAACTTGCAGACTCTTTCGGGTCCGTGTGTCCCCAAAAGTTTCCGGATATCAGCAACATGACATTATCACTTACTTATATGCCGAAAAGCCGATATACGCAACTCCAGAGATTTTTAACTTTTCTGACCAATCAGAGCGAAGACTGCCTTTTCTTGAACCTGTACATTCCTGGAAGCGGTGAGTACTGTCAGCTAGTTAACTATTCAAGAAAATTTATTCTGATCTAAAGCTTATTCAAGAATAGAAAATTGAAGGGTCAGTCCACAATGGGAGTCATGAACGTGGACGTTCGAACGTATATGCGTATTTGTCATCATACGTACATTGTTGCCAACTGCCAAGCAATTTTGCCATTTCGTTTTTTTCGTTTTCTCGCTGCGACAGTTGGTAATAACGTGCGTATGACATCAAATGCGCACATACGTTCGAACGTCGACGTTGACGACTCCCATAGTGGACTGGCCCTGAAAATCTGAACACATAGATTGATCAATTATCCCGTGTTTTCAGTCAGGGATTGAGGCATTTTTCAACAGACCTAATTAGGCTGGACACCCAAAACTCAGAGCGTATATCGCCACTCCTTTGGACTCCTTAAGGCGCATGTTTTCTATAATTTTGTGTTGTTCATGGCGATCAGGATGATCAGCTATTGGCTAAACTTGGCACATGTGTGGAAAAATAACTTCCACTGATGCCCGAAATTTCAGCCAACAGCTGCTCGCCATGAATAATAGAATTTAAAAAATGCTAGAAAACGTGCGCTGTAAGGGGTCAAAAGAAGTGGCAACATCTGCTCTGAGTTTTGGGTGTCCAGCCTAATTCTATCAAACTTTTCGTTCTCTTGAATGTTCTCAATATCTCACTTTGTATTTAAAATTTGGTAAAAGTGTTTAAAAATCGTAAGTTAAAATTCCGTATCTTTGTGAAATTAATATTTATTTTAAAATAAATGTGCTTGAACTTCAAAGTGTGAAACAAGAGATAAATACTACATTATTTCTTGCTTGGTGAACTCTTAAAATGAAAAGAAATCTGCTTCCAAGTTCAATAGATTCTTCAAAGTTTCCAGCTCCACAATTCTTGTTCTATTTTCATAATTCACTTAGTTGCTCCATAAAAACAGTAATTTTACCTGTCACCTCGGTATGTCGACGACTGTCTCTGAAGCCTCTCGTTGGGAAAAGGATATCCTCTCTCCTTAATGAATTCTCAGTCCGGCTAATTCACTCACGTAATTTTCTGCGACTTTGTAACCAAGTCAGTCTGGACCTTTGAAGCGAGCGAGGGAATCTTTACTTCAGTTATAGTCCACAATTAAGGGAAGCTCAGACTCCCACAGGGTCGGTTAATTAATTGCCGCCAGCTGTCACTTCGAGACTCCATATCATGGATTTAATAAAGAACGCCTCGGGTTTTTATTCCGGAAAAACCAACGGGAAAGTGGAAAGCTCGTAAATAGGCGAGGTTTTTTAAGGATTCATTAAAATGAATCTACCGAGCTGTTCTGATTTAATTTTAATTAATTTGAATTTTGATAAGTAATTTAATTATATGTAATGAGACCCGTTGATCAATTTTAGTGCGTAGTACATTATAACTTTAAAGATTGATGTACCTACCGCTAGAAGTAATTATAATATAAGAAGGTCTAATCAAAAGACGCTCTTTAGAAGCCTGAAATTCTCACTTAACTTTTTAATTTTCTCTTTTGCAAACAGCGCTCTTTTTAGTTACCCTCACAAAGTTTCACTTTCTTCAATACTTTTTTTAGCTTCAAAGTAACAGCAGTTTCAAAGCAAAGTAAAAGAGATGCATTCATGTTATGAAAATTATTTTTCTTATTTTCACATAGGATCACGAGGAGTGGATGCGCCCTACGCAGTCGTGGTATACGTTCACGGTGAAAGCTTTGAATGGGGATCCGGCAATTTTTACGACGGGTCCGTTCTTGCCAGTGCAGGCCACGTTATTTTAATCACCCTCAATTATCGCCTTGGATTATTAGGTGAGTTTCTTCGAATTATAACAAAATTCTTAAACAGTATTCATATTAAATGTATTATACGGAACCTTCAAAAAGTACTCTACTTAAGTTATTAGGAATTTAAATCTATTTGATCGAATCTATTTCAAATCAGGTAGGTTTTACACTTGAAGTCGCAGAATCTCTCAGCGACAAAATATATTGTTTTTTAAGAGGAAATTAGGCGACGAGCATTTTTCCGATTTAAGAAAAAAATTTTCATGAAGATACGAATATTTTAATTTTGACCTGCATGTTTAAAAAACACACTTTTTTTAAATTTTATGGTTCTTGTTCTAATCCGGATATTTCTTGTTAAAGTTAGCCCAGGGGCAGTCTGGGCCAGGACAACCGGGAAAATGCCTGGTGGGCCCCGGCGAATATTTTCCTCAACACGGGGAAAACTTTTCCACTAAGTGCATGAGAGCCCCTGCAGTAATTTCAGATTTTTTTTTTAAAGGAAAACATTCTCATAAAATTCTTTGCAAATTCAAATACAAGATTCTTGTCTTCACCGCAGCCGGGATGTATATATTCTAGGATTTTCAAATATTGAGCTGTTGGGGCCCCCACAGAACTCAGATGATTTAGACGAAAACTTTCGTAAAATTTTTTGCAAATTTCGATACAAGATTCTCGTCTTGACCGCGGCCGGGATATATATATGCTAGGATTTTTAAATATTGAGCTATTGGGGCCCCCACAGTACTCTCAGATGATGTAAACGAAAACTCTCGTAAAATTTTTCGCAAATTTTAATACAAGATTCTCGCCTTGACCGCGGCCGGGATGTATATATTTTAGGATTCTTAAATATTGACCTGTTGAGACCCCCACAGTACTCTCAGATGATGTAAACGAAAACTCTCGTAAAATTTTTCGCAAATTTTAATACAGGATTCTTGTCTTGACCGTGGCTGGGATGTATATATTCTAGGGTTTTGAATAACGGAAATCAAGCTTTTTCAGGAAGAAGCAAAAAAACCCAAAAAACTATCGAGATTATATAAAATGTTGTTTCAGTGTTTCGCAACGGTATTTTTTCCATACAACAACGTACAAAAAGGTTTTTCTTGTTTATAAGTTGTTGCTGAAATTATCATGCACTTAAGATTAATTCGAAAATAAAATAAATGTACACCTAGTTCATTTCCTGTCATTAAAACTCTGAAAAATTGACTATCGAGAAATTTCTGCATTACTTATTACTACTTAATCATGTAACAAATAATTGTAGTTCGGGCCCCTTTTTCTCAAACACCCGGGGGCCCTTTGACCCCCAGGCCGCCCCTGAGTTAGCCTTCTGTAAGGAAGATATCCTGTGATTTTGCACATCCACAAAAATTCCTACGAAAAATGCCTCTTGCTCTTTTATGATCGACAACTTGCATTGTCTATGAAAAAAAATCGAAAATTATATTTTCAAGAAAAAAAATTCTCTCGGCCACAAAAATGGATTTGCCCGCATATAAATGATACGATGCCTCCCTTTTATTAGCAGAAATTTTTTAAAATATTGCAATATTTTTTTTAAACTTCATGCTTATATAAGGAAGGCATCCTATCAACTCTATGTGGGCTTAATTTTTTCAAAATGTTTTGAAGTGAAACTTCTTATGGCGCGTAGCAAAAAAAAAATGGGGAGTGAAATGGATGGACCGTGGTCCGTAAGATCGTAAGACCGGATGGATAGAGGAAGACGGAC
>JAUMHM010000004.1:4414265-4427537 GCA_032362435.1 Melikaiella ostensackeni
CGTGATGAAATTCTCATCTTTAGCACTTTCCGAATTTGTGGTCCATCGAAAATGCCTTCTTTCAATTTTGGATCCGATAATTTTGGAAATTTTCGACTGGAATACTCGAAGAAACTTCCTTCTCCCTTAAGGGCTTTGACGAACTGTTTCATTAGACCAAGTTTTGTGTGGAGAGGGGAAAGTAGTACTTTTTTTGGGTCAATCAGAGGATTTGCAATGGTGTTATTAGAACCTGGTTGAAATAATGTTCTCTTTGGTCAGATTTTCTGTTTATAGTGATTGTCTCTATCCCGACTACGCCATAAGCAGAAAAAGCAAGGGTTGTTTGTGAAGTCTGATTGCTGTCCTAGTATGATGTTCAAAATTTTGATATCCCCCGAAACTTACCAATCATATTCTGCATATTTTTTTTTTCTAAAACTAATTCAATATGATAGTATAGCTCTTTCAGCTCCTTCGAATGTGCTATTGGTATGGGAGCAAACACATTAGTATTATGAAGCAGTACTACCTTCAGACTTATTTTAGACTGATAAATGAATAGCCTCCACTTATCAGCTTTATAAATGCCTGACTTCAAATCATTCATCATTTCATTGATGTCATGGCAGTATACCAATGAAAGTTTCTTTGTTTCTGAAAAGTACTTTCTGAAATTCTTCTCTGAGAATTCTGAAATCTCTACAATACTTCGTAATCATGTCTTCTGACAACAAATTTTTATTTTTTAGTACTGATGCAAGGTATTCTGCACCGCCCTTAGGTAATCCTGAGTCTCTTATAAGATCGTTCAATTCTTCTTGCGTCAAAATTTTGGGAAGTCTCTCACTTTCATTGTATGGGATGAAATCGTCATAACGAGAGCTCATTTCTTCTACTTCGGAACCATCGGTAATCTCCAGATCCTTTATTGAACAGATTGACTTTTTTATTTCATCTTTTATGCTATCGTTGATCGGGAACAAAGTTCCGATCGTGTCATCATAATTGCTCCCACCATCAGTCTCGAACGATTTAGTGGGTTTCGTTACTATTGCAACGTCGACAAAGAAATGCTTTTCCTACCTTTTCTAGTAACCCCTGCCAAGTTATTCTTATAAAAATAGCAGTCGTTTTCCGTTAGTGGTTTTCCCCACAAAGTAGGTCTCTTGAATTTCAGGGTTTCACTATGCCGGCTGATATTCCAAAGACTCAATATTATATGGCAACTAGAACATATTTTGTGTGGAACTTATTTCTCATTTTGATCCATAACATCGAGACCAAAACATTCTTTATAAATTTTACGAATCTTTTCAGAAATGAGTTTACGATCGCTCGGAACTTTGTATTTACTACAAATGTAGCAGAATATATCAGGGTTCTTATCGCAAGAAAGTTTAGAAGTGGAAGCTCGAACATTAGTACGATTTAAGAAGCTTTGATTTTTCAAAAGACGATGAACACAGGATTATATAGACTTCAAAGTTCACTATCTCCTAAACTGCTTCTTCTAATTGATTGTGCGTCACAGGTTTTTGGCTCCCTTCTGAACTTCTGATAAGTCACCATTCTAAAATAACTTAAATAATCACGATTGAAGCCTGATGTATTGCTTCCAATTACAGAGTGCAAACTAAAACTGCAAACTGAACATTCATGTACCCTTTTTGTTCCATATGAAGTTCATTCGTATTTTAAAGTCAGCCACTTCTAGTCGTGGGTCGCCTGCAACAAAAGTCTCATTTGTCTATTCTCATTTGTTTCCCTCTTCTCTATTCTCATTTTGTCGTTGCGGTTTTCAGCGGTTGATCTTCCGGGCTTGCGTTTCCAACGCTCAGCATGCTGTTTAGTCGCATCGCATCGTTGACAATTCGCTTGCAATAATTGTTCACCTCTCTCGACTGAGAGAGAATAACCAGAGTGACCCACGAACTCTGAGCTTCCGGTCGCCAATTGAGTGTTACAATCGCAACAAACCAGTGTGGTGCGCTGGCATTTGTCGGATTTCTCAAGTCCCAGTATATTACGGTTTGCCGGGCACTTTCTTCCTCCTTTCAAGAGTTTCAATTTCTCCACTGACAGTAGATTTTCCGACAAGGGTGAACTGCGGGGTGAAGAAAGAAGAATAGTGAGGACGGGGATAAGGTAGAAACGTGGAACAGGGTGGAAAAGCAGACGCCGGATCTTCTCTCCGAGTCGACGCTTTCCGGATCTCCGGCAGTTCCGAAAACGGGGTAAACATCACGTCTGTGGTCGCGTGCAAGCTACAATCAATAAAGTTGTAACGTGGCTTCTTAGCTGAGTTGAGAACCGCAATAAACTTTTCAGAATGCATCTAAGTTCTTGAAATTTGTTTAACCTCATAACAGTCAATATTGATTGTTGAAATCAATTTGGCTCTTATAAGAATTGAAAATAATTGTAACGGGTGCACAATTTTTGAAAATTTCAGACTGCAGAAACCCGTATCCCTTCTTAAGGTCAGGGTTAAAAAAAAATAATTTTGAACGGATGGACAATTTTGGAAAATTTCAAATTGCAGAAACACGTATCCCATCACATCGCACCGTGGCATCTAAGTAGTGAAACTCGATTATTGTCAGACGGCAGTGAAACCTTTCTATGGTCAGGCGATAGTGGGCTCCTTAGACTTTACAGCAGCCGTTAGAGCACAATCTACTAATACGAGTATGGTTTAGTTTTATCAGGACCGAATTGGGATGCAGAATCGGTACAGGAAAAATGTTGCAAACAATTTCACAAACTCAGCTTCCTCTAGGGTAAATTAAAAATTGCATGAATAACTTCTCTCCTTCTATTCGCTTACTCCTGAAACTAGATTAATCAATGTTTACAGTAAAATTTCCAATCAAAAGATTAACATTTTTCCAGTTTCAAATTTTACATTATTAGTTGCATCGAACAAAGTTGAATCATTTTACAGTCGAGTATTCTACATTGAAATTTGAAGAATTTTAAATTAAAAGCCCTCAAAATCGAATTGCAAACTCAACAGATAATACTCTCAAAATCAGTGATGCGGAAAAAGCTAAAACATTAATTAAGCGAACTGCATTAAATCAATTAAGCAATCAAATTAAGTTTCGGTTAAATATTTAGTAGTTAATATAGCATGCCAGTTATCTCTACTTCATTTGTTGTATTTAAGAAAAATATGAATTGAACAGAATCTATTCCTCAGAAGATTTCGAAATTGAGAGAAATTATTTTTTCCAGAAAATACATTAAATTCACAAATTCTGAAGACTTGGAATTGAATATATTCAGAACCACGACCTCTATTTATATCAGGAAAGAAGTTGCTTTTACATGACCTTAATCTAGATAATATCCCTTTCATACCAATTTCTCTCTTCATCACCTTACTATTCATACTCAACTATCAGTCAATGCAAGGGTACTAAGAGGACGACGAAAATCATACATATATTCAAAGAAGCCAAAGAAGTAGTAAGTAGGTGAAGAGGAGAAAGCTGGAATGGGGATTTTGATAACGGGGAATCAAACAATTTTTAATTTATAACATTCAAAGTAGAATAATTGTAGTTCGAAGCTTGATAAATTAAATAATTTGAAATGTGTAGTATTTGAAATTCAAAAATTGTTATTTGAACCATTTCAAATTAATAAAGTTTTTTTAAATTGAAATAATGAGTATATATTTTGATTTTTTATCATTTATATCCTTGCAAATTTTCTTCTAAATTCAAGTATTAAAAATTCGAAATTGAACCATTTATATTGAAAAATTTATTTCAGATGAAAAGCCTTAATATTCGCTCCAAAATAAGAAATAGAAAAACGATTATAGGTTTGAGGTTTTCAATATTGAATAATTAGGTAAAAGCGTTTAAAATAAATAATTTTTAAATTGAATATAGTGAATAATTTTAGATTGAAATATTCAAAATTGTTTGATTTCAAATTTCAATAGTGCAAAAGTTGCAGAATTAGAAGCGGAAGCGTTTCGATAATTTTAATATTATTATTACTTCAGATCGACTAAAATTGAATGATTTTAGTTTGAAGTTTTTAATACTGAAAAGTGTTTAATTAGAGGTGCTTTATATTGAACAAATGTTGATTGAAATGTTACTGGAAAAATTCCAATTGAAGTCCTCCATAGGAACTTGAATTATTTTAAATTAAAGATGTTAAAAATGTAATAATTGTAGTTTGATACTTTATAAGTTGGACAGTTTGAAACTTGAAGTTTGTGGAATAACAAAATTTTTGTTTTCATTGAAAAATTTCATAACCCAAAAACAGGATAATCCTGATGACTGGGTTTACAATTTTACGAGTAGTACCTTTTTCTAGAAATTCTTTGCTTCATTTAACTTTTGATTTCGTAGAAAATCTGTAGCTTTTTAAAAATTTGAATTCGAGAATTATAAAAATGTCAAATAGCAAAGATCAAGTTTAAAAAGAAAGCGTGCAAATTAGAACAATTACGCATTAGATCCACTTCTTACCAATATTTTTTTTCATAAGAGATTTACCTTTAAAGACTCAATTCAAATTTGTACAATACTGAACTTTCGATTATAAAATTGTTCAACTTCAAATATATTTTCAATTTTAAAAGCTTTTAATTTAGAATTTTACCACATTTCATTAATTTTAGCATTATTTTTGAAATACATCAAATTACAAATTGTTCAGTTTTGAAAGCTTGAATTTGAAAATTCAAATAAATGAGAAAAATAGTTCAAAACCGGGGAGAACCATCCTCTTTCCAATTAAAATTTCAACTCATTTAATCTTTCAATTATTATTGCTGGTGTTTTGAAAAATATTATGAAGTGAAAGCTTAAGAAATTAATTTTTTGTAGTACATGCATGACTTCAGACGTTTTTCGTGCCTCTGAAGCGGGGCTAAAGTTCTACTTTTTACTCCGAAGGGAGTATGAACTGACCTATAAATTACCATAAATTACTGAAAATTTCTGGGAATTTATAGTATCTAAAAATTTCCGAAATTTCTTAATTAAAAATTAAATACAAGCGGTTTGATACAAGTTTGAAAAATTGAAGTTAAAAAATCGTTTTTAAACTTTTTTTGGTTTTGAATGGGAAATGGAGGTTCGAGTTTCAAATCAACTTTTATCATACATTGAACGATTGCGGAAAATCTCGCAGTCCTGACAGACCGACCTTGTGCACCAGGACTCTGAAACACATCTTCCTCGAGTAGATTTTATTTTGGATCAAACTTTAAGAGATCGAGGTCATCAACAAAAAGTTTCTTCGTCCTCTCGTCGTTCAATGTGTGATAAAAGTTGGATCAAAACTCAAGTTCCTGGAGGAATTTCCATTTTGGGAACCTGGTGCACTTAAATCGTCCACTAGGATGGAGAGACTTTTTGTCGGTGATCTCGATCTCTCAAAGTTTGATCCAAAACAAAATTTCCTCGAGGAAGATGTGTTTTGAAGTTCTGGAGCTCAAGGCCAGTCTATCAGGACTGGGAGTTTCTCTGGAGTGGTTTAGTGTATGATTAAAGTTGGTTTAGAACTTAATTTCCTGAAGGAATTTCCATTTTGGGAACCTAGTGCACCTAAGTCATCCACTAAGAAAGAAAGACTTTTTTTAGGTGACCTTGATCTCTTCAAGTTTGATCAAAACAAAATTTCCTCCAGGAAGATGTGTTTCGTAGTCCTGGCGTACAAGGTCGGTCTGTCAGGAATGCGAGATTCTCTGGAGACGTTCAATGTATGATAAAAGATGAATCGAATTTCAAGTACCTGAAGAAACTTCCATTTTGGAAACCTAATGCACCTTAATCGTCCTCTAGGATAGAGAGAATTTTTGTATGTGACTTCGATTTTTTCAAGTTTGATCCAAAACAAAATTTCCTCGAGGAAGATGTATTTCGTAGTCCTGGTGCACGAGGTCGGTCTGTTAGGTATGCGAGATTCTCCGGAGTCGTTCAATGTATGATAAAAGATGGATCAAAATTCAAGTTCCTGGAGAAACTTCCATTTTGGGAACCTAGTGCACCTAAATTGTCCACTAGCATAGAGAGACTAGGCAGGTGATCTCGATCTTTCGAAGTTTGATCCAAAACAAAATTTCCTTGAGAAAGATGAATTTCGTAGTCCTGGTGCAGAAGGTCGGTCTGTCAGGGCTGCGAGATTCTCGTATGATAAAAATTGGTTCAAAACTCAAGTTGCTGGAGGAAACTCCGTTTGGGGAATATTGCAATTTTGCTTTAGAGCTGGTCTCAGGCTCACGGGCTTTTGCTTATTTCTTTTTGTTCTCGAAATTTTAGAATTTTAGATGGCCGGAAAATTTGGCCGTACTTTAACCATGGTAAACGCTCATTAGCGAGAGTTGGCCCATAGTTGACTACCATGACGTTACTCATGAATAGCATAGCATTAGAAATACTAAAGATTTCGGCAATAGTTTACGTGATTTTACCAATGCTGTGCATTTTTTCGCCCATGGTTGCGTTTCCACGTGGGTGGATTTGAAAAATGAGGTAGTTTCAAAGCAGTTACTGGATTTTTATCACGACGCTCAGTATATGCTCATGTTTGGTATAGCAACGTGACAGAAATTCATATTTCCCGAAACGACGCGGCGTTGCCAGTGAAACCGACCATCTTGCCAAGATAAACATGAATCTGCTTGCTCTGTGGTACTGACCCCATGTGAATAAACGTCCCTCCGTAAGCAATGGTGGTTTCCGGAGATACCACAATCGGCAGCAAATCTTCTTCGGTAAACTTGATATGCCCTTGTAATTCGATCTGGTTCTAGTTCCAATTCTAATAAACCCAAGGTATTATTAATGACCTGAATACTGTTGAGTTGACTTATTCAATATTGAAATTAGAGTTGAACTTGTAATTCTATCCAGCAATTTCAGTTGCAGACCAGTTTTGGTTATTTTGCAACGGCTGATGTTTGCAATATTAGCTTAACGTAATTTAAGTATCAAATAGTAGGGGATTCTCGCTTAACTATTTGACCAACTTAGTATAGCGATAATGTTTCTACACATATTTTGCCAGTGAAAAACAAAACAAAAGCAACAATCATTTCTTAGAGGAAACCGGAACAGGCTGAGTGTAGTTATCATCAAGTAAATATTTGCAGTCTATAGTGGTTTTGCTGAATTTTGTTTTTGAATTATTACTTTCAGCTTAAGAATTTCTGTATTGTTTTCTCTATTTTTTAATAATATGACTTTATGAAGACTACAGAGATTATACATTTATTGCATGTATGCGGAAGGCAATAAATTACATTCGATGTTGCATGACAGCGCGAGGGCACACATTCAAACTTTGATTTATTTTCAATTCCCTCGGGAAAATTGCGAATATCTGCAATGGACACTTTCTCCCTCGCCCTACCTTTTCTGTTCACCAAGAACCATCGCTTTAGTTTTCGTTTTATCGTTAGTTTCCTCTTAAACTTGCACGCAAAATTGTTTCTTGTTTACCTTTAATCTTAGCGAGAGCCGTTAACGGAAAATATACAATTTCCGGGGACATCTGCATCACCGTCACGACGCGACGCTTCGCTTTGTTCGTTGTTGTCCTCTATGAAAAACAAGCAAGCAAAAAGGTAATTTCGGTGACGAGTTTTTAAAAGAATTTTTTTCTTACAAAAAAACTCTTCAAAACGTTTAATTGGACACTTACCTTGTTCTGCGTAAAAGATACAGAAATTTTTCCTTGGAAAGAAAAGCTTTTCCGGTAATCTATTTCTTCATTTTAAATATTGCTTTTACACATGTAAAGATGTTAAATTTTTTGAATACATATTCATAATAATTACTGCGAAACATGATAAAATATGTTCTCACCATGAGCGCTAACAGAAGTTTTTGTTTCTTGGAGTTTAACATTTTTTTTTAATATCTAAGAATTGTATTTCATCTGACTACAGTTCCACCAGAAGAACAATATCGTCTAAAATTTCAAATTGTTTACATTTATAATATCTTCCTTCTGCACAGTAAGAACGATAGTATGTTCCATTCCGTGTGAATGTTAAATGTTTCAACCCCTCCAACCTATTTAATTTTTAGTAGAGGTGTTCTGAAAAGTACTATTCAAGGGCTCACTTCAAGTATTAAAATAAGACTCAGAAAAAAACAGTCTCGGGAGGTACTAAAATGAGACCTCTAGTGGGAACTCAGAGTCATTTGTTTTACATTGAAAATAATAAAATGAAGTTATCCTATTCATAAAAAGGACATGTGAAAAATGATACCGTAAAAAAGAGATATCTAGTTTTTACAGTGTGCTCTAAGAAGGACACTAATTTTCTCTCCCCGCTCCCTACCTTAAGCCATTGTCGCCCTTATCACCCTCAGACCCTATCTTTCTTGCCCCTTCGTCTTTCCTCCAGCCCATCCTCCACCCAGCCCGTCCTCCACTCAGCCCATATACCCCTATACGCATATTCCTCGAACTCATATTTCCCCCTTTGCTTTTACCCTCTCCTTGCATCCGTACACTCTTCCCCTATTTTCGTATTCACATCTCCCTCGAGCAACTCCTCACTCATATCCTATTATCTCCCCAGCTCATATACACAAGTATAAACGCCTTCCTGGTTTCTCAAGCTTTTACAGTCGTCTTTTACCCGTAAACCCCTTCCTTATTTTCCTTCTGACAAATCCCTCTAGCAAGCCCCCTATCGTTTTTGTTAAACTCTACATCCTAGAACCTCTGCTTACTACCCCCTTTCATTCCCTCATAAACTCCTTTTTTCCCCTTCGCTTTTTCTCTCGCCATACACCCCTAACCAATTTTCCTCCTCACATCTCCCTCTAGCAACCTCCAACGCATTCCTCCGTCCCTCCTCACCTAAAATCGTCGGATTACCCCCTTCTCTCTTTTTTTTATCAATATCCTTTCCTTCACTCCCCCTTTCTCCTCTAATTATCCCACATATCCCTCCCTCCTCTTACTCCTCGCAATTGTTTTTATTGTAAGGTAAGCAGATATTTTGTATTTGTATTCTTTTGTATTTATTACAGAAAAGTCCCTTGGACTAAATAGCCCTCTAAGAAACAGAATAGTACAAAGTCATTCCAAATTTGTGCAAGCACTGATCGGTAGAATACTTGATTAATCTTATAATTTAATCTATAAACTGAATGAAGTAAATAAAGAGTCGACCTCAGAATACGTATCAAATGAGTTATGAGATTAATGCATAGTAATTAACATTGAGTGATTAATTAGTAGCTCTTGTGCATGTTAAGGTAGAAATAATGAGGGAAAAACAGTGTGTATAGGAAATGAAAATTTACAAAAGTTGATAAAAAAGAAAGGAAATTCGAAGATGAAATGTTGGAGCATTAAATATGAAAGTTTACCAGTGAATTATTTCAAAAGTGGGGTTCGGAGTGTTGTACAAATATTTGAAAAAGAGATTTTTGAAATGATACAGGAAAGGTGCATTTCTAAAATCGTATGGTACTTTATTCCATAACCGGGCACCTCTTACTATAAATGACCTTCGAAACTTACACGTTCTGCGGAAAGAAATCTTAAGAATTCTATGTCTTTTATGAAACTTAGACTGTGCTGGAAGATCTCTGTCTACAAATTGGAAGAGGTTAAATAGATACTCAGGAGCTTTGTTCTGAAAATGAGTATAGAGCAAATTAGCCATCAAGAGTTGTCTTCTCTTGGCAACATTAAGCAGACCAGCTGTGAGTCGGTATGGGTTATGTCTTCGTATTTAGGCAAATTGTAGATAAAATAACACAGGCATTTAACGCACGCTTGAGCTTTAAATTTAAATTGTCGGACAAATCATCATATACTAAGCAACCGCAGTCAAAGTGGGACAAGATTAGACTCTTAACCAAAAGTATCCGAGTGGAGGTAGGTAAAGAGTCCTTATTCCTATATAGTTGTTGTAAAATTCTGCATGTTTTCCTCGAGATGCTCTGTATCTGTTCCTTCCTGGACAAGATACAGTTATGAAAATATCCCAGATCTTTAACCACTTCCGAAAAGGGGATGGTGAGATTTTCGATACAGAGGTGTGGAAATGATGTCAGAGTTTCAAGGAACGGAGATGAAGTAGGTCCAACAACAATTGCCTGAGTTAAGAGTAAGTCCATTCTTCCGGGTCCAAAGGATAACGCAATCGATATCCTCCTGGACTAGACCAAGTAAACCACTTAGTGAAGAAATTGGTGCCGATAAGTGAATTTTGAAATCGTCAGCATATTTGTGGTAGCTGCAATGTCGTAGTTCACTTCCAAGGTCAGAGATTAACAAATTGAATAGGAGGGGTGCCAGAATGGAACCCTGAGGGACCCCATTCTTGACCTCCCACTAGTCAGAAAGCCCACCACTACTATTAATAATTCTGTGAGACCGATTATTAAAATAGGATTTAAACCATTTGATGACAGAGTTTGACACGTTGGAAGATTTTAACTTTTGTAGAAGTAACTTATAGTTAACTCTATCAAAATCCTTCGAAAAATCGAACAGAACAACTATCGTGATCTTTCTTTTATCCATTGCCAATTTGAAATCCGTCGTTACTTTAAGGGAAGCAGTAAGAGTGCTATATTTTGCCTGAAAACCTGTTGCATCGGGTCAATGACCTTAGATATTTCGAGAAATTTCGAAAGTTGCAGGTGGACACTTTTTTCAAGTGGTTTAGACAGTGCACATAAAATAGAGATTGGCCGGAAATCTTTCGGAGAAGTAGGTTTAGATATTTTGGGAGCTGGGCAAATAACAGCCTTTTTCCAGATATCTGGCAAGATACCGACCTGTAGGGAAGCATTATAAATATGCTAAAGGATAGGAAAGATAATTGGAAGGGCAAGTTTTATCATTTCGATTGATATTCCATCGGTTTCAATGGCACTCGATTTGATTTTAGGTTCTTTTTTCAAAAGTATTTCAGGTGCGATGTCATCGAAAAAGAAGTCAGAGTCATTATATGTTGAATTATGAGGGGTAGTGGAAGATGATGATGATAAGTCTGGAACTGCAAGGAAAAAAAAGTGCTGGAAATTTTCCTGGACTGAGTCTGTGAGTTTACGTTGGGACCAAAAGTATTTAAGAATTTCAAAATACCAGAAAATGATACAACTAATGCTTGAAAAAGTCTAAGACTTCTTAGATTGCGTCAAGCATAGTCAATGAAGCTCTCCCAGACTCCATGATCAACGAAACTATAGACAGAAATGTGAAGCATTCTTAGACTGCATCAACAAAATATCTGTAAAAAAATCTGTGAAGCACACCTGGACTGCGTTAACAAAACATCTACAGACAAATTTGTGACCCGTTCAATACTCCAGCATGAAAATTTCGAAGACAGTCAAAGAAGGGTTCATAGACTGCCAAGACAGGCATTTTATGTCAATAGAAAATTAAAAATTCTTTTTTAAGTTTATAATATTATTGACTATAATTTATACATTCATTTCAACACATCAACACACACAATCACTACTTATCTTAATCGCACACTTTTAACGCTTCGAAAAATCGGACGCACGCTACGGGGATTCGAACTACCTAACATTCTGGAGTCTAAACTAACGCAACTTATCCCTATGACCTCTCGGCTAATCATTCACGCTGAAAACACAGTAAAAAATCTTGGCATCAATCTGCGGCTAAAAAATGCATCAACGCGTAAAAATAATCTGGGTAACGGCTGCGAGCTAGACAGCTTGCTAAACGATGACTTTGTATAACAATTTGAATACATTGTTTGAACAATTTTTTAAAAATAATTGTAAAGTATAATTTTTTCACGGAAAATTATTTTTTGACTAAGGGATGATTTTACTCGAAAAAAATTATATTTTTTAATTATTTTAACTAAAACATTTCAATAATTTATTTCAATTTCTGAGCTATAACAGAAAAACCAATTACACCGTTCGATTCTACAGGAAAAAAATATAAAGTGCATGTAAGGAATTTTTTCTTTGTTTTAATAATTCCGCATGTAGTATAAGGGGCAAAACACGTCAAGTGTACCAGCTTGAAAAATTTGAACTTTACGGTTTCGATGAAACTTGGTAAATTTGTTGTTCCATCGGGGTACATGAAGAGTGTAAAAAGGGGGGGAGGAAATATCATCGGGTTGCCTAGATACAGGGGCACGAATTTCGGCCTTTTTTCCGGCACCAATATTTTCGTTACATTATAAGTTCGATAATATTGATTTTTCGATAAACATACATCAGATGTTTTTTATAGAATTTTTGCCACTTTTTCGAAAAAGAATAATGGTTATTGGGTTGTAAAAGTATCTCGACAAAAAAAAAAGAATTTGAATATGTTTTCCGATTTTTAGCTCAATGCGGCATTTAAAAAATTTTTTAATTTGTCACGAAAAGAAAGCTCATTCCGTCCCGTTTAAAATGGTATAAGTATCATGATGGAATTTTGACATTTTATTGCGAATCCGTTGATCAGCCGCGGAGCTTGGCAGCTGATCGACGCGGAGTGTTTTTCATAGCTTGCCCTAAAAATACGTTTAATCATGTAATTTAAGGCAATTATTAACGCCATCCACTTATTTTTAGCATCAATTAAAGCCCTTGTGAGCACATAAAGTCGACTTTTTTCGTTTAAACACGAGAGCATGGTTTTTTTTATTTTTCCACAATAACAAGATTCTAATTCATGATCCAATAATTACATTTAATCAACTAATTACTCTATATATTCAACACGCTAGTAACATTCCGTTTACAAACAAAAACTTGAAACACCTTACATTCTTTTTCTTCTTCTGGAAATTTTCGGTAAAACGTCACAATTGATCCAATAGGAGTACTTTCTGATTTCGAGAGAATTTTCAGGAATTGGGACAAATGACATGATTAAACTTTTTTTTAGGGTAAGCTATGAAAAACACTTCGCGTCGATCAGCCACCAAGCTCCGTAGCTGGTCAACGGGTTCGGCGCGCGTAGCGCGCGGTCCGCGCCAGTTTGAGAGCCTTCGTAGACCAATAAAATGTCAAAATTCCATCATGATACTTATACCATTTTTAAGGGGAGGGGATAAGTTTTCTTTTCGTGACAAATAAAAAAAAATTAAAAATGCCGCATTGAGCTAAAAATCGGAAAACATATTCAAGTTCACTTTTTTTTTGTCGAAATACTTTTTCAACTCGATAACCATGATTCTTTTTCGAAAGAGGGGGAAAAATCCTATGAAAAACATTTTATGTATGTTTATCGAAAAACCAATATTATCGAACTTATAATGTAACGAAAATATTGGTGCCGGAAAAAAGGCCGAAA
>JAUMHM010000004.1:4427637-4450208 GCA_032362435.1 Melikaiella ostensackeni
ATATATATTGTACTGACTTTCAATGACACAGTACAAATTTATCAGTATTCCGTATATTTCATATATTAAGCACAATTTTTTCTTTGTTTTAAACAATATAACATTATTGTGAGAGGTGAAAAAATAAATTAGTTAAAATTTGTTGATTATATTCACACTCCCTATTTAGTATGTGCATATGTTAAATAGAATTTAACAAAACCGTCACTTACACTTTATTTAATAAAAATTCTGGGTGTATTATTTTAATTAAAAGCACGTGCTTACAAGTGTTAAACACTCGGATGCTCCGGGTGAAAATAAATGTTAGTTTGCAGCCATGTGCAGTTCGAGCAGCCATTCGCGTGTTCAATATAAAGTATAATTTTTCTGACCACTGCCCTAATTGAAATGGGGACAAAGGGGGTGATTTCTACGTGGGATAAGAGTATTTCTTGATTTTTTTAATGTGCGTGGGTAATTTTGCGATGTAAGATTGCATTCCGTACGAATACGTGTAGCGGAACCGACTCCCGACATTTTTCGAAAGGTCGATATACTCACTCGTAAACGGGAGACTGATGGTCATGTTGCTTAGAAATCCGTAAGGAGGATATCTAACGAAAGGTAGAGCCAGTGTTGGAGTGATGGTCATTATCGTACCCGGAGGCAATGCTATTCTTCCATCATTTGTTATCCAAAGAAGTCTTTTTTGGCGATGGTGTCCCTCTTGACGATTGGTACCAGGTCCGTCGGTTCCCGATGAGTAGCAATTCCTCAGGGTCATTAGACCCAAACAGATCATGATGATCACTCGCATCATCGCCTCTCTGAAAAAATCCAATTAAAAAAACTTATTTTTCAAAATTATCAATATGCGGGCGTTAATTAGTTCACGGCTAGCCTCAATTATGTTCAACCCAAAAGTGCTTGAACATCCAGTTTCACTCTTGTACGTGTTTCGGGGATGGCCCCCAGTTATTTTAAGCCAAGAAAGAAAAAATTCGTCATAAAATCTACTTTCTTATGAAAATTTTTTGTGCACCAAGAAAAGAAACACCCAAAAAGTTCATAAATCAAAAATAGACTTCGAGACTACTGGCTTTTCCGGCTCATTAGAGTCAAAAATACAATAAATGTACAACGAAAAAGAAAAAAGAGGGAGAAAAAGAAAGAGTCAACCAAAAGCAACCTCACACTCTTTGTTTTCTCCATCTTTTTTATAATACTGGGGACCAATATTTTTCGAAGCCAAGTTAGACTTTCTTATCAAGGGTGATTTATATGAAAACAAACAGGTACAAAAATTGAGAACATTGTTAGATTAGAAAACCATTATTACATAAAAATAAAACATAGATAATTGATAGCAATTGTTATTTTGGTACATATTTCATTCATTGATTGAAATTTATTTTGACATAGGCAAACCATTCAGCATAAAAACCAAACTTAAAATATTTCATTCTTTAATTGAAAGTTGATTTACACATATTCAAAATTCTGACCAAAACTAAAGTCAATGTATCCCATTAATGAGTCCATCCAAAATTTTGTTGTATCTCGCAAGATCTCTTTTTAAATTAATAGCTTTGTTGACTTTTCTCTTTATAAATAGCATTTCAATGAATTCTCTTTTTTTTTTATTTCTCTCATGATACAAAATTTTAACATCATCCCAATGAAAGTCATGCTCATGTGTGAGTCTATGTTTTGTAAGGACCGAATATTATCTAGCATTTCTATGAAAATTATTTTTATGTTCTAAGTGACCTTCTTGTTTGCTCTATATAAACAGCATCACATTGTCTACATCTAATTTTGTAAATCACGCACATAATGGTTGAGAAAAAGAATCTGTTTGCATAATTCAATAAGGGGCGGTAAAGGTGACTTTACGTGCTCACAAGGGCTTTAATTAATGCTAAAAATAACTGGATGGCGTTAATAATTGCCTCAAATTACATGATTAAATGTATTTTTAGGGCAAGCTATGAAAAACACTCCGCGTCGATCAGCCGCCAAGCTCCGCGGCTGATCAACGGGTTCGGCGCGCGTAGCGCGCGGTCCGCGCCAGTTTGAAAGCCTTCGTAGACCAATAAAATGTCAAAATTCCATCATGATACTTATACCATTTTAAAGGGGAGGGAATAAGCTTTCTTTTCGTAACAAATAAAAAAAAATTTTAAATGCCGCATTCAGCTAAAAATCGGAAAACATATTCAAATTCACTTTTTTTTGTCGAGATACTTTTTCAACCCGATAACCATGATTCTTTTTCAAAAGAGGGTGAAAAATTTTATGAAAAACATCTGATGTATGCTTATCGAAAAACCAATATTATCGAACTTGTAATGTAACGAAAATATTGGTGCCGGAAAAAAGGCCGAAATTCGTGCCCCTGTTTCTAGTATTATGTTATTTCCTTCTTTGAAAATTGAAGAATATAATTCGAAATCAAACAAATCAATAACAAAATAATAAAAAATAAAACTGAGTGGTTTATACTATTTTGTTGGATGCAAAGTTTTTAAGTTGTACAGTTGTAAACAATTCACTTTAATAAAACTGACGTATTTGCAAAATTCACCAAAAAATTATTGCTAAGAAAATTTGATGTTTGAGCAAAAGTTACTTGAGTTTACACTCTTAAGAGACAAAAGAATTATAGATTCGAAAATACTTTTCATAAATTGTTATTAAAAAATGGCTATTTCGAATGGAATTCCTGATGAGAAACAGCAATTTTTCAAAAAAAAATTATGAGAAGTATTTTGGCTTCTATATCAAAATGATAATTTTTTTAATAAATAAGGACATTGCTAAAACAATTGTTGTGTATCTTATTGAAAAAATAAGTCAGACATTTGTAATTATCGACTTTTCAGTACTTAGTGCTCAAAGAAGTATTATAGTGATAGTGATTCAATTAACTTCTGAAACAACTTTTTATTAATTTATTAAAATTTTAAGTGTTAATATGGCTTTTATGTAAATGTTTTTGGTATGAAAAGAAACTCATTTTATTCTAAGGAACATTCTTATATTTTATTTCAATATTTGAATCAATATTTCATGTACATAAATGCGAACTTAAAAATATAATCTGCTTACATCCAGCTTTTTGCGATGCTATAATAGCCATCTGCTAATTTATTTCAAAGAAAAATAGGCGTGTTATACGTAATATTGCGGAGATTGAGAACGGCGTAGGAATAGTTATTATCGATAAAAATTTTGTAGGCCTGCAAATGTTCGTTTACGAAACAATCGTGCAACAACTTTGTTATGATTTCAAAACTGTTGTGTGAAACAAGAATGGCCTTAACGAGGTGGAATTTTGGACCGTTTTTGGGGTACAGTGTCAAAATGCTGTTCATTTTTATTGTGTGGCCTAATTGCAGTATCCACTTTGTTGAAGGAATTTTATCTCTAGTAGAATAAGGCAGCTGATTAAAATTTTTTACATCATCTAAGTTTTGAATATTTAACCTTTATGCAACCAGCTGTAAAAGGGTTTGAAATCTCGTCTCGAGCTAAGAATCTGTAATTGAGTTTCAATTGATGTTTCAAAGCAATAGTGTGACAAACATTTTTCCTGCAAATAGCTACATGTGAAGTCACTTTCCCTTCCCCATGTTTGCTTTCGTTTCGCATGAAGCTCATTTGAGGAAGAGGTCCAACTTCTTTCATTATCCTCGGATAATGGATAAGGAAATGATGCTAGGGCTTCAAGTGATTTGGATATAGTTTGGAAAGTGAACTTAAGTATTCTGTAATCTCTGTATCCAACAACTTGTACGTATTTTTGTATATTGCCTTACTATAAACTATTTAAACAATTGTTTTCAATTTTATAAGTAACTGCAGTGAATATCTTCTTTAGGAACTCATGGTCCAACAACAAGGAATAAGCTTCGGAATAAGTTCAGCCTGTCAGCTGATGGCAGGATAATACAATCTGATATGTTTTTCCGAAACAGGCGGAGACTAATTGATATTATCGTCAGCTCCATATTGGTAACCTGCAAGTCTCAAGTTCAAATCATCGAGTGTAAAGTAGTTCACAGTAAAAATGAAATGAAACAGCATGAGAGGTATGTAAATCGAAGCGTAAAACACCTTCTGCAATGCCGTGCTGTATATCGACAGTTAGATTCTTTACCAAATGAAAATCATCAATTTGATTAAAAACACAAAGTTCTTTGATACCGGACAGCAAGACTTTTTTTTATAGAAGAGCAGAATAGTTTGCAGCATCGCGCGAAACGCTGTCACGTTCATTAAAAATACCGCGTAGATATTTTTTTCTGTTAGATAAAATCGGCGAAAGAAATTTGCTGAAAAGCTTTCAACTAAACCGAGCATCGAATGCAATCCTAAATTATCACCCAGAAATAATATTTGATCAAAATAAATCTGTTTTCTTTGATTGTTTACTGTTACCGTTATCCCCTCTTTCTGTAAGTATTGCAATTCTCCAATACCTTCCGTGAAAACAATTTTATTAGAAAACTGAAGCCTATGCTTGCTATTAAATAGCATCAAAAGAAGGATATTTTCAAGGCTTATTGAAGATACGTTAGGAGTCTATAAACTCATAAATTGAAATTCGAAATGATTATTATTATATATTATTATTCATCCAGTGATACTACATTCATACGAATGCGAATTTGTCACTGTACGCGGCTCTACAAATTCTCGCAGACAGTCAAGGAGTGTTTCACAGACTCGTATTCTAGCTCTTCATTTCTGAGTCACGTACTTATTCAATTCAAGTCTTCGAAAATATGAAGAGTTTTATTCATAACCATTCCATAACTGTATACAATTTTTTTGTAAGCTGTCTGATAAAAATTCCAGGACTGTTGTTCCTTGACTGCTTGAAAAATTCCTTGACTTTTTATAATTTTTTTATGAAAATTTATGACCCCTTCATAGAAAGTACTATATACAAGACTTGGGGCTTAGGCGGAATTGGGTGTAAACATTAAGGAGATGCCAAATGTCCTCTTTTTTGTCTCTATGTGCAATCTAGTTATAATTGTATTGATTGAACGCATCTCGAATCTTAGTTTGAACTAGGTACTAGGTACTGCAGTACTACGAAACTGAGCTAGTACATTCTAGTATATTTTCTAGACGTCTTCAATTTTTCTTGCGAACGGTACTAATGAACTATTATTACATACCTTATATGCATTAGAGCGGAGCGAAATTTTTTTTCAATTCGGGAGGGGGGGGGGGTCCAAAAATTGTAGTTTGGTACCCGCATTTCCCACAAAAAGTTACAGATAAAAATATATCTTATGTTCGCGCATTCACGATAAAGCACAAAATAACGAATAATAGCGAATTTTTTGTTACTTTGGTACGAAATCAATGTTTTAATAAGTAAAAAGAGTTCTTTAAATTAGTACTTACAACTATAATTGCCCTCCGAAAACTAGGCAGCAATAAAAAAATCGATATGCATCGTAAATTGTCATTAAACTTGAAAAAAATGAGAAAAGTCATATTTTTACTTGATTAAATGATACTTTTTTTATTGGTAACGATTTTTTATGGATAGAGATGGTTCCAAAACTTAACACTTACACCTATACTCTTCGGATTTGAAAGTTAACTCTTTTTTAGAATGTCCGATTTTTCGATTGAAAACACAACTCTTGTATTGAAAGTTCGTTTCTCTGGATTGAAAATTCATCTTCAATCAAAGAAAAATTATATTTTTTGGTTAAAAATGCATCTTTCTTGGTTAAAAATATTTTTTTGTTCAAAATTCAACGGTCTTCTAAAAAATTCATCTTTCTCAATTGAAAATAACTTTGTTGTTGAAAATTCAAATTTTTAAGGTTGAAAATTCGACTCTCTTCTAAGAAAATTGTCTTCTTGGCTTGAAAATTCAGGTATTTTGTTGTGAATGCAACTGTAAAAATTCATCTTTGTTGGTTTAAAATTTAACTATTTGGTTAAAAATTCATCTTTTATGGTAAAAAAGTAATCTTTTTTGGTTAAACATTCTTTTTTTTTGGTTAAAAATTCATCTTTCCTTGTTAAAAATTCAACTTTTCAGCTTGAAAATGCAACTGTTACCTGAAAAATTTGTTTGGTTGTATTGAAAATTCAACTATTCGCTTGAAAATTATTTTTTTATTTTGAAAATTCATCTTTTCCCGTAGAAAAGACATCTTCTTGGGCAAAAAAATTCATCTTTCTCGGTTGAAATAACTTCGTTGTTGAAACTTCAACTTTTTAGTTCTAAAATTCAATTCTCTTCTAAAAAATTCGTCTTCTTGGCTTGAAAATTCAACTATTTAGTTAAAAATTTAACTGTTTGTGGTTGAAGTTTAATGTTTTAGCTTGAAAGTTCAACTATTTGGTCACAAATGCAATTCTTTGGTTGAATTTTTTTTGTAAATTCAACTATTTGATTGAAAATTCACCTTTGTTAGTAGAAAATTATCTTTTTTGCTGAAAATTCACCATTTCGGGCGTGAAATTCAATTTTTTTCTTAAAAAAAGTGATCATTTTTGGTTAAAAATTCATTCATTTATATATATATATATATATATATATATATATATAAATTATTTTAATTTAATGAAAATCTCCGATTTATAAGAATTTTTTTATTACCGTATAGCTTTCGGAGGATAATTATAGATGTAAGTTTTAACTTTCTGAACCCTTTCCATCAATGCCAAAATCTTTACCCATAAGAAAATATCATTTAATGAAGTAAAAACACGAATGTTCTCCTTTTTTCAACTTTGATAACAATTTTCGATATATCTGGATTTTCTTATTACTGCATAGTTTTCGAGGGATAATCATACTTGTCGATACTCATTTTCGGAACCCTTTTTACCTATTAAAAAATTAGCTTAATACCAAAAAAACGAAAAATTCGCTATTATTCCTTATTTTGAGCTTTATCGTGTATGCGCGAACATAAGATCTATTTCTTTTTATCTTTAAGTTTTTGTAGAAAATCAGAGTGCCAAACTAACAGTTTAGGGCCCCTTCCAAATTTGAAAAAAAAAATCTATTTTTTTTTGCTCCGCCCTGATGTGCATATCTGAGAAACAGATGGACATCATACCCTCGGTATCAGGGTTGCGTATGAGAAGAATGCTCGTATTAACTATTTTGTTTGAAAAGAAAAAAAGACCGTTTAAAAAATGTCTGTAAGTAACAATTTATTTAGGTATGAAATAAGACTAATTTTAAACAAACTGCTGTTACTGTTTCTCAATGCTTTTTAAAAAATTGTGAGCTGTTGAAATATCCACTGAAACAAGAATAGGCACTGTAATTTAAACAATAGCTCTCTATCTATAAGCTACATTCGCCATATCAATATTGGCAACATTCCAGGACTTGATACTCTGCCAAGGATACCGTCGTGGACGCGTCATCTTTTAATAGCCGCAGTAAAGCCACTTTCAGCCAACTGAAACAACTGAAAGCCGTTATCTTTTCACCACAACGCAACGCCCCCTGTCCGATAAATTAAATCCAAAGTTGTAGAAAGATAGCTTATTATATACCTTCCCAGGTGGAAAACTTTTATAGAAGTCAAGTAGAATGAATTATATATAATCCTGACGTGAATTCTTGTCTGAATTCTATACAGTCCTGACATGAAATCTAGTCTTAATTCTGAAGAATCCAGATGAGGATTCTAGCCCAAATTCTGTAGAATTCTGACGAGAATTTTAGTCCAAATTTTACTCAATCCTGACAACCTTTGTTGACACATTACACCAGGTACTGCGGTGCGAACAACATCTTCCTTAAGGAAAACTAATTCTGCCGGAAGATTTACAATTATTGTTCTACACCCGGATGAACAAGGTGTATGAATAACGTCTTTCCCGATGGAGTATAGGCTCCAGATGATGACTTATTGTTTTACCCTTGATTTCGATTGGAGAATGACAAATATTTATACAGAGTTCAACTTTCTCGAGGAAAATGTGTTCGGGATACCTGGTGAAGTGATGGGACGACGGGACCTACCGAAATCAAGGGTAAAACAAGTCATATGGAGCCCCCACTCCCTCGGGGAAGACGTGATTCATACACCTTGTTCACCCGGGTGTAGTACAATAATTCTAAATCTTCCAACAGAATTAGTTTTCTTTAAGGAAGATGTCTTTCGCACCCCTGAACCTGGCGCAATGTATCAACAGAGGTTGTCAAGATCGAGTAAAATTTGGACTAAAATTCTCGTCAGAATTCTGTAGAATTTAGGTCAGAATCCTTATCTGGATTCTATAGAATTAGGACTAAATTTCATGTCAGGATTGTATAGAACTCAGACAAGAATTCACGTCAGGATTATATATAATCCATTCTACTTGAATTCTATAAAATTTTTCCACCTGGATCCATTCAATCATTTTTCGTGCAGACTCGGACATATTATTAGCTATTACTATTCATCGGCGGTAGATGGCACTAACGATTATGCATCTCGCAGGTGGTAAAAATCCAACTGAATGGTCATTTTATGTTTGTTGATAGGCCTATTTCATCGGATCATCCTGCTCAGCGGATCTGCTCTCAGTCCCTGGGCTTCAGTCCACGATCCTAACGACCTGCAAATCAAAATTTCCCAACAGCTGAATTGCTCGACTGAAAATGATGATATCGCTGATTGTATCCGTGAGACGGATCTTGCTACACTGATGAACCTGGAGCTTCCTGAAATAAGGTAAGCGTCCATTCAAAAACTACGTCACGCTACATTCAACACTTTTTCCACCCCTCCCTTTCCCCGTCACAGATCATCACCCAAAGCTTGAACCCCACAGGGCGACTTCACAAATCCGAACACCCCCCCCCCCTCTCATTGATGTAAAAATTTGTTATTCGATTTTATTTAATGTACGCCTAAAATAAAACACAAAACATAAATAATAATATTTGAACAGACTTTACACCTAAAAATTCTCTCAAAACAGGGGAAAGAGGGTGATTTTTCACAAAAATAGGGGCATAGTAGGGAAATAAATTATTTTAAATAAAAGTCAATGTATAGGTACCATATTGAATTCAATACGAAATGCTTAAAGTTTCAAGTCGAAACATATTGCATTTTAAATAAAATTGTTGAATTTTCAACCGAAATAGATTCATTTTCAACAAAAGAGCTGAGTTTTCAAGCTAAAAAGTCGAATGTTTTAGAAAGAAGTTGACTTTTAAAAGCAAAAATGTGCATTTTCAACCATGAAGATTTTTTGTCAACCAAACAGTTGCATTTACAATCAAATAGTTGAATTTTCAAGCAAAAGGGATGAATTTTTAACCAAATATTTGAATTTTCAATCTACAAAGATGAATTTTCAACCAAATGGTCGAATTTTTAAACAAAAAAGAGTAAACTTTCACCAAAAACAATTGAATTTTCAACAAAACAGTTGAATTTTCAAGTGAAAAAGACGAATTATTTAGAAGACAGTTGAATTTTCAATCTAAAAGGAAGAATTCTCAATCAAAGAAACATGAAATTTCAGTCTGAAAGACGATTTTTCAAAAAAGCAGTTGAATTTTCGAACAAAAAAGATTACTTTTCGACAAAGTAGTTGAATTTTCAACAATATATTAAAATTTTTAAACCTGAAAATATAAATATTCAACCAAGAAATATGATTTTTCAACCAAATAGTTGAACTTTCAAGCAAAAGAGACGATTCTTTAACCAAATAGTTGAATTTTCAAGCTACGAAGGTGAATTTTTAACCAAATGGTCGAATTAAAAAAAAAAGGATTAAACTTTCACCAAAAACAGTTGAATTCTCAAGTGAAAGAGACGAATTTTTTAGAAGACAGTTGAACTTTCAATCTAAAGAGAAGAATTCTCAATCCAAAAGACATGAAATATTAATCTGAAAGATGATTTTCCAACAAAGCGGTGGAAATTTTCGAACAAAACAGATGGCTTTTCAACAGAACAGTTAAATTTACAACAAAACATTTGAATTTTTTAACCCGATAATCTGAATTTTCGACCAAGTAAGATGATTTCTCAACAAATATTTGAACTTTTGAGCAGAAGTGACGATTTTTCAACCAAATAGTTTAATTTCCAAGCTACAAAGGTGAATTCTCAAACAAAATAGATAAAAATTCACCCAAAAACAGTTAACTTTTCAAGCCAAATAGACGAAGTTCTTGGAAGACAGTTGAGTTTTTTAATTCAAAAAAGATGAATTTTCAATCGCGAAAGACGAATTTTCAACAAAGCAGTTGAATTTTCGAACAAAAAGATGTCTTTTTAACAAAATCGTTGAATTTTGAGCAAAATAGTTAAATTTTCAACCAGAGAGTTGAATCTTCAACCAAAACAAAGAAATTTTTGACAAAGAAGTTCAACTTTCAACCAAAAAGTTGAATTGTCAATCAAAAAAGATTAATTCTCAACAAAAAATATAACGGTTGATATTTCAACCAAAAAGGTTTTAATTTTAAATAAAAAATAGTGGAATTCATCCAAAAAAGATGAACTTTCAACAAGTTAGTTGAATCGTAAGCAAAAAAGATGAATTTTTAACCAAACAGCTACATTTTTAACAAAAAAAAATCAAATTTCTACCAAAAGAGATCTTTTTCACGAAAGAGTTGAATTTTCAACTAGGACAAATTTTTCAGTCAAGAGAAAAAGGAATTTCGACCTAATTTAAATGTAAGCATAGAAAAATCAGGCATCTTTTATGTGAGTGGGCTATTTGTATAATAGGTATTATTTCTCAAGGGATTTGAAACACAGTCAGGTGCTAAGTTTTCTGGTTTTTTATATTCTTTTTTCGGATCATATATAATTTCTGCCCTTTCTGGATCCTGTCTTAATAATCACGTATCGAAGGCACGCTATCATAAATATAAGTTAGGAAGATTATAAGCGCATAGTATGGTGTCCCTTATTTTTCGAATTCAAAATTTTTTTGCTTCTAGGGGCGGGTTTCGCTCCAATGGCCATAAAAATGATGTACTCCAGCTTTGAGCCAAAGTGGTTAATATTTACCCTTAGCACACGCCGCTTGATGTTTTCCACGTGACTAACATTGTTATGTCCTAATTAACTTAACAGAAACCAATTACCCTAACGTCTCCTTCTAAGTTCATTACATGAACTAAGAACGAGATCAAGCCAAAGAAAAAACTCAGGGATTCAAATATAATTAAGATTTACTCATTTCACATCATTTATTTTGAAAAGAATTTAGGCAGAGACCGATGAACGGAAGTTGACTTCCCCTTCGCGTCAGGTCACCGTTCTGAAAAGAACGGAGCAATTAATATGTTGTGGGAGACAGAAAGGGAAACATATCAATAAAATTATTTTTAAAGACTCACCGAAAATTAACTGATATCCGTGTCGTGTCTCGAATTTGCGATGTTTTGAATTCCCTTTGTGGTGGTAATCTGGTTCTAGCGTGAGATGGCTAGATCAAGTTGAATCAAACAGGAAGTGCAACTACAGACTGGAGACTTCTGATTAGCTGTCTGTATTCGCTAATCGTAGATTTAGAACTTTAACTGATATCCCAAGATAGAACTCGAGACTGAGACTAAGACTGAGACTGCAAAATGGAAACCACACTGATGATAAGAGCGAACTGCTGGTAAAAAGGAGACTGAAGGGAACTGAACTCCTGGATCTAGTGTACTGGTACTTATAGTTGGATTTGTCACTTATATTATTTGGAGTTCTTGATTTTGCAAGGGTGCAAAATGAAGTTCACCAAGAGGATATTTCGAAAGTGGTGTTCAGTAAAAAGGTCCATCGATGGTGCCATCCCATTAGGTTTCTTTCGAGAGTAGCGCGTTTTCGAACGGTGGTAGAAAAGGGGTGCATTTCTTGGTGGAGGACAGGTGCTAGTCGTCAATATGTCTTTTAAACGAAGGGGATTCGAATCGGTTGAGTCTCTTTTATGCTTGGCGCACAATTCAAATTATGATTCAAGAAGAAATTGTGATTGTGATAGCATGCTAGTGTACTGCAATACCATACACAATTTTCAATTTATAAACATTTATTAATTATTATACTTGGCGATTAATGGTGAGCTAGGATCTAACCTAATTTAACTGTCAAAGTATACAGCTTGAACTTAGCGCTAAATTAGAAGGTACGAAAATGGCGATAAAAATGACGGTGGAGCCTACCTACTACTTTCTAGACTGCGAAAATCTAGAAATCTGCTTTGCGTTACGTGAGGCATGAAATGCAAAAGTAAATCTCACTATCCCACTCTAAACTTCATAAACACAGAATTACGAACATATCAGATAAGAACTTTCATTCGTGAAAATGAAAATGTCGGTAATTGATTTTAAAATCGTTCGTCACAGAGGGAGCTGCAGCAGAAGTTGTAAAAGATACACAAAATAGCTATGCTCATTCCGAAGTTATGGTTGTATATTTTGGCGGGAGAATTATATTATTTCGCAAAAATGATCAGGTCTTGTCTAAAAATGTTTGCTAATGCAAAAAATTTGTTTACGAAATGCTTTGCTAATTTCGAAGTTATGGTTGAATATTTTTGCGAAAAAATTATATTATTTCGCGAAAATATTATTTCGACGAAAAAAAATGGTGTCTATTCCCCAATTAAATGGATTGTTGATTTCGAGGTTATATTTTCAATATTTAGTAATATTTCTATAAAAGAATCCATTTCCTGCAGAAAACATCCAACATAACCTCAAAATAATGGAACTTGTGAGGTTTTAAATGGACTTAGTGATTTTTCTATAAAAGAATCCATTTCCACAGAAAACACACAACATAACCTCAAAATATCGGAGCTTTTGAGGTTTTCAAGGGACTTAAGGGTGTCGTCCCATTATCGCGTTATTCTGCCATTTCTGAGGTCCGCGTTTTGTCACTAGGCATTTCAGCCCATGACATCCTTCTAGTCATTCCCAGACACTATGTCATTAGCTGAAATGCCTAGTGACAAAACGCTGAACGCAGATCTAGTCAGAAAAATGCTGACATGGGATGGCACTCTCAGTAATTTTTCTATCAAATAATCCATTTGCCCTAGCAAACACCCAAATTAACCTTAAAATAATGGAACTTGCGAGGTCTTAAAGGGACTTAGTGTTTTTTCTATAAAATAATCCATTTCCTTCCAGACACCCTACATAACGTCAATATGATGGAATTTGTGAGTCCTGAAAGGAACTCAGTGATTTTTCTATACAAGAAGTCATTTCCCGCTGAAAACAACCCGGGACTCTGACCCCGGTGGCATTTGCAAAAATATAGGGTATGAGAGAGCCTTTACGCCTCATTCCATTGTCGACTGATTCCAAAAGAACCACTTCTGATTAACACCTGATTTTGACAGATTCCAAAGGAAACAGTTTTTCAGTAGAGTCGCAACCTCATAGAACCCCTAGTTTTTTCTGTGTACATTCCGTTGTAGTTAATGATTTTATACACTTAAGTTTGTTATAGTTTGAGGGAACAATGTGATCAGACTCGAAACCTTGGTAAATGCCAATAAAATTCAGACAGTAGTTACTTTAAAGAAATAGTGTCACATCCTTGGCAATTGTTATCATGCTACACTCATACCATAGTTATATTATAATTTCTAACATACCGTATAAAGCTATTATGCGATACTCATATTTACTCGTTGAATCCTGTAATTAATAATGTTACCTCTCGCAATCTCTTTATAATCACATGCACAGACTGAAAAATAGTACGTTAATGGCATAAATTTAAAAGTAATCTAGAGCCATTCGTAGACAAATATTGTTTTGAAATCTGATGACCCAATAGAAAAAGTTTGTATTCAAAAGTATTTAAATGGTGAAGAGTGAGAGAAAAATAACAAAAATTTAACTCTCAATTTTACTCATTCAAAGTTTCATAAAGGATCTGTTTTAGACTTTGGATGATTCATTTTTCTATGTACGTTACGATTGGTGACACCTTCCCCCTTTTTTAATTTCGAATAAAGTGGCAAAGTCAGTGTGCTCGAAATTTAATGCAAACTTTGTATGGGAAAAATGTCACATTTATGATTTTCAATATTTCCTACACAAGACAGTATTTAAATTTGGAATAATTATATTAAACATTCATTTGTACACGCAACATTACATAATGAAGAATATTAATTGTTTAAATATGAATTTTTTTCACTATACATATTTTCATTCATTTTTAGTTTTGTTTATATTAGAGAATTCACATTAATTGAATGATAATAATCGATGTTTAAAAAGCATAATACCTGAAATTTCATGTATACATTTATATACCTTTTTATTATTAGGCTATTTGATTGACTTCCTATTTTCCAAAAATGAATCGGTCACAGATTTTCCCCACCTTATCTCCCAAAACTAACTTTAAAATTCCTGATTATTCGATTCAATCGAGGAGGAAAACCCATAATATGTGAGGGAATTCCATGGCATCATTGCTTGATTAACGTCTTTTTCACAGAAGCTTATTGAAGTAATTAGTAGTATAGTAACTATTAGGATGACATTAGAAATAAGAAATACTGACTTCGTAGTGATATTAGCTGAATTTTCTTGAAAGTTAAGTATTGAAATTGAGTTATTTTTTTAAGTAAAATTACTGTTAGTTGAGAAGGGTCGATAGAAGATTTGATAAAAGGGTTTACTTATTTTAACTGCTTTTGTAGGTTCTCAAATTTGATTATTATCAATAGTTGATATGCAGTTAGGTTGAATTTCTATGAGTCTTTGAATGATAAGGGGAAATAATTCTCCTAAATTTGAAGGATCAGAAATACGTATATTTTGCTAATATGGAGAATAGTAAATCCAACCCTTTTTTGTTTCTAGTGGTAAAGAGTATTGTTCGATTTTTGGTAATGTTTTGGCTGCACAATTATGTTTTGGAAAATTTAGAAAAAGAGAAATTTCACGGGGAACGTTTATTTTTGTCGATTTTGAAGTTTGAGTGGGTGAACATAATTTTCCAAAAAAAGTTGATTGATAAATTCGATGAAGGTGGGAATTGGTTAGAAATTAGGTTTCATTGCCTTCTGCAATTGCCGTGTAAGTATATTGTGGTTCAATTAAGGATGTTATAGTCTTGTTATTTGACATCTTGAGAGATACAATTATATGGAAAATAATAATTGTTCTAGAGTATTTAGGTGTTTTTCAGCTATTCTAGGACGTTGGTTTGACCACTGGGTTGTCTGTACTCTATAATTTTTTAAAGTCATAGAAGTTTCTGAATGACGTGGCATAGTATCGTTAAGAATCGACACGTCTTCAGGAATATCCAGAATATTAAATTCAGTCACATGGGTTCGAGCTTCAAGCCAATGAAAAATTGAACGTGGAATCTATTTATATTTATTCATTACTTGGAATGTGTAAAATCAATTTACTTAAGTCTTCACTTTACTGTAACAATCCATCAATTAATGTAAAATATTGATCAAATTATTCCCTCTTCAATGCTTCTAATGTCACATGACAGTCTTGAGGACAATAATTTGTTTGTTTTTTTTCAGAGTTTTCGCAGTAAGACATTAATTGTTCATATTTTTGGATAATAACAGGACCATAATTGAAAACGTTTTTCATGTTTGTAATTGTAATAATATTCCATGCTTTGAAGAAAAATGAACATCAGTTAATTTTCCAAAGTGCAACCCAGGGGTTTCGAGTAGGGGTGTGTAAATGTATGGTCTAGGCGTGCTAGATACCACTTGTGTTACTAGTAGAATAACGAGAAGTTTTAAGGGGTTTGCTTCGCTCATGTGACTCCTTAGTCCATAACCTTGAAAAGAATATGCATTTAGATTAGTAAAGATTTTTAAGATTATTTTACAACATGCAAGCACATACATATATCAGTACAATATGATGTGTATGTTATTGATTAATTGCATGCAGAAATTTATTTCGTTTGCAATAATTGATTTCTTTTCCTGGAATAATGATGAGAATGTATCTTCAAAGATTCTCATAAGGATTTTATGTGTTTGAAAGGATTTGTCGATGTTAATTCTAAATCAGAAATTTCACGAGAAGTCGTAGGTTGCTTATCCGCATTTAAGGGTTTTGGCATTGTCGAATTAATTTTTTCAAAATCAGGGTTAATTCTAACCTCCTTCTTTCTTCTTGAGAACCGGTGGTTCGTTTTTTGTGATTTCTAACTGCGCAAAGACGTTTTATAGGGTTTTTCTAGGTACTGATCAATTGATGCTTTCTAACAAATGATATATTTTAAGGGCTGTTCGTACGCGAGCCAGGCTTGTCAGTTTCGCCAAAACTACTTTTTTAATATTTTCAACGTGGCACAGTGCTAAATAAATTGAAAATTCTGTGGATGGAGTATGAACATGAACGTAATTGGATTGGCTTGTAGAGCACAATAAAGGTTCCGTGCGGCATTTTCTTTCGCTAAATCCTCATCTCTACCCGTGCTGATTAGTGTATAATTTTAAAATTTCAAAGTAGCCGAAAAGACTAACTTTAGTTCGGTATCATATTGTACTTGCATTTCATATGTTGGTGCTGTAGTTCCATTCTCTGTGATAAGCTCTCGAAGGAGAAGAGTAAAAGGTTTCGGAAACATTTTTATTTATTTATTCAAAAGCGCAAGGAATAGTTTTGCTGAAGATTAGAATTTGTTAATTTTGTTAGTTGAGCATTTGGGTACAAATTTGATTCTGTGTCGAGTTGAGTATTATCTGGTAAAACGGTACTAATTTCAGGTGCGTGGATTATCTCTTTTTTTCGTTATTACCATTTGTGTTATCAATTCGTTCCTCTGTCTGCGTAGGTGAGTTCTGGGCTCTTCCTATATGTAATAAAAGATTTGTTACAGAATCCCATATTGCGCCTAGCAAATGTATAGACCATTCAAAAACAGAGTGTAAAGCGTAACTGTGAATTATCGTGTCTGCAATTAATTTTACCCTCCTAAATATATATTATTATTACCCCGATAAAACCTGCGCTCGCTGTTCTAAAGTTTATAAGTAGCGTTCAAAACTTACCTTAAGCAGTTTGAGCTATCCTATCCATTGCTTCTTCATCTAAAATATTCATTATTGACATTCCTTGATTATTTATTGGTTGACCCATTATACCACGAGCTAATGAATTTAATATCATAGGTTTTCCTGAGGGAAACATTATGTGATCCCTCAGTTTTTCCCAGTTAGTTTGAGAATAGATTCCGCTTGTTGCGAGTGACATAGGGTTCATATATTCCCAAGTTGGTTGTGTTGCAGATTGCATTATAATACGTGACATAGATTCCACTATATTGGATAACATTTTAATCGACTGTTTTCCTATAAGGTACATGCACCGAGAGAAAATCAGTAAGTTTTGTTCATGGAAACCTAATGATTTTAAATCTCAGAGTCAATCATGCTTTCATAGTATGAGAATCATGCGTAAATATCTCGGCTTACTTAACATAAAAGCAGAGTATTGCTCATAATTTAAAATCACGGAGCACATGCTTCAATAGTGTTGACACCGAGCACGAATAGCGTTGACTCCGAGAATAAATTTCATGGGCATCGGAAGCCCTCTTGATTTTAAAGTATGAAACTATCCTTGAACGAAAATCTCGGGAAACATTCTTTTCGAGTATATGCGAGCCGAGATTCGACTGATTCGACTCCGTGTCAACTTTGATGATGCATGCGTATATGAAACGATCCTTGAATGAAAATCTCGGGACACACCCACGTGGAAGGATTCCCCGGAAAGTACTCCACGGATATTCTACGCAAATTTCAGCTGGAAATTCCGTTGACTTTCCGTGGAAATTCCACTACCTTTCCGGCTGCATATTCCAGACTGTAATGGATCCAGGAAATTCCGAAAAAACGCTATACTATTTTTACCTCTGCCCCCGGTCGATTCCGACAGGTTTCGACCGTCGTCCCAACATATTCCGTTTGTACTGGGTGTAAAAAATACATTTTCCTCGAGGAAGTTGACTTTTCAATAAGCATTAGTCGTTCGCCTGGGGTTACTGGGATGACCCCTCATTGTACAATACCTTCCATGTGCACCAGATGTAAAAAATACATCTTCCTCAAAGAAGTTGTGCAGTTAAAGTCTATGACACTCAAGGCTGCGCAGTAGAGTTATGTCATACTTCCGGATGCGCACTAGAGTTATGCCGCATTTACGTCTGCGCAGTAGACTTCTATAGTGTTTATGGTTGCGCAGTTAAACTCTATGACACTTAAGTCTGCGCAGTGGAGTTATGTCGTACTTCCGGATGAGCACTAGAATTATGCCGCATTTACAGCTGCGCAGGTCACTTCCGTGGGCTTTATGGTTGCGCACTTCAACTCCATGACACTAAATGCTGCGCGGTAGAGTTAAGACGTACTTCCGGATGCGCACTAGAGTTATGCTGCATCTCCAGCTGCGCAGTAGACTTTTGTGGGCTTTATGATTGCGCAGTACAATTGTATAACACTTAAGGCTGCGCAGTAGAGTAATGTCATACTTTCAGTAGAATAATGCTGCATTTTCGGCTGCGCAGTAAACTTGCGTGGCATTCAAGGTTGCTCATTATAGTTATGTCGTAATCACGGCTGCGTAGTAGGCTTCTGTAACATTAACTGTATCGCATCAGTTATGTGGTCAATATTGCTGCGAATTAAATGTGTATGACAATTAAGGCTGTGCAGTAAAGCTATACTACAGTTACAGATGCGCTGTAGTGTTATATCGTATGCATCTGGAAGAACGACATAACTTTAGTGCGTACCTTGAAATGTCATGCAATCATAGTGCTTAACCATAAGCCCTATAAGAGTCAGCTGCGTATCCGAAAATGCAGCATTATTCTACTGCGCATCTGCAAGTATGACATTACTGCGCGGCCTCAAGTGTTATACAATTGTACTGCGCAACCATGAAGCCCACAAAAGAGTACTGCGCAGCTGGAGATGCAGCATAACTCTAGTGCGCATCCGGAAGTACGTCTTAACTCTATCGCGCAGCATTTAGTGTCATGGAGTTGAAGTGCGCAACCATAAAGCCTACGGAAGTGACCTGCGCAGCTGTAAATGCGGCATAACTCTAGTGCGCATCCGGAAGTACGACATAACTCCACTGCGCAGACTTAAGTGTCATAGAGTTTAACTGCGCAACCATAAAGCCCATAGAAGTGTCTTGCGCAGCCGTAGATGCGGCATAACTCTAGTGCGCATCCGTAAGTACGACATTACTCCACTGCGCAGACTTAAGTGTCATAGAGTTGAACTGCGCAACCATACACACTATAGAAGTCTCAGAATGGGGTCCATTACAGCTGGAATATGCAGTCGGAAAGTTAGTGGAATTTCCAGGGAAAGTCAAGGGAATTTCCAGCTGGAATTTCCGTACAATTTCCGTGGAGTACTTTCCGGCGAATCCTTCCACGTGGGAACTCGACCAATAACACATTTCTAAAAATTGCTAACTTCATCAAATTTTTTAAGCAACATTCATTTAAAAATAGATATCTTCTGGTAAATTGAGGTGAACATTAATGCCTCAATTGAAAGAAATCTTAATGATATTCATAGATAACCCTGCAGATTTGAACAAATATTGAACTTAATGTCCCCCTTTAAAATTTGTTTCAAAGATCGAAATGAAATCTACTTTCTTGTGAATATTATTATGTACTAAAATAGAACATAAAAAACTCACAAGTCAAAAATAGACTTCAAAATACCTTCTCTCCGGCTCATTAGAGACAAATGCTCAAAATGTACAATAAATGTACAGAAAAACGAGAAAAAGAGGGAAAAAAGAAAGAGTCAAGTAAACCAACCTCTCACTCTATCCTTATTTTTTCTCCGTCTTTTTTATACTACTAGGGACCCAACATGTTTCGAAGCCAATTTAGACTCTCTCATCAGAGATAATGTATAGAAAAACTACAGTGATGAAATATAATGAAACCTACATTAATTTAATTAAATTATTACCCGGAAATAAGAATCAAGAAATGGATATCAAATGTTCTTGGTTAATTTTTCTATTCTCTTATCAATGTCAAAAATATTTGTATGACACACGGCCACTGTGTCGAACTTTCTCCTCGTGGGAAGTTGCAATACGAGCGAGAGCCCGAGGTGTAGCCGAGGCAAAGCGAATACGAGGCGGAACCGAAATTTCTGAGTTTCCTTGTATCAAAAACAACTTTTTAAAAAACGTTTAATAGAAAAAAATAGAAAATAAATAAAAAATAAAATAAAATTTAATTAAATTTTTAAAAAAATTTATTTAAACTTACTTTTTATCGAAATTTCTTCCTGTAATACATACAGGCAATCTCAGTTTTTTATTAGTTGCATAATATTCTTTAAAATTTTCTATTTTTTAACCGATATTGTATTGCCTTCGGAAATATTTATGTATTGAAAGTTTCAAGTTGATTGAATATGCGGAAGTGTGTCAAAATAGGAATAGAAGATTTTATCCTGACATAAATACGTGCATACACATGCATACACACATACACACACACATCAAAACACATGCATATACACATACATATGCATACAAACATACATACACATGCATACACACATACATACATGCACGCAGTCATACATAACATCCAAACATACACACCCACACAGCAAGCCAAATAAAAGCTTACCAGAAAATGGGTTGGGATGAAGTTCCGAATAGCTAAACCCTCTAATTTCTTTCAAACTCCGTACACTTGAGTATTTTGATAGGTTGATTACGAATATGATAGTGAAAATTGGCGCAAGTACGATTTTCATGGTGAAACAATGAGAAAACCATTAAAATCATGGTTTTTTGCGTTTATCTCAGTCAATACGCAAAATTTTGCAAAATATTTAAACAAGAAGCTATAGATCTTATCGAGCTACACATTTTTTGTTCTATGCATTTTTTTCTATGAGTGATATTTTCCAAGAAAATCAGTGATACATCTTATGAAGTTTAACAGACTTCATTGCAATAAGCGTCATGGAAAACAGGGTCGGTTGTGCTTGCAGGAGGGGCGGGTGACACTCGAGGACGGGTGACAGATAAAACGGGCATGGAAAACGGGGTCGATTATACTTGCAGGAGGGGAGGGTGACTCTCAGGGACGGTGACAGATAAAACGGGCGTTGGAAAGGGGTGGGGATGTGACCGACATTATTTCTGTGACCAGTCGCAGAGGGTCCCTCCCGCCTCCCTCGAGGCCTTTGGAAGGGGCAAGGATGTGACCTATATTATTCCTGTGACCAGCCACCGTGGTTCCCACAAGCCCCCCTTCCGAGACGCGAAAAGTAATAAAATCTTCCAATATCCTATGCGCTCGAATTGAGCGAACATTTTTTAGGGGAACCAATTCGTGTGTACGAGTATTCATCAGCACAAATTAATGTCAATGCAGGCCGATTCAGTTTAATTCGCCCTGTTTGAAGACAATTCCCAATTCGCCTAAATTAGTCAGCGCGAATACAGTTAAAGACTGGCTTATTCAATTGAATTTGTAAGGTATAACCAACGCGCTAGCGATAAGGGATCCGTTGTAGATATCTATCAAAGAGTCCCATAGCTCAGTGGTCGCCCTCTGGACTCATACACTTGGGATCGCTGGTTCGAGTCCCCAGACATGCACTTTTTAATAATTTTTTTCGAAGTGACCTTGATCACGAATTAAGGCGAATTGACATGCATTCCATTCGCGCTGGCTCAATTCGTTTCAACGAATCAGAAAGCAAGATTCAGGCGAATTCAAAAATAATAATTCGCCGCGATTCGCCCCAATTAGTTTTTTTTTACTGGGGTGGAAAGGCAGAAACTATTTGCATCAGAGTTGGAATGAAAAATAGCTTTTCGTGTACATTTTTTACTAAACAGCAAATACTTCTTTTTAGGTGAAGCGTATGCAGCGTATGAATGACATCAAATATAAGGCCGTCGCTCATTATGAATGATGATGGATCAATCGAAAGTGCTCATTGTACGTGTATGGCTGGTCTGGGAGAGGTATCCAGCCATATAGCAGCAGTCGCCTTCTTTCTTCTTCATAGACCGAATCCTGACACGCTATCTTGCATTGACCAATTGGCTTTATGGCGAGTACCCCCAATAAGAAAAACGATAGTTTCGCAAAAAATAGCAGATATTGATTGGGGCAGAAACAATGATTATTATGGTAAAATTTTCGTGTATTTGAAATGAAAGGAAAAGGTAAGTTGTAAGAAACTAAAAATGGTGTATTTTATTCTCGACACTGAAATTCAGCTATCGCAAGCGTGTTTGAGTTTTAAACAGGGAAGAGCGCAAAATTTATTTTATACTCTGAATGATAAAAATAAAGAATTCAATTTGAAAAATTCTATTTTTCATTGAGTTATGACCGAAATTATTTTGATAAAAAAATATATATTGTTAATATGAATGAAATGAAATTTAATGAAATTAAATTTATATTAATAATCGGTGAGGAAATTGTATTGACCCTCAATAGTAAAATTCGTGAAGGATGTTGATGTTCGTTATTGGCTTTAGGGTCAGGTGAAATTGAATACAAATTAAATTGTTTCAAACGTTTCGGCAC
>JAUMHM010000004.1:4483524-4493655 GCA_032362435.1 Melikaiella ostensackeni
AGTTATGATCGGTTTGTGTTGTATACTGAGGAGGGCACCAGTCTCCTGCAGTTTGGTCTCGAAGATGAGAAAAGACCGTTCAATGCATATATGACAAAAGTACTCAATGGTGAATCAAAAAGTATCAAGCTCATAAGCTTCCCTAAATTCTCCATTCAATAGGTCAATTTGTAAAACCCTTATAAATGTCCAAAGCCTTCTATAATTTTAAAATGTTTTCATAAATTTTCTCAATACTCTGTATAAATTTCCAAAACTTTCTATAGTGTAAAAAAATACTCATCGTGAATTTTGTTGTCATTTCAATAATCGTGGAATCTTTCAATTGCGCAGCATTTGTTCCTTCGCTTCGAAACAAGTCATCACGAACTAATCACACTTTTAATCCGAGAAATTCCGCGGACAAAAACACGAGCTACAACTGGAAAATGTAGGAAGAGCACTATAAATATTTCAAAATAAGCGCACAAAAGAAGTTGCCCTTATTTTTCTGTTAATTTCTTTTTTACATTCCGATTCAAACCGTCCTCGACAACAATTTGTGTTAGTCTGTTTAGTCCAAGATACTTGAGGTGTAATATGACACTTTCAAGATGTTCACTTTCGCCTTCCTATCGAAAATTTTAAAAATCGTCGCATGAATTTAAAAACCTTTTCTCTTCAAAAACTGAAGCATTTGGGAAATATATGTTTACCAAAGAAAGAAATAGTGCCAAAAAATAGGTACTCATTGTGAATTTTGTTGTCATTTCAATAATCGTGGAATCTTTCAATTGCGCAACACTTGCTCCTTCGCTTTGAAACAAGTCTTCACGAACTAATGTTTAAGTTAATGTTGCATACTGTTTTTTCATCCCTTCTTTCAAACATCATAATTTTTGTTTCATTCACGTAAATCTTAAGACCCATACTCTTTATGCTGGTATCCAGTCCGCTCATCATTCTCTGCAAATCATTGACTGATTCTGCCGTAACAGTCTTATCACCTGCAAACGCCAGTCCTCGCACTTTCACTGTTCCGAGATCGAAACCTTCTTCGTCTAAGAGATCTATTCTCAGATATATATCCATGTATATATTGAACATTCAGGATGACGTAACACAGCCTTTCCTAACGCCCTGCTTAATATCAAACTAATCGCTCAGTTGTCCATTTACTCCTACACTCGCTTTACTACCATTACATATTGCTTTAATTGTTGTTAGAAAGCCAACCCTTCACTCCATACTCTTATCGTACTTGCCAATGTGTAGTTCTATCCACCTTATCGAAAGCTTTTCCAGATCAACAAGTGCACAGAAAACTTTTGTGTCTACTCTCAAACTTTTTTCTATGATCTGTCTCAAGCTAAATATCTGATCCGCACATGATGTCCTTGGCATTTGAAACTTTATCGTTCTCAGCACACATATTCATAAATTCGCTCAGCCATACAAACGAATATCCGCCACCGCTCTTAAGAATTTCAGTGATGATACCATCTACACCAGCAGTCTAACCATTCGTTAGTTTCTTAATTACGGATATAATGTCACGAGTATCGATTCTTCTTTCGCCACCTACAACGGGATTGTCTAACATATCCTCTTCTATGTCACAGTTGTTATGCTCTATAGCTTGACCTCCTTACAATTTCTTCAAAGACACTCTTACAGTCTTCTACTTTGTCCGCATCAAATACCATTTGACCGTCAGCATTCTTAATTCTATCTCAGTGCTAGTACTTCCTCTCCTAATCTCCTTAACTTATTTCCAAAATAATTTCTTATTTCCTTTAAAATCATTTTGCATTTTCTTATCTTCTTTCAATTTGATTTTATCCTCACTTTCTTTGCCTAGCATCTTTGCTTTTCTATTTTTATCCCTATAATCATTTTCTAATCTAGTCCTTTCCTCCTCGCTAAGACTTTTAATATTCAAAATTCTCGAGTACGCTTGCTTTTTCTCGTCGACAGCCACGCGAATTTCATCATTTCACCAAGCATCTCCAGCCTCTCTTCCTACAGCTGCAGTACAGCACACTTTAGATGCACTTTTGAAAATGCTATCCTGTAGTATTATCCATTCATCTTCTACATTTTTATTGCCTATTTCCGTCTTCCAGACTTCTTTATGATGTCCTAAATATTTATTCAGCATTTCACGATACACTATTTGTACTTCTGGTTTCTGCGAATACTCTATTTAAATTCGCTTCTACTTTGACTTATTATTAATTCTTCTTCCCATCCATCCTTGACCTAGCTTCTTCTTTGAAACTATGAGATAGTGATCCATTTCACATTCAGATACTCTCATAACTCTTGTTTTTCTTACTAGGCCTCTCCGTCTCTCATCTGCTACAACAAAGTCAATCATACTGTGGCTTTTAACTCTGCACCAAGTATACATGTGGATCATTTTATATCTGAAACAAGTATTTGTAATAAAAAAGCTTTTTTCTCAGCATAAGCTAATCAATTTCTCCCCCTTATCGTTCGTTTTTGGGTCTCCGGAACGACCAAGTACCCTATCGGTACCTTCGCGTTGTACACCCACCCAGCCATTCATACCTCCGAGTATAATGATTCTTTTTCCCGGATCGCAAGTACCTATAATATAATTTAGCGAGTCCCACAAAGTGTCTTTTACATCACTACTATCACCATCAGCTGGAGCGGAGCATACTGTATACATACATGTATACACAGCATTCTGTAATAAATAGTTTTCTGATTCACACTTTCATTCTAACCCATAATACTCTAGGAGATATGCATTCATACTTTTTGGCATGCTGTTTTGCTCTCTTATTCATAATCAGACTAACTTCCTGGCTGCCTTGTGATTCATTATCTACTCATGACCAAAGTTCTAGTCCATTTTCTACCTTTCTTACTCGTATCTCACATCCCTCCTTCTTTGTATCCGGTACGCATAAAATATCTAGCTCCCTAACGCGCATTGCATCCCGCAATTCCTTTTCCTTAAGATCATTTACACCTCTAGCATTCCAAACACCCAGTCTCCCTTCATCACCTGAAACTTTTCCGAAGGCATAACTTTTGTCAACAGAACTGTCAATCCTATCCGAGGCTACATTATTATTTGTATTTTTCAGTATTTAAAGTACACACCCAACTACCAACTTGATGCGAGAAATATTTTCCATAAGTATAAAATCATGTCCGAACTAAGCAGCTAAGTCGTCATAAAGTGGTGCGTCCACTCATAACATCAATCCCACCAAACTTCGGTCATTCAAAGGAAAGTATGAAAATAATGCCAGAATAGAAGGAGTTATTATCGGTTTGTGTTATATAGTGAGAAGGGCACCAGTTTCGCGCAGTTTGGTGTCTGAGATAGGAAAAGACTATTCATTATTGCATAAATGTGATGAGAATTCTCAACCCTGAATAAAACTTGACAGGCTTAGAAAATTCCCCAAATTTCTATTACACTCCAAAAGTTTCCGAGATTTCCAAAAGTTTTAAACAATTCCAAACATTTCTACTAATTTTCCAAAATTTTCACAAAGTTTACATAAATTAAAAATTACTATTATTTCGTTCCAGGTTCAGTTCGTGATGAGTGGTACATCCCACCTCCACTACTGGACACTACAAAGACAGTAACGTCCCCAACGATTTCCTGCTCTACCTTCAATGAAGATCTCGCCACTGATGATGTCTCCGACGTCCTTGACGACAATGAGGATGACGCTGAGCTTCTCCAGCGACTCGCCTCCCGTCATTACTACAGTACAACCACTGCCCTTGCGATTACCGTTGGCGTAGGCTGTATCCTCCTTATCCTTAACATGATGATCTTCGCCGGTATCTACTACCAACGTGACCGCGATAAAAAACGCGCTGCAATGCAGTGCAGCCCAAACAATCAAGAATCCATGCCAATGAGCTCCAGAAGTGACGCAAATCAAGATGATTCAAAAACGGGCCAAGATCTGCCTCCTCTTTATACGACCCTCACACGAAGCTCGTCTTCGGGACTCCCGAAAGATCAACGTTCCCCCTCTGATGCGGAACGACCCGGGTCAAAACAGGGTCAAAAAGACGCGGTTCCTCCTAAACCTCCAGCCAGGACTACAAGCTCCCTCAGTTCGACTAGCGGCACTATTAAGAAACGCGTTCAAATTCAGGAGATATCCGTATAGCATTAGGGATTGCCCCCAGAGGGCAGCACCGCTCGATCAAAACACGTCACGTTCGTAGACGAGGAGGCAGTTATTGAGTCCCGATTTTGATGGATGGGGCTCACTCGAACTTAAATTGGGCCATAATTGAATTATGTGAAACCCATTCAATTTCGAACTACGAAAAAAGTGAACGTTTCTGCAGTGAGTGTGCGACGTCTTCTGGTGGCAACAGTGAGAAATAGATTTTATGTACATTATTGTTAGTGTCAAGATTGAACAATTAATAGGACCAGGAATCAAATTTTTAAACAAGCGAATTATACGAGTTGTATAAAAGCTGAATATAACTAAAAAGTTGTGTAAATATTTTTAAGGAGGCCTATCGCCATTAGTCGAATTATCGAATGTCATATTTTACAAAAAGAAAAGTCCGGAGAATCAAATCTGGAGTTTTCTGAGGCTTTTGGACAGATGAGAAACGCTGGAGAATTAATTTGTAAATATCCTGGCGGCACTAGCTATCCGAAACCTGTACGGAATTCGGAACTGTTCCGTTTAAATCTAAAAGAATCTTAATGAATCCGATATTTCTATGAATTTAATCAATTATGCAGAATCAAATTGATTCTGAACCATTTCCCCTCATAATAAACTCCTAATCTGAACCCTGTGAAAAACGTCGGATTAAAAAGTGTTGCCTCGCGTTCACGAGATGTTCTCTGGAAATCTGCTTTGCGACAGCCTTGCATTGGGACGGTAGCCCAATTCTTTCTGATACGAGAGTTCACATATAACGTTTAAATCTTGAATACGTCTGAATGCGAAGTAAGAGATTTCGAGTTCAATGTGTGTTAATGCGAGAGTTTGAATATGTTTCAATGCTACTCAGAGAGCATAACAGCGGTAAACTTGCCTTCAGTTTGCGGCACAAACTTCCGAACCTTACACCGCAAACTTTTGCATTCACGAGATGTTCTCCGGAAATCTGCTTTGCGACAACCTCTCATTCAAAGTGCAGTACTCTTGAATACGTTTCAATCCGACGTTTTTCGTAGAGAAGGCACGTGACTTCCAATTCGGAGTACTCCAATTGATTCCGTTGTCAATCGGCAGTCACTCCCCAACTGAAAATCCCCACATGGCGCCCTATACAGAAACCCATACAGGAGTCCACATAGATTCCAATACAAAATCGTATGGGCAAATTGGGACACGAAACGAAATAGGAATCTATGAGAGAACCCGTATATCAGAACCTATATGTGAACCTACATGGAAACCCAGATGGATGCAGTAGGTGTGCAGTATTATCCTAATTCCTATAACAGCTACATGTGCGCAACAATTTTTTTGGCTCTTCAAGATTGCCTAGTATAAGGGTAATATTTTGAAAACAGATTCCATTTAAAAAAAAATATTAAAATAGTATGTAGGATTTCATGTAGGAGCAATTCATAGGTTTCCACAAACAGGAATCGATATAGGATCTCATAGAGATTCCCATGTGATATATTCCTATATTCCCATATAGGGCCCCATGTGATGATTCATTCGAACGAATCCGTATCTTTCTATGTGAATTCGCTGACGGATTCAAGTTCATGTCAAAGGATTCCGTTGAAACTCCTACTCATTCCGCATCTGAGTCAGCCTTATAATCCGATTGAATCTGCGAAAAAAAGTAAATTCTCATTCCGAATGATTCCGCTCCAAATCCAAAGTCACTTTAGATCATTCTGTTGTTAATCCGCAGTCATTTCGTCCGAATCCGCAATCTTTCAATAGTCATTCCGAACAATTGGACCCTGCAATTTCGAAGACATTTCGAACCATCTTAAATTGAGATTCATTCGGAATAATGCCAATACAAATATCGAATGCAAAGTTAAATTTCAGGGATTCAAGCGGATTAATTTTCATTCCGTTGGATTTCGAAACATGGACTAGGATGGGATCATACAGTGACGTTTTGTGAATTATTCGGAATGATTTCTCTGGAAAAAGTTTGTCATGGGAATTATTTCCGAACCAATCCGCATTATTCTAAATCATTCTGAAACCTGTATCCGATCCAATTCGAATTAATCTGATGCAAGTTTTCAATGCTTCTCAATCCGTGTGTCAACTCTAACTTAAACCGAGTGAATCTGAAGCTTAGCTGGACAGACTTGTCAATCTTCCTCAGTCCGTTCACCATAATCAAGTTGAAATCGAAATCAACCCGATCCCATATTTAAATCTGAATGAATCAGAGGCTCATCCGGAAAAACTTTTGAATCCTTCCCTATCCACGCGTCCTCTCGAAGTTCAATCCTCATGAAACTGACACCAATCCGAAACAACCTTTCAATCCTTCTCAATCCGTGCCTCCAATGCAAATGAAGCCGTCGTTCGAAAACTTACCATAAATGACCGATAAATAACCATAAATTATCAAGCATTTTCGGGAATTGTCGGTAATATATGATAACTTATCCGTCATTTATGGTAACGTTTTCGACCTCGGATTAGGTCTGATTCAGTCGGATAAGAATCTTTCAAACGACCTCGAATGGAGTCGTCTTCAGTCAGACAAGCAATTTCTATTTTGACAGATTCGATCGGAATAAAACTGATTCGTTCAGATACAGACTTCGGAATAAAATGGATTCAGACGGAAAGAAATTTTCCCACCCGAAGCTTTCAGCAGGGTTCACCTCCTTTTTTCTCAGTTCTCAGTAAGAATTAAGTGAGCAGTGACAAAAGAGAAATGTTACGTGAGAATTGTTCACTCAATTTTCAGTGATAAGTGAGCAGAAAATGGTGAAAAGTATTTCTCCAAAAGTTACATAATCGGAACCCAGGGTTAACAAAAATCAAATTAGAATTTGTATAAAAAAATTAAATGCATTATATTGGTAATATTGGGCTTCAATTTGTACAGTAGACTAGTGCGGATTCAGACCAAATAAATATTTTTTCCAGATTATTGCGAAATCATTCGGGTCAATTGCGAATAGAAAGCTGAATCCTTCGAAAAGAATAAAAACGGAATACAATTTTTAATAAAATGGTATGATTAATGTTTCCTGTGATCTGCTGCGCATATATGATGTGTAGCGTTCTAATCATGCGCAATAAAACCTTACGTGTTCTAAGCATGCGCAATAAAATCTTACATGTTCTAAACATGCGCAATAAAACCTTATATGCTCTAAGCATGCGCAGCAAGTGCAAACTCCGCCAAAAGCCTCGGGTTTATAAGAAACTGATTTCATTTTAAAAAAGAATGATACTTTCCGAACCTACAAAGTCTGTTTCATTTTTCTCTTCAAAAAAATGTTCACTCATTTCAATTTCCTTCCTCATTTAATTATATCAAATTAAAATTGATTCTAATAATAGAGTGTAAAACGTATAAATATGTACATAGTAGTTAGACATTTTTCATTGCACTACCATTATCTTCGGAATTGTTTTAATAGAAGAAATTCACAATTTAATTAATTTTCATGATTTTCATGCAATCTTTTCTAAAAACTCTATTCATGAACATAATCCTGACAAATCGCCTGCCATGTATATCGAAAGCAATCAGTGAAGAATTCACAGAGTTCAGTTCATTTGTATATTTCATCGTAAAGTAATAAAATCGTTTATAAAAAATAAAAATTTAAATCTGACCCTCTTCCTTTTTATTCCAACTACTTTTTATTGAATCACTTGTTGATTGAGAAAGTTTTACGGTGTGGCTTTGTATAGGGATTTTATTGGATTATTCAGAACCTGATTACGAGATATTTCCATTACTTAAGGTTCATAAAAATCAATGCGAAGTAGAGAATTTATGAAATATACTTGCTTTTATTAAACAGGTATTAAATAGAACTTGTATTTTCATTGTTATAAATGTATCATAGAACAGATATTTTTGTATAATTAGTCGTTTATGAATCCACTCAACTATCTTTTCAACACTAGAAGTTATCAAATCAGTAATTAAACTCTGAAATATTAAATAAATTTTCCTGAGTAAAATACGAATAGGTCCGACAGCTGTGGAAATCAAAACTACGCTTCAGAGTCTAAAAACAAAATAAGTTTTCAGCTTTCTAATGAAATTCTGGAACATGATATTTTTCTCTGAAGTCAGCGTCATACGCGTATTACAAAACTAAAAAGATGTTTTCGTCATAATCGAGATTTGTAAATTATCGTTTTCTATTGACGCGAGAACTGAGTCCAAGAGAAATAAAAAAATATACAGTAATTACTATAGCTAGTGATGCTGATATCGATACAAAATATAGACTTTTCGCGTTCAATTAGATTCTTCAGCTTCCTTAACCTCTCTTCTTTCGAGAACCTTCGTATCCTCCATCGCCACCTTTTCTCTTTTGTCCTCTTTGGAATCGACCTGAAAATGAATTTAAAAAAATATTTGAATCGAGGATCGCTAGAATTTTTTGAGGAATTCTTTTCGTAATATAAAGAGTCAGTTTTGCTTTGAAGAATTTCAACTCAGCGAAATCCTTTAGATTCCTCAGTATTAGCATGGCAAATCATCATTCCCGTGATGAAGGAATTTCACTAGTTTTTAATACTTTAGAACATTTATTGCTTACCTCCTTGCTTTCCTCCTTTTTTTCCTCCTTTGAACTTGTTGCCTGGCCTGTTTCGCTCCTTTCGTATATCAGCGAGTTCTCTTTCCATCCTCGCCAAATATTCGGATTCTTCATCACCTTCGAGAACTCGGACAGTCACTTCTTTGTCCCCTAGCTTGATCTAAAGATTATAATAAATAATATACTAAATTACAGAATAATTATTAAAGAATCCAGAGGTTTTGAGCTTACACCATGTTTCAACATATGAAAAGATTTTTAAAATTTACATTTACAATTAATAAGTCAAAAATTGCTCAATCTTAAACGTTCGAATTTAAAATTGTAAAATTATGTTTCAGTTTTACATTATTCGATTAGAAAATCTGTATTTTTTAATTTGAAAATAAACCATTAAAAGTTATCAGCGAAAACTTAAAATTTTTAAATTGAAGCCTTGAAAATTTAACAATTTTAGCATTAAGCAATTCAAACTCTCAAATTGTGCAACTTCAAATTGTAATATTATCCTATTATATTTTGAAGAATTTCAAATCGAATTCACTAAAGATTTCATAATTTTATATTATATCAAATAGGTAAAGGAAATTTAAAGTGATCGAATAGGCTTATCTACTAAAAATTAGAAAAATTCCCGATCAAAAAATAAAAATTTGTTGTCCTCCTTTCCCCGAAAACGTTTTAAACCATATGAAACTTTAAAAAATGGGCATATTTTCCATAAAATTGATCATTTTTGCAAATAGAAGTGGTAAAAGATAATCATACATTTCTCTGCTTTGCAATATTGCTGTTCTTATTATTAAAACTCATTTCATATAATAGCACAATTGAACAACTTCAAACTGTAAATCTTAAGGCCATGTGACCGTAACCTCAAATTTTTTTTCACATTTTTTTTTTTAAACCAACTTACGTTCACACGAAACGCAGTACCGAGTTGAAAATTTCGGGAACTAAATAAAAAGCACTCAGGAATGTTTGTCCGGTCCTAAATTTTTATAATCATGAAAACAGTTTTTTTCCTAAAATTTTTTTTGCTTTTTTTATAATTATGAAAATTTAGGACAAGACAAACGTTCCTTAGTGCTTTTTATTTAGTTTCTCAAATTTTCAACGTCATTGTAAACAGTCTTTTTTGAATGGAATTTAAAGTTTCTAGATTAAAAAATCGGTATTTAGTGTTTTTGTTAATAACGTGAGTGAACCAAAAGAGTTTAAGTGTCTGATTATGCAAGAATTGAGATAAAAAATGAGGAAATATGTCGTTTTTGGATGCAAAACCGGCTACCTGACATGCTCGGAAAATGTGCATGACGGTGTAACGATTTTGGGAAGGGTTAGTATACATTTAATTGTTTATTTTTTAAGTTAGTTTTAATTTAAATATT
>JAUMHM010000004.1:4493755-4504340 GCA_032362435.1 Melikaiella ostensackeni
TATCGTAAGTGATTTTAAAAAACTACTCATTTAATAAACCGCAGCGAAAATTCTGTGCAAGGAAGCAACTGGTATTATTTTTAGAGTATAAATTGTGTTCCCCAAAAAAGGGCCCACTTTGTCAATCGTAGTTTAGGAGATGTTCACTTTTTTGTGATCAAGGATTAAAAATATCGATTTTGGATTTTCGATAGGAAATCATACTTCAATCTGTGCTCTATTTGGTAACATTATACTTTTATGTCCCCGACATAACCCGAAATGGGTAAATTTTATATTTGAAGAAAAAATATAGTACGTGAGCTTTTGGCGTTCTCCAACTTCAAATCAATTTTTACTCAAAAAGTTGGCTTGAAATTTATTTGCGAAACATTTAGAATATCCCTTAAGTATGACTTTATTATGCCAGTTATTAAAATTTTATAATTCATAATTTGATTTCCTTTTTCTGAATACAAATCGAAAAAAAAAATTCGATTGTTTTCTATAAAGTAAATGTTAAACTTTCTTTTATAGGTTGTTTGCTCCAGTTTCAAAGGTAAGTTTTGATGAGAAATAGTATTCATATAAGACTGCAATTTTCTTTGTTTTGGGTTAAAGGCGTTGAAACCAGGCCCTAACCTCAAAATGGAATTGCCTCATTTTACTCCATAAATACTAAAATTACATTTTTGTTAGATACTTAGGGCCTACTCATGTTTTGAATCAAGTCTGTATTTGGAGTGAAAAATTAGCTAATTTCAATCCGCATACATACTTGATTCAAAATGGGAGTAGTAGGTCCTAATTATCTAACAAAGATGTAATTCTAGTATTTATGGAGTAAAATGAGGCAATTCAGTTTTGAGATTAGGGCCTGGTCCATACTGTACAACGTCTTAACAATATTTCTCAAATTTGATGTAAGCTAAGAGCATTGTTTTGGCTGCAGAAAGATTTTTATCATTTCGAATTTGTAGAGGAAAGTGGGACACAATCAGAAATTATAATACCGAATTTGGAATGGTCCCGTTTGTTCAAATACTCCGATGAGCAGTTGCAAAATGCTATTTGCGGAAATATTTTCTAATATCGCCAGGATTATTTTTCAATTTTGTATCCTTATATTTACAAGCTTATATGTGAAGAAAAACATATAAGGTTATGCTTTTACTGAAAATAGACGCGTAGCTTTATATTGATACTCATTATATTTGTTTAATTGACTTTAAAATAAAGATAGACGCTTTTAATTTATGATATTTTATTATTTTGCCTCTTAGTTATTACAGAATAGCTATTTTTGTCTTTTTATTCAAAGTGGACGACTTAACCAGACACTGAGGGGTAAAGACGGACACACTTTAGACTAAATTACCTAGTTGTTCATCGCTAAATTAAATGTTTTAACTTCAGGATACGGAAGAGGAAGAGTTAAGCATTATAAATGTAAAGCGTGAATAATGAATATCTAGTTTTCATTCCTTCCGGTAATGTATTGAGAAAAACCTAACAAAATGACTCGCTTAGCCCCGTCTGTCAGTATGTAATTGCTATCTTAAATATATCTAAAAAGGAAGTTTTCGTTCTTAAAAATTAAAGGAACTTTAGTATTTGAACGAGCCGTTAACACATGCTCTAAATTCTTAAATATATATATATATTATAAAAGAAACATTAATTTTTAAACGAAACATGAACTTTAAAATCTCAAACATAAAATGAGCTTCGACACTTCAACGGAGAAGGTTGGTGACACTAAGCACAAACTGCAAACACATTTTTTTCGAAGAGCGAGACAATATTTATGCAAAATTAAGAAAAGATCTAAAAAAAAACTCCCGGCTTTTTCCCGGTTCGCAAAATTCTAGACTAATTCCCGGTTCACACGGTCAGTGGCCACCCTGCTTTTCCACGATGCATATTGTTTGTGTTTTGGGAAAATTGAACACATTTTCTTACTTGCCTTTATTTCTGCATATTATTTTAATTTTCCTGAATCTTTCTTTTGTCTTTAAAATTTTGATTTTGTAACTGTACAGGAAAATTTAAATGGTACAAAAAATTTGTAACCTTATTTTAACCTCTCTCATCAGTGCAATTCATCGAAACTTTATTTATGATAATGAGATCCGTTTTTGACAATAAGATGATAAAAGTTCATAATTTAGCTTGTTTTACTTTATTTTTTATTTTATTAAATTATCGTCCTTTCAAGTGACTCAAATAACTTTCATTTTTTTCTACGATTTACGCATTTTTACGTAATTTAACCTTCAATTTGAATTAGTTGAAATTTTACAGGTAAATTCGTTGATTTTATTCAATTTCTTTCCCTAGCAGCTTACTGATACTACCTGTATCTGTTACCACTCTGAAAACTCGATTCTTTTTGTAAGTAACAATTGTTATGAACAAAAAATTTAAATTATCAAACATATTCCTTTTATTCATGTTGCTTGAATTATACGAAAAGGGAAACCGTTTTATCTTTCAAATGTTCTACTAACTTAAACCATTTGTTAACAAAGGCCTTATAAACAATTAAATTGCAAACCGTTTCAAAACGTCTATGAATCTACAAATTGGTAATTTTACTTGAAAACTGAAAATAATGTATAAAGCTTTAATCTGAAATTTACAATCGTCAAACTATTCAGGCTTCCGATTTAAAACAACAAAATTTAATTGCCATTCTTAACACTTATGTAAAACTGAAAATCGTTTAGTTTCAGCAGATTTAGAAATTTTCATTCTTAGAGATTTCCAGTCAATTATTGTTCAGCTTTAAATATTATAGTTCAATTTTTTAACTCTTCAATTAGTTCATGTTTACAGTTGAACGACTCAAGAAGTTTTACTATACAAATTTTTAATTTTTAAATTATAATTGTAATTTAAAAATTAACGATTAAATGAGACTTTGTAAAAGTAAAGTACTCAAGAATTACGCATTGTAAACTGACTGATTTTATATTGAAATGTTACAAATTGAACTTTTTAAACTCATTAAAGACTGCATAACTTCATGTAATATCAAGTTAGTGACACTTGGAGTGACTGGAAAGGTTTTTCTACTAAAATTTTTCAAAATTACCGATCAAAAATGAATTTGCTATCATTATACTTAAAATTGCACAAGCGACAATCTTCAAAAAATCGACTAGAATGAAAAAATATAAACGTTCGATAACTAACCTTGCCTTCTTCCAACTTCTCGAAGACAGTTTTCGCATCATTTTCTTTTGCCAGTCGAACATGGCCACTTTCATTTCCTCTCGTGTAATCCACGTAGGCAATTTGCGCGTCCAATTTGGTCAAAGCATCTCTAATATCCTCTCTGGTTGCATTTTCTAATCCGCTGAAGGATAACACGGAACCCTTTGGCAAACTAAATGCTTCTTTTTCCTCCTTCTCAGACTCAGCTACATCTTTGTCCTTAAGTAAAAAATATAGTTAATTATTTCTTACAGTTTTAAATTTCATTTATATAAATTACAATTATAAAATTAGAGGTAACTGACTGAAACTCAGTATTTCTAAATTTTTCAATATGGTATAATATACAAAAAATTTTAATTCGTTAAAGCCAGAATTTGTTGTTAATTGCAAAAGTTGATAGACTTAAATATTCTTAAGCTCTAAGATTAGAATAAATTCAAATTAATACCAATTTCAAGTTCGATAATTTAATTACCTGCTTCTGAACTGGGTTCTTTTTATCCTTTTGTTCGGCCTTTTTCTGCCTTTTTTCATCGCGTTCTTTTTGCTTTTCCGCGTTATATTCTGCCCTACAGATTAGAAAATAAAAAATTTAATTACGGAATATAATGAAAATAATAATGAATTTAAATTAAAAATTTTTAACTTGAATACTTTTGTACTCAAAGTACTTCAAATTAACAACAATCGAGTGAACAGAATTCTATACGTTGAAAACTTTTCAATTTAAATCGTTGAACTGATGATATTTCATCATCTGAACTCTAAAGCATTCGCTGAAAGTGACATGAAAGCAGCACCTTAAATTTAAAACCTGGAAAATGAAGCAAATACTTTCAAGAAACCATCAATACTCAACAAATTTAACTACTTACGCCCATCGACGAATCAGTTCAGTTTCTTCGTATTTGACAGACTCCTTTTCCATAAAAATCTTCGCGGCGTCTAAAGTCTTAAACTGCACAAAGATTGAACCCTTGAACTGCATTTTCTTTTCCTTATCTGCGTACTTCCTCATCTGCAACAAATGAAAAAAAGTAAGTAAAGTAAGTCAAAATTGAACTAGTTCAAATTTCAAGTGCTTTAGATAGAATTATGCAATTCCATTCGTAGCATTTTTTTAAATGTTTATGCTAAAAACTAAAAATATTCACAGTTAAAAAATTAATTGTTATTTCCCAGTCTCAAAAAAATCCCTCGAAAAATCTCTTGTCCACATAACAAACCTTGAAATTTCGAAGGAAGAGTGTTACGTGAATCACCTTAATATAAAAATGAAACAATCTATTTTTTTAAATTATGACTAGTATTATTATAATAATACTCACACAAATATTTTCAACTGGTTCGAAAGGTTCAAAAAAAGTTTTCAACTGGTCCATGGTCACTCCATGAAGTGGGAAACCCTTCGAGTAAACTGTTCTGGCTTCCTGGGCTTTTCTGTATTCTTCATCATAGACTGGAAGTGGATGATCAAGGGACCGACGAATCTTTGTCTTGTCTTCTGAAGTCTCAATAAGTTCACTTGTCTCGAGCGCCTTTACAATTGTGGGTATGTCTTGGGTCAAGGAAGCCAGCATTTTGAACTTTAACATCACCTCCAATGGAATCCAGCATTCGCTCAATTTTGCCTGCTCAATAAGGAATTTGTCCCTTTGCATGTTGACGTCACCGAAGTAAAACTAGAATTAGAAGAAAAAGTGATTTTTAGCATTTTTATTATAAAAATAAAATGCTTAAATTTCTTAGAGAATGTTGATGTTCGTTGTTGGTTGTAGGGTCAGGTAAAATTGAATACAAATTAAACTGTCTCAAATGTTTCGGTACACAATGGCGGCCCGCTTCAGTGGATTTTATTAAATCTGTAAATAATTGCATAATTTGAAATTTCTTGCAGAGACGCAAATTTACAATAAGAAAATTTTTTTCTTTAGTTGTTATCGCAGTTGAAAAATTAAATATAAAAATTCTTTATTTTTATTTTTAATTGAAATGTAATACAATTTTTCTGTGTTCATTAAAAAAAGGATTTCTGTAAAGTAAAATAAATCTAAAAATCACACTGTAGTATGAATAAGAATTTATTATCAACATTTTTTTCAAAATTTGATGTATGTTGAAAAATGTATTCGTTTTTTTTTAATTTATTTGATTGACTGTCATAATTTATATTACTAACCTTATGAGAACTCATAAAAAAATCTTTGGCATAGTGAAGAGATAAATTTCCTCAAGTCTATGGGAAAAAAATTTTCTCCCGCTATCCCGTTGCATAGGAGACCACACAGCACTGCCCAAACCGTACAGTGTTTACTCAGTTTTCATTGCGCAGTGACCAGTTGAAGTTCCTACTTTTCTCCTCTCAAGGAAATTTATCTCTTCACTATGCCAAAGATTTTTTATAAGTTCTCATATGATAAGTAATATAAATTATTACCAAAATTATTTTTACAAATTTAATCAAATCCACTGAAGAGGGCCAACATTGCGTGCTTCTATCAAATTCGACTTTTCCAAAGGAAAGTTACTTCTCAAGTTACAAATTCGAATATTTTCTAATTTATATTGAAATCGACAAAAAGTTATCAAATTTATGCTGCTGACGAATTTGAATATAAAAAAACAGTGCACTGTAAAAAAGTGGTTGAAAACCACAAGTAGGTTTGTAAGCGTTTTACTGTGATTCATGTGTTAATTCTACAAGTTTATTGTGAACTTGCAGCGATTAAAGGTGGAACTTCACAATTTTTGTATCAATTTTACCATCAAAGTGTAATATTACCACGTACATTAGTGGACATGAAAATACCAGTGATTAACATGGTAATTTTCAACCACAGTGTAAACGTTTGTTAGTGTAATTTTACCCCTTTACACTTTTTTAGTAAAATTACCACATTAATTAAAATGTAAAATTACCAACTTAATCACTGGTATTTTTATTTCAATTTTTACCATGATTGAAGTGATAATTCTCAACCTCTTTTTTACAGTGCATGTGCTTAATTTAATTTTCGTGTATTGAACCATGTCAATTAGAATTAATTAAAAATGTACAATTTTAAATTCAAGTTGAACAAATCTAAATTTTAAGCATCAAAAATGAAAAATACAGACATGCAAAATTGAACAATTTTAGATTTGAACGTTTAATATTTTACAATTTCAAACTGAAGTCATATATGTTTCACAAGTTTGATTTGAAGGCCTGCAAAATTTCATATACTTCTGAATAAAATATTTTAAATTGATATTGTACAATATTTACAAGTATTAGTCTTCAAAATTCCAATCAATTCAAATTCAAGTTTCAAAAATCCAGGCTTTTTCTAAGCTTCTTCCTGGCCAATTTTTTTTCAATACCAGATCCAAACCTCACATTAATACAGCTCCATTTCAGAAAAATTAGGGAATTTCAGAGAGAAAAAACAGTATTAAAGAAACTCAAATTTCAGTTATTATTAAAGATACAGAAATAATATTTGAAAATCTAAAGCTTTCAAATTGAATATATTTTCAATTTTTATTTTAAATCCCAAGCTTTTGCAGTTTGAATTATTTAAAAAGAAATTATCTTTTAAATCTTCAAATTTCTTTTCAATTCAATGCCTAGCCAATTCGAAAATTTTCAATTTTTTGTTCTACTATTTAATTTCTATTCAATTCTCTCAGTGCTTTCTTTTAACAATTAAAAAGCCAATTGCAGCACCAAAAATTCTAAACTAAACATTATTTTATTCAATCAAAAAATTTTTAATCGAATAATTTTAATCTGAAAGCGTTCAAGATGAAATAATAATTCTTGAAAGTGGCTAGAAATGTATAAGATATCAAATTGGAAATCTTCAATATTGTATCATTGAAAATGACAGACTTGGAAGCTTTTAACAATTTTAATTTTCAATTTAAGTCTTCAAGATTAAGCTTAACTGAGAAGGCTTTCAATTTAAACGTGCACAATTTTAAACAATTTACATCTAATATAGTAGTTTTTTACATTCGAAACTTACATTACACATATGAAATGAAACTTCAACACTTTCTACTCGAACAATTCAAAACTAAATACAGTTAAACTGCAAAATTCAAAACTTTGAAGTTTTATGAATTGAGCAGTTCAAATATTTCTGGGTTTTAAATATAAAACCACGCTATCATTTTCAACGCTCTAAATTAAGAAATGAATCAATGAACTTGTAAATGTTCAAAATTCTATCATTTGAAGCAATTTTGAGTTAGACACATTAAAAATTAAACGGTTTAAATTTTTGTCTAAACTGAACACTTTTTATATTAGAAGTTACATTATTTCAGTTATAAGTCCTTTCAAATTAATAATTGTTTAATTGTTATTTATATATAAAAATTCAACACTTTCACTTAGGAATTAAAACTTTGAAAAATGGAACAATTAAAATTAAACCGTTTAAAGTCTAAATTTAGCACTCTGAAATTGCAACGATTCAAGGGTTTCCATTTCAAACAATTCAGTTTCAAATTATTTAGTTTTGAATATTTGATTTTTGCTCATTTTAAATGAAGTCAAATATTGCCAAATATTTTTTTAAAATGTTTTTTTTTTTTTTAATTAAATATTTTCAAATTGAATGGGTTAAAAATGGAATATTTTAGACTCTGAGTTTGGGGTTCGCAACCCGACCCGAAAACATGAAAACCAAACCAAGCCCGAAAGTTCAATTAAAAAGTTTTCTAAAATTTCCGACAATTTTGGCGATTAACAAAGTGTCGAAATAACCATAAAATTTACGGAATTTTTTTAAATTGAACTTTCGGGCCTATTCAGGTCGGGTAATAAAAGCGTTTCATTATGACTCTATTAATACTAAGGCTTTCAAAGTGAAACAGTTCAATTTTTAACGTTAAAATCTGTAAATTGTTTAATTTTGAACTGATTCAAACTCCTCTTGTAGAATCAATTATTATTCAACTTTTAATAATCGAACTACAGTTTAATTTTAAAAATCATAAATTAATTTATATTTACAGTTGAGCAACTTATAGTTTTTTCGAAAAATTTTTGATTTCGGACGCTTTCATTTTATAATTGTTCAAGTTTTTAAAACTGCATTCTGAAATTCTTTAAATTGAAAATGTACACTTAAAAATGAAGACCTAAAATAGAACATTTTTAAAATAAAAGATTATAGAACTGCGCATCATGAACTTAATGGCTTCATAATTGAAAAAGTCAACAATTGAACTTAACATTAAAAAAGAAGTTGAAATCGAACTCAACAAAAAAAAAATTAATTCACTGTCGTTTCTCGGTTTTCCTCGGTCTCAAAAAATTCTCAAGTTTCAAATTCTAGAGTTACTATAGATGTTTGAAGCTGAAGATGTACCCTTTAGAAATTTTTAACTATCGAATTTCAGGTTTCGAATTTGAAACTCTTCAATTAAATAAAAGGAATTGATTGAAAAAGATTCCATTTCAAACGCTACTAATTTGAAAGGATTCGAATTAAAAAAAAAAATGCAATTTTAAACGTTTCAATTTAAAATTATTCTACTTAAAACGCTTGAAATTGCAAATTGTTGTATGTTACACACTGTTAAACCAAAATTGCCCAATTTGTAATGATTCAATCTTTAGAGGGTCGATTAAATTTTTTTTTATACATTTTCAATTTCATATTCTTAAGGTTTTAAGGCTTTTGAAAATTATTTGTATTTGTAATGAACGTGGAAAAACAGGAAAGGTGAAACATAAACAGAAGAGAACAAAAATCTGAAAAAAGAGTAGAACAAATGATCATATTTTGAGGAAAAAGTGGAGGGTACAGAGTTCAAATATCTTCCAAAAATGGAGCTGAAAGCGTCCACCGTCTATAGCCACAAAGTATCAGATTGCAGAAGTCAAACAAGGACTCAAAAACAAAGACGTACTAATTTGAGGATTCAAAATAATGCTTTGATTCTCCGGCTATATAAAAAAAAACAAGTTTTTCTCACTAAAATTGAAAAAAAAGATAGAACTAAAAATGGAAATTACCCACGTGCTTCATTTGAGGCATATTTCACGTGGCAATAGAAACTCAACCCACTAATTTCGAACTATTAAACATTCCCACTATTACAAATTTTGAATAGGCAATCAAATTTTTATACATAAATCAGGTTATACTTTGTAAAATTTCCAAAATTTTAGTAAATTACTCTGTCGGTAAATAGATGCTATTCAAGAACTGCTTCTATCCGAAACTCCAAAAACGCTTTAAAATAGAAGACCTCGTTACAAAAAAATCGACAATACCTACACCATGCTCATAATAATAACCGTATTAAAGCTTTAAGGTCTTTATCGATTAAAAGTTGAAAATAAATCCTGTCCTCTTTTACCGACACTCAAGGGTGATGAAAAACTTTGCATTAAAAACCTTAAAATCAATACCTCAATTTGTTTCTTGATCTTTTCCAAAAGTTGTGGAGTGACTTCGGGAACTTCGGGTTTATTCTTATCTTCTTTATCTTCACCATTTTTCGGCTTCTCGATTTCTGGCTTTTCAGTTTCTGTCTTCTCAGGTTCAGGTTTCACCGGCATTTCTGGTAACTTAACCTCTTCAGATTTGGCGTCGTTCGGTTCTTCAGTCCTAGTTGCTTCATTACCATTCTCCATTTTACTAGTTCACGTTAATCCAAATCAACAAAAATATGGACTCAACTCTTGAACCTTAGAAAATATTTTAAAGTCTTTTTTTCCTGCCTTTTTCTTACAAACAAAAATGGACTGACAGACACGTGCAAACGACGAGTAGAGACGAACAGGCAAGTGGAAATGGAAATAGAAATGTGTGCACTCTGCAGCTGTGAAGTGGAAGGCGGAAGCTGCATATGTGTAACTACCAACTGCGCGCAAAGTACTACGTGAATCATTAGGTTTTTTAAGTTGTGACGTCAGCTGGCAGGATGTCTACACACCGAGCACCAGGGATGAGTCGTGTAATAAATACATCACGTCTATACATGGTGTTACGATGTCAGTCCGGGATTTCTCTGAGGAATGTTTCCGTAGGAGTCCATCGTTGATTGGTTGAAGAGTACGCTGTCTGAGTTCTTTATTCTGTATAGGATTGGTTAAAACCAATATCAAGAGAATTCAGGTTGATTTGAAATGAAACAGATGATTTGTCAGGAATCTGTCATAAACTGTTTTATTCACAAGTAGAATGTCCAATCACGGTTAACTGTTTCACAAATTGATTCACGCCGCGCTCGAGATTCACAGATTCACAATCCCATTCACAATAAAATTCACTATCAAATTCTGGCGCTGTCGGGCCTTACAGTTGTGACGGATCGCAGCTTTCATTTTATAGTCTATGGCAAACAAAATTGATTACACCTAGGCTGGACATATAAGAAC
>JAUMHM010000004.1:4509549-4529648 GCA_032362435.1 Melikaiella ostensackeni
GGTATGGACGTGAGTTGTTGCAAAAAAAATAATCGATAATTTAGGTCACGTGACTCATGTATAACATGGCCTTAAGGCTAGAGGCAAATTACGATGTCGATAGCTCAAAAAATCAGATAAATATTAAAATACATATTTTGGGGAAAAAATTGTTTATAAATTCATTTTTAAAATGTTTTGCATTTATACGAATTTTTTGCAGTTGTTTTGCAATTTTTTGCAACTCAGCGGCTATATATATTTTGCTTTTGCTTGTTTTAATTGAAAATTAGAGTTTAAAGCACCGTCTAAAATTGAGAAAACATGCATTTTGAGCAGGGTTGCAAACTGACGCTTCACTCGATGTGCTCCACGATTGACGTCGAAAACTGCAGAAAAATGCATGGTGAACATTATTGGTCTGCAAGAAAGTGATCTTACCGACGGGATATGACGTCACTGTATGGCTCAATTGCGAAAATTAGTTCATGCTGCGGGTTATATACATCGTGTAGAAAACATAAGGGGGAAAATACCTGGCACATTAATGTGAAACACTACTTGAATTACCTAAAGTCAATTACGTATTCAGCCCTGATTTTGAGCGAAGAAAATTACAAATGAAATACAAATACCGGAAGTTGCGAGGCTTGACTCTGATAGTAGAATTAGTCAGTCGCAGTTGGTTCCAGACTGGCTCTTCAGCTCTTCGCTTTCATCCTGTAACCTAGCTTTAACCTTTTCCAGTTCGCTGTGACGGGTGACTGTGTCTTATTTAGTTTTAGCTGTAATATAATCTCTTTCCATCTCACAAAATGAGGATCTACAAGGATATTTTCAACGGTGAGTAGAACTAGATTCTTCACAATTTTTCAACTATTCTTATATTTTCGTTCATTTTCGTCTTGAAAGTGCCAACAACTGCTTTCAAAATGCCAAGTGACGTTTATGCATTGTCTTCACTTTTTGCATTTCTTTGACATATTTTTCATTTTTGACACGAAAATCGTCATTCTAGAGCAATCGTTTATTACTCTGAAGCACCTACTTGAATTCATTTGCAAACTTTTATATTTTTGATAACATAACCTCTTTACTGAGGTTTCTTAGTTCTTGATTCAAGGAATTCAACACTTCCCTTATTTCATATATTTTAACTAACTTTTTCGAATTTTTAAGTCTGAAATTTTGACAAGAGGAAAGATAAAAAAGTTCCTGAAGTTTTTCCGAGCATAGTTTCTCTTTTTGGAATTATATTTATTTGTTACGTGACTAGTCAAAATTAAAAGTATTTGTTGCGAATTTTTACAAATGATTGACAATTTTGAACTTAATTTAATCCAGCATTAATATGTAGCCAAAGGCATTTGATTTTTCGTAGCATTTTTCAGAATTTTTGTAACCTAACCTTTCCATATGGCGTTTTGCAATTCAGGGTGGTCCTGGTCCTAGAGATTTGTAAGAAACCTTTTTATTAGAGACAATTCATTTTAGAAACGAAGATTTTCACAAATATTAGTAAGAAACCGTATCCGATATTTTAACTGTCACTTGATACCACATGAAATTATGAAACTTCAAACGAGGTAGATTTAAAATTGTTACGATTACATTCGCAATGGCACAAAAGTAAAGCGTCTTCCGCAGAATTAAAATATTTTTATCAACACCCGACCTCCTGAAATTGTTTATTTATCCAGATGACATTAGGCTTTCAAAATCGAAGTATTCATACTTGCATCACTAGAAAATGTGTAATAAATAAACAAAAATAATTTCATGTTCTAGGCGACGAGATGTTTTCAGACACTTACAAAATCAAACTCATAGACAACGTTCTGTACGAAGTTTATGGAAAGGTAAGAAACAATATTTTCTTAAAGTCCATTTGTTCTTTCCTTCTTCATATTCATGTTATTCAAATTCATATTTATTGAAGCCCAACCGCTTTAAAAGTCAATTACAGAGTTTCCTCAATCCTAATTCGTGGATATAAATGAAAATAATGTGTGTCTTCCTTATATTCTAATGTTATCAATAATTCAATCAGCTACTCTAATGCTCTCTTACTTGATATCAGTTAATTTGCTTTCTCGTTAAATTTACCAATGGATGAGTAAAACAAATCAAACTTTTTGTAGTGTTTTGGAAATAAATCATTCATCCTCACTAGGGTGGTCCAAGAATGCATTTGAATTTTTCTTCGAATTTTCATGCTCTTATCCCCCCCCCCCCAATTTGTTCGAAATACACAAAAAAACAAATGCGTATTTATTGTCAATGATATTTAGAGGATCCGCAAGCCCCATGAAGTTTAAAAATATTTCCCATAAGAAAGAAAAGCCGTTTTTGTAAATTTTATTCAAAATCGTCAATATTAGGTGTAACGAGTTGACCTTCAACATTTCTCTTCACAGGTAGCCATAGCATAGAAATCAGAAATTACTTTTGGAATTTCACGCCCATAAGTCCGTTTCATAGGGCCCCAAAAAACCCATGAGAGAAAAATTAGGTTTTGCGAGTTTTTGACGCTATTTTTTTCGGTTTCTTTTAGTTGAACTTTTTTCTTATATATAAAATATTACTTTCTACTGATAATTAGACATTTAAGTAAATAGTTTAAACAATTTATTATTGTTTATAGTAATTTTCTCTGAAAATAAAGTTAATAACTCGCGTTTTTCCGAATTTTTCAACTTTTTAGTTAGAGGGAGGCACTAGTAAATGAAAGTTATCAAAATAATTGTTTTAACAATTTATTATTGCTCATAACTACATACCTTCTTCTATAGTAATGTTAGATATTTGCGGTTTTTTTAGAAAATTTCAACTTTTTGTCCACTTTTCACTCAGAGTTAGGTAATAATTAATGCAAGTTAACAAATATAATTGTTTAAACAATTTATTATTGTTTGTAACTATCTTCTCCTATAGTAATTCTAGGTAGTTATGGTTTTTTCTGAAACTTTTAGCTTTTCTCTTACTTTTTAGTTATGAACAAATAATAAATGAACATCAACAAGAATCATTTTCAAAATATTTCATTTTTTCCGGTATGAAGTATTTTTACTCTTGCTGATGTTTTAAAAATTATAATTTAAAAAAAAAGGTTTTGTAAAATAATTCTTGTTGATGTTCATAACACGAGCATAACACGAAGAGAAGATGGTTATAAACAATGATAAATTATTTTAACAATTGTGTTTCTTAACTTGCATTACTTATTATCTCACCAAGTGAAAAGTGGACAAAAAGTTGAAAATTTCGGAAAAACCGCAACTATCTCGCATTACTATACAAGAAGGTTTGTAGTCAAAAGCAATAATAAATTGTTAAAACAATTATTTTTGGTAACTTTAATTAGTTAGTGCCTTGCCCTAACTGAAAAGTTGAAAAATTCGGAAAAACTCGAATTTCTAACTATATTCTAAAAGAAAATTGATATAAACAATAATAAATTGTTTAAACTATTTATTTAAACGTCTAATTATCAGTAGAAAGTAATATTTTATGTATTAAAAATAATTTTAAGTAAAAGAAACTGCGAAAAAATAATAAATAGCGCCAAAAACTCACATAATTCAATTTTTCATTATGGGTTTTTTTTCGGGACCCTATAAAACAGACTTACAGGGGTGAAATTCAAATAGTTATTTTTGATCCGTATTCTATGGCTGATTGTGAAGAGAAATGTTGAGGGTCAACTCGATACACCTAATATTGACGATTCTGAATAAAGTTTACAAAAACGACTTTTTTTCTTATGGGGAATACGTGTTGAACTTCATGGGACTCGCGGTACCTCTAAATATCTTTTTTTTAACAAAAAAATACGCATTTATTTGTGGATTCGAAAAAATTTGGAAGATGAGAGCATGAAAATGAAAAAATAAAAAAAAAATTTGGACCACCCATTCCTCACGATCATCTCTTGCACCTGCGAATTACATACATCCGGCGCTAGTAGTAGTAGTTGCTGCACTCTTGGAAACACACATCATTAAAAAAATGTACAAATTCTTAATTTATATACAGTGGGAAAATAGACCTTCTAAAACTGAGATATTTATTTTGCGAAAATTAAAGAAGTACATTAAAACTTTTAAAAACATCAAACCAATATATAGTACTTCTCAAATGTCAGTTTTTTCTTTAATTTCGTGTGGTACTGTATTTTAAATTTTTACGTCAATTTTATTTCAGAAACAAATATACATAATATTAAAATTAAAATGTTATATCAATATTTTTTATTTGTCTCCAAATACAATTTTGATATCCATTCCAATGAATATTGATATTACGGAATTTCGTATTACTTTGTTACTAAATTTTAATTACACGTAATAAAGTAAGGAAATCACGCAAAGATGACAATAGATACCTTCGATTTCCATGCAAATTTCTCTGTGGTACTTGTACTTAATATATAAACGTAGGTCAGAGAATTACCCTTTCTATATAATCGGTGCACTGAGGCTATCGTAATCACCTTGTAAACACTTGCAATCAGAAACTTAAAGTACCATGAATTCACGTGTTATTAGACAATTCTAAATAAATTCGAAATATTCTTTCGAGTTGAAAATGTTTAAGTTTTAAAAAGTGTACAATTACATATGCGGTTTCCATTATATAATTGTACAATTCTAAATATTTCAAATAAAAAATTGTCCACTTCTTAGCGCTTCCTGTTTGTAAATGATCAATTTGAAATATCAAACAATTTTTAAAAGTTTTGTTTTAAATGCTTAGTACTGAAATTTATTTAAGTTTGGAAGCTTCAAAATAAAAAAATTTCAATTTTATTGTCTTTTAGTTTAAAAAAAATTGTTTTACATAAAAAGTTTTGAAATTAGCCAATTTTTCACTCCGAATACAGACTTAATTTAAAACAGAAGTAGGCCCTAAGCATCTAACAAAGCTGCAATTCTTGTATTTGTGGACTAAAATGAGGCAATTCAATTTTGAAGTTAGGGCCTGGTTCCAACGCCCTTGAATGCTTCGAATTCACGAGTGTTTCGCATTGAATTTAATTTGCAGTTTTGTTTCAAATACATAAAATACAATAATTGGCAGCTATAAAAGCTTGAATGTCTAAAATTCAATGGTAGGGAATATTTTTATGTTGGATTTTTAGTGGCTACTCTATTTATAGGTTAATTGCATACACTTAGAACCATCTATTTTTTTAGGGTGGCCACTAAGCCCTTAAATCCCACAAAACTGTATTTTTATCGAATGGAATAAGATTTAAAATTCAAGAGTTGAGACAATTTCAAATTAAAAGAATTTCAAGTTCTACAATTTTTAATTGTAGGTTTAAGAACTCTGGTTTAATATTGAAATTCCAGTTTTCAGTTGAAAGTCTTAATGTTTAAATAATTAAATACGAAACGTACGAAATTCAGTGATTATTGTTGAAATTTTATAAATGAGACATGTTCAATTGCTCAAGCTTCTTTTTCAATCTGTCGAATTTTCATTTCCCTAAATGTAAAATTGTTCAATTTTAAATGTTTTATTTTTAAATAAACTTGGTTTGAAAATGTTCAGTTTAAATTATTTTTCTGCTTAAAGAGCTCAAAACAAGAATTGTTCAATTTTTATAGCTTCTGCATTAAAATTTTAATTGTTTTCCAACTGTAAATTGTCGACTTAATAGCTTCAAAATTGTATAATGTTGAACGTTTGGGTTTGAAATTATTCGATTTTGAATATTTAATTTTCAATTTTATACGCTTGAAAGTACAGGTTTTCGCATTAGATTCGTTAGTTTGGGGATAATTTTTTGAATACTTCAATTACAAATTGTTTAGTTTCGAAGGGCTGAATTAAAAAGTTTTAATAAACTGGGAAATATTTTGAAAACCGGCAAATGATCAGAAATTTTTTTTCTGAGTCTTGAGTGCCCACCTTGTTTTTTAAGTCAAAATAGGTCTAGTTTTTTCTCAACCTTACGATTGGAAAAATAATGACTCATAAGAAAATACTAAATAGTAAATATGAATAAAATAATGTTTCATTGTTGAATTTTAGTTGGTCACCCGTAAAGCAGGCGAAATCCAGCTTGACGGTTTCAATCCTTCAGCGGAAGAAGCTGATGAGGGAACTGACGTAGCTGTTGAATCTGGAGTCGACGTCGTTTTAAATCATCGACTTATGGAGACTTACGCATTCGGCGACAAAAAGTCTTACACTCTTTACTTGAAGGACTTTATGAAAAAGTAAGTAAATTTTTTATCACTTGAGATTCAGGCCTCTGTCAAGTAAAATATTTTTTAGAATTTGAAAATTAATGGAACCTGCTGTAATTCCTTTTTTTTTGTGGTAGATTGGTAGCAAAATTGGAAGAGAAGAATCCAAGTGAAGTCGAAGTCTTCAAGACGAATATGAACAAAGTGATGAAGGACATCTTAGGCAGATTCAAAGAACTCCAATTTTTCACTGGAGAATCCATGGATATCGACGGATTGGTTGGTCTCATGGAATATCGCGATATCGATGGAGACTCCGTACCAGTTCTCATGTTCTTCAAACACGGCCTGGAAGAAGAGAAATTCTAAGCAATTTTTAGCTAACGAACTAATTACGAAAAATTTTGTAAGTTCATTGGCAACTTTCCAAAATTACAAGAAACATGATAATTCGTGACTTGCTCGATCAATTTAGAGTTTGTCACTGCACACTCATGTGAAATGATTCTCGGTAAGCAGATTCACGCTGCGATGTTTTCAGACTTTCTCAGCGTCTATCATATACCGGAACAACGGCAATTTAAAAAGTAAAATTTGTTTGAAATAATTTGAAGACAAAACAAAACTTACACATTAGACTGCTATCTGGCTTTTTCTATAGACAGATTGTTTATTATTTCTAGAATTTCAATTTTATTTCAATTGTCAACTTGATGGCAATAAATGTTTAATTTGAAGAGCTGAAATTTGTCTTTGACTTGTGAATCATTTACAGATAACCCGGAATCAAGACTGCGCAGAATCACAGAAGCTGAGAATTTAGTTAAACGAAAAGAAATCTAAGGAAAATCTGCTTCCAGTGACAAACGCGTCCCAGATTAATTTATTTTTAAAACCACTTCCAATGTTTACCTTTCAACGACTTTTGCCGAGAAGCGACTATACATATTGAAAAAGAAATGAAGATAAAAAAAAAAGAACAGATTAATACTCTGAGAGCGAATCTGCGTGCAATTTTTCAAATGCTTTTTTATTGTTCTCTTGCTCCATTTTACAATTCATTAATTTCTCTTTGTTTGGAAGACTCGTTTTTATTGTCAAGACACGCTTTAAATGAGATTTCGAGATTGGCGAGGCGGATATGAAAAGAGAAATTTATTTATGCCGATGGTCGACGATTGTTTCGAAATACCAATTCGATTTATCAGTGAACAAATAAAAGTCGATGTTTTCATATAAAAAAAGTTACTTATTTCGGTCACCTTTCATTTTTTAAATGTATGTACGTATATCAATATTACGTATTCGTATGAGTTGGCTGATATAATTTAAAAATTCATATATTATCTAAGCGTTGAAAATTTTTATTCTGGGTCACTGATCCGATGGCTTGCATATATACTGAAATTGAAAGATCGTCCTGCTTCGAAGGTTTTGATGATCCTTCGTTATTTAATTCAAATACTCAAAATTGTATCATTTCAAAGTTTAATAATATTTTTAAATTATCGCGAAAAATTGCAGGAAACAAATCTGTTAAGTTGAATTTTTGATTCCTTTAATTTTATTTTTCGTAGCTCAAGTCAATTATTGATGGTAGAGGATTAACTGAGAAACTCACGGTGACCGGTGGACAGAGATGAGACTGGGAATTTTTCAAGTTTTAGTAAAAAAAAAAAAAACGTTTTTAGTGGTTTAAATATTTGTGACTAGGAATTAGTTGAAATATGTATAATATTACATTAGGTTAAAAACCTATAATTCCGTTTATGTGAAGGTCGTAAAACTAAATTAAGAACGTTCAAATTTCCTGGAGTGCATTTATTCATATCTTTCAAGATTACAGTAAAGAAAATTATTTTTATTAGCCCAGATATTCAATACAGAAATGACCGGATCCATTTAAAATGAGACAGTTTCTGTACTTGGAAGTCGCAGAAACAAAAAAATACAACCAAGTTTTTCTTTTAAACTAAACTTCGATAGTTTCTTGACCTAAGTAGTTCAGATATTTATTTTTTTTTTTCAAAATTTGGGTGAGGTTTACTCCTTTTTTGAAATCCGCCGCAAATTTTAAAAGCAATGCAAAAAGTAGCGACGATTTATTTGAAAATGTAAAAAGTCTATTTTAACGAAAAACCCACACATTAAATTTTTTACCAATTTTTTGTTGAATTTTTCCCGTTACTTTCCTGCGAGTTTTATACGGGCTATACCAGCAACTTGTATAGTAAATGTTTAAATTATGTCTACAACTGGTCTCGTCATGTCTATAACAATTTCTTTTTTGTCGCGGAGATTTTTAAAAATGTAAGGATATCTTGTATAAACTTACGTTGACAGCCAGCGTAATAATCAAGCTATGTCTGAAGTTAGTTATTCACAAAACTAATTTTTCGACCAAAAACCACGCGTTTTTAAAAGAGTTTGAGAAGTGTACAAAATTTCAGGTTTCCTAGAACCTTTCAAAAAATTCCATAATTTTTTAGGTTCAATTAAGGTCTTTCCAGGTTCTCTAAATAATTTTTTAAAACTTCACACCCATCTTTTCTCGATTTTTGATGTTTTCTAAATTCTGCACAGATCTGAAGAGAGTTTCAAAAATTTATACAACAGGGTAGGCCGAAAAATAAAAAACTTGAGCAAAAGCTTCAGGATTGAATTTTTAAAAAATGATTTTATCGGCGTAGATATTCAGTAAAGAAGTAACCGGGTCCGTTTCAACTCAGGCACGTTCTAACTTTAAGTTGCAGAATAAAAGAAATAATTTTTTTTTCTTTAATTTTCGCTAGTTTTCAGATATTACAATTTTTACTTTCCAGATTCTGATGAGGTACTCTGTAAAATTCCGCTGGAAAATTTGAAAACAGTTCAAAAGTAATAAAATGGCAGCGATTTGCCTGCAAACATACAAAAGTGTATTTTCACACAAAAAAAAACAATTATATAAACACATTCTGCGAATTTTATGTGGGCATAAACCATTTCGGGAACCAGAGCATTTTTTCATAAAATCGGTTTTTTGCATTTTTCTCGGAAACAACGGAAGACTTGTTACTCGCATTTATTATGATCTGTATCGTTAAAATAAGAATTTGAGTTCAAATTTTTTTTTTGATAAAACGAATACGAACAAATAAAAGCCATTGTTATAACTCTTGTTCATCATAAACTTCTTTTTTAATGAGCGGGAAAAATCTTTGATGACCGGGAATTTTTTTCTCGGTTAAAACGGCCACCCTGTTGAATAATTTTATTCATTCTTATTGGTGAGGGATCCGTCTAAATGAAAATTCAAAATAATAAGCAGAAGTGATTTGTAAAAAAAATCAAAGTTATAGGGCCGGGCCAATGAAAAAAGGAAGCGCCCTTTTCTTTCATAAAAATATTATATTTAGACAATTTAGAATAGACCATTTATTCTGACACTCATACTCGGAAAATACACTGGTCTATTAATAATCGTGCTCTTTGCGTTATCTTATTGCGTTCTACCATTCCTTATTTTTTTATTTATACTTATAATTCATCTTTCGCAAAAAGTATCAATTTCCTGTCGATGTATACATTATAATATATTACTTTTATTTTTCGATCATTTTCCATCGACAACTGATACAGAAAGAGGGTTTCGCTTGTATTAAAAAGAAGGGTTACAGTAATAGTAGTGGAATAAAAATACCCCTCTTTTTAAAAACTTCAAGGTGACAATTGAACAAATTTCTCGAATATCGCTTAGTTGAAGAATTAAGAATAATCAATTTTTAAGAAGGATATTCAATTTAAACAAGAAAAGCGATTAGCCCAAAGTTATAAACGAGAAAATCAATTACATAATCAATGAGAGCAATCTACTTTGTTGAAGAGAAACCGATATAACAATATATTTATAACAATTTCTTTCAATAAAAAAAATATTATTTGAATAAAAAAGTGAACTATAAACAAGTTTCAACGATTCCTCGAGGGAAATCAAATTTCTATTCTATTTTTCCACGAATTTTTCTATGATAATAACTTCATTTATACAAGAAAGCTCCAACTTAATTTACTTATAGGATAGAATGTTTAAAGAGCTGCCGTTTTCGATATCGTTTATCAACTAAGAGAGATTCCATTATTTTTGTATACTGAAAATATGTCTCAACTTTTTAAAATTTTGTTCAATCAGGCAGAAAAAATCACCTTTAGTTACTTTTATTTTCAAAAATTTTTTCATTTTGTAGGCAAAATAGAGTCTTAAATAATTCGTGACGTTTAAAACAAAGGATTTTATCTTATTTTTAAAAATTTGCGATAAAAATATTAATTAACCGCCTAGGTAACAAATTAAAATACACCTTTTTCACGATTCCTTAATTTTTTTTAGCAGCAGGTGTTCGTGTAAAAGGTTTTGCCTTGAAATCAATTTTAAGTAGCTTTTTGGAGAAGTTATTTTTCTTAAACCATTTGAGCGATTACTTTTTATAATGATCACTTCAAAAAACAATACATGAAAAAAATATTCTACACAAGAATATTGTTGTAATCAAAATAAATAAATTTTCAACTAATAATTTCTTTCATTATTCTGACAAACATTTTTGAAACTATTTCTTTAACTGTAATAACTTTCGTTAAATAAATAAGAGTTCAAAAAATTGGTTCTCAACGATACGTTAACCACTAGTGACCAATAATTTTGACGTACATATACCTGAATTCAAAGAATTCATAAAATAAAAAGAATTTTTATAAAATCTTAAATAATATTCAAATTAAGAAAAATGCAATGTAATTCAAGTGAAATTGAAGCGAATCAAAATAAATCAAGTGAATTCGAATAATGAAGAATTTGATTTAATTCAAAAGAATTCAAAGAATTACCAAAAATTCAATTGAACTCAGTAGAATTCAAACGAAATGAAAAGAATTGAAGTCAAAGTAATTTAAGAGAATGTAACTAATTCTAGAGAATTCAATTATTTCAAGACAATATAAGAAACTCAAAAGAATTCAGAGAATTTAAGGAATTCAAGAACATTCAAAGAATTGAAAATAATTCAAGAGAATTTAAGGAATTCCAATTAATTGAGAAACAGGTGTACATGTGAATTCAATAATGGTTCCAACAACAATGAACCTTTCACGAAATCCTTTGGTTCTAAAGTCACGAAACCTCTTTCTCTTAGGTCCATAATTTTTTTAGAAATACGAGACAATAATAATCAAACGAGGTTTTCGAGGGCTTTAGCATGCGTTTGGTAATATTATTATAATTTCTATATATTCGATATACACATTGTTATAATATAAATTGTACGATTTTTATGCAGAGAAGTTAAATTCGGTTGCCCGGTTACTTTGTTTATTTTATTGAAAGGTACGTTAATTTATATTAGGACATTTATTTCTACATGTTAAAATGCCTGTGTCGTCTGATTCTTTCTTTTTATCGTTAAAGCTGTATCATTTGTACTGTTCTACTTGGAGCCGAGGCATTACAGTTTTTCTCTTGTAATTGCAACATTTGCAAAAATCTTCAATTTTCATGTTTTTAAATAAAAATTCGGATTAGAGAAATAATCTGCAACACGCTTCATCTTACATTGTAGGGCACCTTTAACAAGTAAAACATAGCTACTTATTAATTTGAGCATTATAATTTCACTTCAATAATTCCAGAAGGTATGGCAGAAGAATCGGACTTCGAATTAGAGCTTATGTTATAACTTCGAAAAACTTACAAATCAGATCGAGAATTTCGATCTATCGAATTAAAGGGAAAATGACGCCATGAATTACCGTCTTGCCCATGTATTTTTTCCGACATTAACAATAAAAATGCAACGCATAAATAGTGCAATTTTATTAATTTTTAATTTCTAAATTTTATAATGTAATTGGAACTAGGACTTTAGTAGCCTCATTCGTTATTAGTCAGGCATCAATTAGTCTTAGCCCAATCATATTATAAATGAAAAATTGATAATATTGTACTATTTAAACAAAATAAAAACTTCAAAGAACCAGACAGACGTGCGCTGATATACTTTCGGTTGCTTCCAAAGATCAGCAAGATATTTTCTTTCATTTAAAAAGAAGATGCCTGAAAGAAATACACGGAAAATAAGGTAATTCATGTCGTCATAGTTTATTATTTGCCCTTAAAATGTCATCGCACTAACGAAATTTTAGCGAAGCTCTGATTCGAATCAGAAACGACAATAATTGTACGCACTTGATTGTTCTGCAGTGATGCATTATTTATGTATTTCTTTGTTTTATCAGACGACACTCGATCTAGCGATTGTCGTCCTCGATCTTATTATATACAAATTTCATTTTGTTTTTTGCATTTCGACATTAATCTGCTTTTAAATCTACTGACCGCTACTGAGGTTTCTTCGTAATTTGTTAAGATACTTAAACTGGTATTTGAATAATATAGATTTATATTTATTATATTCGTATGTATAGATATTTTCATCATAACGTTTGTATAATTATGTCAAACTTCATTCACAGGTAGCATTCGCGCCCTCCTTTCTTTTTAAAATCTAAGTTGTTTTAGTGTCGCCTCTGTGTTTTTTACGAGAATCAAAGAACTTATACTATCGATTTATATCGATGTATCGAAGTTTGTAAAGAATTCAATTACATAATTGATTAATCAATCAATTAAATAATGAACTACCTACAATGCAGTGTGTCTTTAAAAACGATTTATTAACTCAATAGTCGACGCACTTCGACAATCAATGCTGAAATTTATTTGTTATATACATTATTGACACACTTTCGAGGTGGCCACTATAACTTAAGAGAAACATTCCCGGCTTGCAACAAAGTTTTTCCCAGTCATCCGAATTTAAAAATGCAGGCTATCAATATTGAAAAATTCTTTGCTTGAAATGTTCAAAACTAAAGCGCAATTTAAATGATTCAAAGTAGAACTCTTCTGAATTCGAAGCATATAAAATTACAAATTGAAACATTTAAAATTTAGCAATTTTATGTTCAAACATTCAACAAATTGAAAAGTTGCAAATTCAGTCCTGAATTTGTTTCATTCGAAATGGACTTCAAAATTAGACACTATTTTGATACAAAACATTCAAAATTGGAATTCAATGCCCCAAAAATTAAATCTTCAAATGAATAGGTTTAAAATGAACAATTAAAAACTAAAATTCTTTGAAACTTAGAAACTTTGAATTTTAATCGAAGAAACCTTAAAAATTGAGGCCACTGATTGAAAAGTATTTTCATTATAAAATACAATGAATTACAGCAAAAAATAGTAGTTTTAGCATAAAAGTTGTTTGTAATCTTCTACGATTTTTTACGATAAAAAAACAATGGAATAAATCTAATGGATACTACAATTATTAGTTATTATTCAGACTTTACAAAAAATTTACAAGTAATTACACACTTTTACAACAAATTAAGAGGTTCACATTGTTGTACGTTATTGTAATTTATTGTGAATAAACATTTCAAGCATCTCCATAGGTAAATCTTTATTATGTATGTAATTATAATATGTAATTAGATAGAATTTTCGACTGATAATTGATAAGATTTTCGATCAAAAATAAATTGACTGACATTTTCACCGTTCAACAGTGAACAATTTTAACTATAAAGTGTTGAAAATTCAACGATTCCAAACTTCGTCTAAAACTACACAATATTTTTAAATTGGAATTGTGAAATCCAAACCTTTTTTATACAGAAACCCTTTAAAGTTATTTTAATTGAAATTTAAAACTCCCGAAATGTAAAAATTGATATTGCAGCGTTCAAATATTAAGGCTTCAATTAAAAGTAATTTAATTTTGAACTATTTCAATTGTAAATATTCAACATTGAACAATTTTTTTAAATGAAATAATTTCAAATTTTAAGCATTCAAGATTCAACAATTTTAATTATAAAGTAGTGAAAATTGAACGATTCCAAACTTCGTCAGAAAGTACAATATCTTTAAATTGGAACTGTGAAATCCAAACCTTTTTTTATACTGAAACCCTTTAATGTTATTTTAATTTAAATGTAAATTGTAAATTTAAAACCCTCGAAATGGAAAATTGCAATTCTAAACTATACAATTTTGAACGTCTCAATTTGAAATAGTTTTTAACACTTCATTTGAAAATTTCCACTCTTAAAGCTTTTCACAGTTAAGTATTGCTCAATTTTAGGTCACTCCTTTAGAAATTGCTAAAATGTTACTTCGTTTTAGAAATTGTTTAATTTTAAACGTTTAATTTTTGCATTGCAAGTATAAATGTTTGAATTTTAAAAATAATTTGAAATTGTCTAATTTATAAACTTACAATTGTTTAACTACTAAGGCTTTGAACTCGAAATAACTACAATTTCAAATTTTTAAATTAAAAATTATTATTCAATTGTGCAATTTGAAATTGGAACATTCGACATTATAATATTGGAAACTCATAACTGCATAATTTCATGTGATATTAAATGACATTAAAAATGATTGGATACGCTCTAGATATAGGGTTTTTTACTAAAAATGAAATAAATTTTTGGTCAAAAAATAAATTCCCTGTATTTTCCCGGTTTTTATGGTCCAGTGGCCACCCTGCATTTGAATGAAGTTCAAAAATTTTCCTTTCGGTCTGACAAATTTTTCTTTATTATTTATACATGCCGCATTCATAAACAGTGAAATAAATTGTAATACGCCGTAGAGTAAAATAACTAATGACGCAGTTCTACTACGCGAAATTCAATATTTTTCCTGAGTAGCTTAAATATTGTACCTTGTGGAAAGAAGGAAACTTGGATAAATTTCAAGCCGGGCTCCTTCGCCATTTGAGGCGTAACATTAAAGACTCTCGTGAAGTAGATAACAACAACCAACAACTAACAACCGTAGTCATTCACACAAAAATAGAAATATTTCTAATAGTTACCATATAATAGCTTTCTTTCCTCCGTAATTATTGTAGTAAGTATACGCTCGATTAAAAAGAAGTATCTATAAGATTTCAATTAAAAACTGCTAATTTAAAACAAACCGTTATAAATCAACGAAATTTTTCCAAAACTTCACATAAACATTTAAAGTCAGTTAATTATAATATAATAATTTAACATTTAGAAGAAAATTTTTATCCGCCAATTCACGAAATATAATTTAATTCAATGATTATCGAAAAACACGTATTAAATATTCTAAAAAATCTCGAATAAAATGAATTTTTAAAAGTACAAACGATTTTCTACTAGAAAATATATATCTCTTACTCAAAATTCGATTCGGTATTACGATAAAGAAAACAAGTTACGCTAAACATAGGCGAACGTAGAATTAATATGTTTCATTTTTGTCTCACCTAAGCCTTAGTTTTACGTTCTTCACCTCTCAGTCATTCGTTACATTTTTCTCGCAGCGCTAATATACAAAACAATAAATTAACGCAATGTACACTAATTTAATATCGTTATTAAAAATTAAACCGCACGTGTTTCTCGCAATTCGCATCGACTGTCGGAAAAGTCAACGAAAATCGTCGCTCAGTAACAAAGTGTAAAAATAAAAAATACTAGAAAATGAAATTTAACATTTAATGGGACTATCGGATATCAAAGATTCAAATCAAAACTAAGCAAGGCTCCTGAAATAAAAATTATGGAAATTATTTAACTCTTGTAATGGAAACGTTCATCTTTCGATTCTCTGATATTTGAGTATGAAAATGTTCAGAATACCTGAAAACGCGGTAGTCTTTAGACAAGGCTTTTTTAAAAATTAATAAAAAATTATCTACTTTCTATAAAATAGATTCATATCGAATCATATTATAACTCGAATTAATTAGAATTTAGACCTACCGAACTAAATTAAGACTTTTGCAATTTAAAAAAACTTCTCAATAATAAAAGCACGATGATTCAGATCGTGCTGCGATGTTTTAAATCCGAAGTCACTTTTCTCCGAGTGCGTTGAGATTTTCGCGTCTCGCCAGGAGAATAAGAAGCGTAAGACAACAATGAAATAAGTAAATCGGATCCTGACCACGAATTATGGAAAATGACGGGGTTGGCGCCTTTAGAGATCGGTGTGCCCCAAAACGCGGCACACCTCCTCCTCCTAAGAGTCCTCCATCATACGAGGCGACGACTCCAGCATTTCTGTGAGAAAGGCGTCGATCGGCATGTCGCCGATTAACCTGAAGAAGAAAAGGTGCTCAAGACATTTGAGGCCGATCGACCTTAACGAGGGCAAACGCAATAGAAGTTTTGCAAATCTGCCAGGTTCGTCCGGCTTAGTCGTCCTTGTATATTCTTCTAAAGCTGCATAAACTTTCTCCCTTAGGAGGTCAACTTCCTGCGCTGACTTCAGGCCTCGGACCTCAGGATTGAATAGGATTATCGTCCTGAAAGCATCAAAGAAAAAAAAGGTATTACATAAGGTTTACAAGGTGGTCAATAAAATGCACAAACAAAATTACCAGCCATTTCCAGCCATTAGGTACTCAAAACTACCAAATTTTAAACACGATTATGAAAATTTTATAAAGTGAACATTTCAAACTCAAAATTTCCACAATTCGGAAATTTTGAATTGAAATCGTAGAAATTTCAAAGGTAATAAGAATTACGATTTCATGCACCTAATATCAAGTGAAATGTTCAGTTTAAACATACTTTATAGGACAAGAATTTATAAGATTTGCGGTCAAGAAATTAAATCCACGATGTCATTTTTATTCTTCAAAATTAAAGAATTTTCAGTTGTGAGCCTTCAAAATTTAACTATTCCAAAAAATTCTCAAACTGTCAATTCTAAATAAAAGTTAAATATTGGTCAATTTGAGAAGATTAATTTTTTGAGGCCTTCAATTAGAAATTGTTCAAGTTGAAACGTTTTCAATTTATCAGGTACTGTCTAATTATGAATCTACGAGTTTTAAAATATTTGAAGATTAAAAATAATTTATGAAGCTTCAATCCAACAGCTGTTCAGCTGTTAGCTTTCGATTTGAAAAAGTATAATTTTGAGTGATTGCAATTTTTAACGTTTTAATTAGAAAATCGTTTAATTTCAAACAGATTTACAATTTTTCACTTTTAAAGTTTTCTACAATAAATTATTGTTCAACTACAACTATTAAAATTCAATTTTTAAAATATTTGATTTATTTATTGTTACAGTTAATCGAAGGAAAACGTTTTATTATATTATTATAGTACAATAATTAAACAAATTTGTAAGTATTAAGAGGTTTAACAATATCTGAAACAATAATTATTAATAATTTCGAATTGAGAGTGTTTGAAAGTAAAAAAAAAAAATATTAAACGATTTTGAATTGAAAACGTTCCAAATCAAACAATTTAGATTAGGTGAATGAAAAGGAATTGAATTTGTATCATTTCTGAATAAAAGCGTTTAAGATTTAATAATTCGAAATTGAAAATGTTTGAAATTGAAACATTTTAAATCTGAAGCTCTCAAAATTGAAAAATTGTACATTAAAATTTCAAAAATTAGACAGTATCATTAGAGAGGAGTTGAAATTGTATCATTTCTAATTCAAAGCGTTGAAAATTAAACGATTTTGTTTAAATTGAAGAATCTCGACAATTTAAAAACAATCAAAATTGAAAAATTTCAGATTAGAATTTTGTAAATCAGACAATTTAAAATTCAAAGGAATTAAAATTGTATTATTTTTAATTGAAAGCATTCAAAATTAAATAATTAAAAATTGAAAACCTTTGAATTTGAATAATTTTCCATTCGAAACGATTAAAATTTGATCACTTGAAATTAAAAACTAAATTGAATACTTCATAGTCAATGCTCCTCAAATTCTATAATTTTACATTGTTATTAGATAAAAAAATTATATTTAACACTAAAATTGAATAGACAAATTTTTCTGATAAAAAAAATTAATTCACTGTCATTTTCACCGTCCAAAATGGAAAATTTTTCAATTAGAAACTATTAAAATAGAATTATTCTAAAAAAGGCGTTCAAAATAGGAAACATTAAAAATGAAAAAAATTCTACTATATAATGTTGAAAATAAAATGAATCCGAACTTCATTCAAAACTGAAGAAATTTTCAATCACCAAGAATTGCGATACTAAAACTTTTGTATACTCAAAACCTTTAAAATTTAAATTATTTTAAGTAAATTTAAATCGTTTGAAAATTAACAAATTTCAAATTGTTAATTATGCTTTTCAAAATTCAATCATTCCAATTTTAATTACCAACCTAAAACTTATGAAAGGGAAAAACTGAAAACTGAACTTTTAGCATGAAAATTTAGAACTCTGAAATTGGAACCATTCAAAATTCAGAGATTACTCAATTACTCAGGTATCAATTTCACATAGTTTAATTTTACTTTACTTTGATTTTACACAACACTACCCTTTACTTTTTAAATTCAAATCGTTTAATTTTTAACACTTCACTTAGAATTATTACTCATTCTTGAAATCTTCCAATCAAATATTTTTCAATTTTAAATTGAAAAAAGAAAACAAAACAAGATCCCTATGATTCCAGTTTTTGAAAATGCACAGTTTTAAGCCTTTCAATTCGAAATTGTTTTGTTTTTCCAGTTTTAAATGTGCAATATTTTAGAACATTTTCAAATAAATAATAATTCAATTTTCAATGTCTGGTTCTAAAATCTTCTCATTTTGAAGACTTGCATTTGACCAATTATTTTCTTAATATTGCATTATTTTGAATTTATTTTCAAGGCATTTAATTCAAAATTGTTTAATTACGTTTAAAATTGAAACCAAACAATTCAAAATATTTAAATCTAAAATTATTAAATTTATAATTGATTATCAAGGCTAATATGAAATTTTACAATTTTGAAAGATTTAATAGTGAAATTGTTCTGACATTTTTAATATTTGAATATAAAACTGTTATCAAATCGGGAGAATTTTAGTTTAAAATTGTTGACTCATTAAGGCTATCAATTAAAAATTATTGTACAATATTAGCAGTCAACTTAATATAAATCTAAAATATTTTTGGGCGGCCTCTAAAAACAAATTTTTGATCATTTCCCGGTTATCAAACATTTTTCCAGGTCATTGATGATACTCATGTTCAATAGAAAGAGCATGAACAACCCTATCGTAATTTTGGTGAGAAAAACATTTTTCAATTGATAATGAAAGAGTCATAAATCGTTGAAAAAGATATTATCCGCTCAAAACCTACTTAATGCTTATTTTTACGAATAAATGATTAAATGCTCATTTTTTAACCTAAGAAGAAAACCTAATCTTCCCTTTCAGTAAAAAAAAAGAACACTTAATTCTAAAAAAGTCAATTTTATTTTTGACTTCCATTTTCGACTCTCCCCCTCGGTAAATATAATGTGTTCTAACCCAGGTCCCAACAACAAAATTTTGTCTTCATAAACTATCACTCTATATTACTTACTTCAAAATTAGACACTATGTCAAAATAAAACTTTCAAAATTGTAAAATTTAAAAATAGTAGCCTACAACATCGTGAAATCTGAAATTGGAAACCTCCAAAAATAAAAAAATTTTTAATCGAATATGTATTTTCGAATTTAAGCTTTTAAAGCTAAAAAAAAACTTTAGTTTCAAGGCCTCAAAAATTAAACTGTTTTAGAATTTCGCATTAAAACTTATAATTTAAATTGAAATTATAGAAATGTTAAAGACGATAAATATTATTGATAAGTATCATAAACATGTTTAGTATCAAGTGACATTCAAAGTTATTGGATAAATTTTTTAAATAAAAAATGTGATTTCTGTCCAAAAAAATAACTGTCATTTTCACCGTTTAAAATTGAAGAATTTCAAGTATTGTATACTTTTATAGTTTAATTATTCTCAAAACGTTTCAAAATCCTCACTTTTCTTCATTCAATTATACTAT
>JAUMHM010000004.1:4548304-4565274 GCA_032362435.1 Melikaiella ostensackeni
TTCAAATTCATACTGATATCTGACTGATGAATTTGCATTCAATAGTCTGCTATTTATATACTTCTGAAGGAACCACTTATAATAGTATACATGACGTATTGAGTTATGCGCTGATTAAGAACAAACAGTTTTGGAATGCATTAATATAAAATATTTGTAAAGTAGAAACTAATTTCAATAAAGTACACATTTCCAGAGGTAATCAAACAGCAGAAAGACAAGTAAAAGATTACAAATAAAGAGTTGCTCGTAGCGTAAATTTCAAGAAAAAAATTTTCGGCATCCTTCCTTTTGCTTAAAATAGTAGATCCAGATTATATCAATTTGTTCACTTTCGGGAAAATAATGCAGTAGGGTATTCAAAAAGTTTTTGACTATAAATCAAAATACGGTATATCATTTTAAATATTTGAAGGACGAAAATGGAAATACTATTTTTGAAAAGAGCTTTTAAAATATGTTTAGTCCCTAATTTAGAAGAAACCAATTTTATTTTAAAAAAAAATGTTTTTTTAATACAACTAGGACAATGAAAAGAGCGTATCATATTATGCGCCTATTACTAGAGAAAAAAATTTGTAAACCAGGAAAACTTATTTGAAAAAATGTATATCTGTTCAAGTTTTCCAAAATTTCCTCTTACATGTGCCGTTTTAATTAAAAATACTATTAAATGAAAAAAATATTGAAATTCTGGAGGCACACCTAAATAAATCAGGCAATAACTAATTTTTTATATATTCTACAATATTTTCAAAATGTTTTTCATATATTTTTCTTTTTTTGTTCACACTCTCTTCTTATCGACAATCCTCATGTACTACCTCACCAACTATTCCTTACATATCGTCTTAAACAGGACTCATTATCCTAGGCGCTTGCGACCTTGCGCTCGGCTTCCGTTTTCTCTTACCACTGTCAATCTAAGAATTGGAGCTCCATTTTGCAACACGACTTAACTACTCTCTTTCTTGAAGAGTCATTTTTTGGCTTTTCCTTAATCCGTGCGACCACCCTTCTTCCTCAACTCTATTCTATTTGCCCTCCTTTTTAATCTTTTTCAGGTTTTCAAAACTTAACTGTCGGACAGTTCGAAATAAAAATTTTGGGAGGCGCTGAACTTTGAATTCCTTATTAATTATATCTACACTAAAAAATAGAAACCGATTGAACACTCATAGAAAACTTAAATTCCAATTTGAGGAATTGTTCGTTAACCTCTTTTTCTTGATTCGAAATAGAAATTTTTTCATATAACGTATAGAAAAAAATGGGACAATACAAAGGCAATGTTTTTTATATTAAGAAAACTTTCCTGTCCTAAATTATTTTTTGTCTCTACGAAACATGTGTGATGAAACAGGTGCTGATGGCGTCAGTTTTGGACAAACAAAAATTGTTGAAAAAAATGTTCTCTATATATGACGTAGATTGAGGAATGTTTTCTTTTGATTATTATTCCGAGATCAATGATTGTCAATAAAATGTATTTTTTTCGCTTTCATCTGTTCCATGAGAAAACAAAGCTAAACAAATAGCATACATTATTTCTTGATAAAAAGTGATATGAGAGTGTTGTCTAGATGTGGTAAATGGGTGATTGTCAAGTTGGCGACAAACTTGAAGTCCGGGTAATATAAAAATTAAGTAGCAGGTCTCACTGGTTTTTGTTCTTATATAATACATACTTATTATCATCCTCTACGAAATGGTTAATTACGTTCTCATAAATTCTATTCTCTCCCACTATAATTTAGTATGAAAGTACATCCAACTTCATTACCTTTCTGTGTCCCAACCTCAATCTGTACATCGATGAAATGATTCTCTCCCTTCTATCGAACAATAATCCAAAAAATGCTTATTGTATCATATTTCCGAAATTTATAGGAACAAAAGTATAATACTTACCCATTTTTCATTTGAAGCATCTATTATGGCAAGATGTTCAAATTCTGTTCCTCGATTTTCATAATTTTTTTCTTCATTACCGTACATACATTTTTAAAATAAAAATCATAGTTGAAATTAAATCATAAACACAGAAATATTAAGCACATCGTTTAGTATAAGATTCAATTAAATTAAACTTATAATGATGACTGCTGTTTTTGGCATTTGATAGTAAAACTGAAAGATGCATTTTGACAACCCGAAATTCATTACCAAACGTATGCAAAAAAACTGATTTGAGAGGGATAAAAATCATAAAAACCATTATTTTACATTCTCAGCAAAGTCCACTTTTCTTATCAGGTATCTTTCTATATTTACAATGTGTTCATTTTTTTTATTTTAAAAGAGGATTAATTTCATCGTTTTCGTCTAATTATTCCCTTTCGTCAGCGTATATAAGGGTGACTGTTAAATTGTCAGCAAACTTGAAGTCCCGGTAATATAAAAGTTACATGAAAAGTTTTCCTATTTTTCTATTAGATTAATAAATACTTCTTATCATCCTCTACAAAATGGTCAATTCCTTTTTTTCAATTTCCATTCCAATTACTTTCATTTAATATGCAAACACCCAGAACTTCATTACCGCACTCTGTCCCAACCTCAGTCTTTACATCGATAAAATTATTTTCTCCGCTCTTTTGAACAATATTTTGAATAAAGCTTATTATGTCATGTTTCTGACCTTCTAAGGAACAAAACCATGAATTTCGCCCATTTTTTATTTGAACTAAATATTATTTTTAAAGATTTAATGTCTGCCCCTCGATTTTCGTTTTTTTTTCTTCATTACCATACGAAACTCTTTTTACATGAAAAATTATAGTTTAAATTAAAGTATAAGCAGAGAAATGATGAGCGTATCGATGACGACAATATTCTATAGACATAAATTTAAAATGTTGATGGCTTTTTTCAGAATTCGACATTAAAACTGAAAAGTACATTTTGAGAAAACGAAATTTATTAGCGTGCGTATGTTAAAAGACCAATTGCGGATGGAAAAAAAATTATAAAAACCATTATATTACCTTCGCGGCGAAGTTCACTTTTATAATCAGGCGACTTCTTATAATTGCAATGTGTTCATTTTTTTAAATATCAAAAAGGATTCATTTAATCGTTTTTGTCCATTCATTTCCGTCTGACAGCGTATATACAATTATATACGTTCATGAGCATGTGCATCGATCGAACGTATGTTTAATTTTTTTTTATTATTTTTAAATTTAAAGAAATGTTAGAGGCGTTCACAGATTTGAAGAAATTACCTTTATTATAAACAACTATGTCTTGGATCGAAATGCGTCTCTCATATAATAAGACAGGTATTTACCTGTAGATTTATTTTCAAGAATTTATGATTCATTCATTGACTAATTTAATTTTAGATCATTTTATCATTTTTGAATCACTTATAACGTTAAAAGGACACGATTTTCCACCGATCTTCCAACCTCAAATTTATTTCCCATATTTCGAGTACGAATTGTATAATTAGCAAATTTCTTATTTTCTGAAGTGCCCCTTTTAGATTTCATATTTTTATAAGAAAATATTTCAAACAAATTTCGTGACCAAAGGATTTCTAATAGTCAAAATTGATACGAAAGAAATGATAATATACAATATAGGGAGAAATAATTATTATTACACGAAAACACATTTTATTTTGATTATTTTTTTACTGTACTTGTATTCATTAGATACATTGTAAAGCATATTTTTATCCAGTTAAAGATTCACATTTATCCATACAGTTATAGATTTCTCTATCCATATATGTTAGCATTGTACATTTGTACAGTTCTGTACATTTGTACAATTTTGTACATTTGTCCATTGTACATTTTCTGCCCGTCACCAATTTTGTGTTAGTTTAAAACTGATGAATTTTAAAATACTTCTAGAACAGAATTGTGTAATTTGATATTCTCAACATTTAAGTGCTCCGGTTTTGGAGAAGAAAGCTCTTTAGGTTCTGTAAAATCAGGAGTAAGTCGTTGTCAAAGTTCCTCCTTACCCTGTGGAAAACATTCTTATATATCAAGGTTATTAATTGTTTTATCTCATTTTGGATATCACATTAGTGTACGTCCAGAAGGAAGGGGTCCAGGATGTTGATTAATATGATTCGGCCTTTCTAGCATGGCATCTAACCGAATACCTTAATTCAAGCCCGTTTTTAGACTTAAAGCTAGATTGAAGCCCATGCCTTACAAATTTCGTTTGTAAGCTTAAGGAAACTATATATTACTTTTCATTTAAAAAAATAAAATTTAGTTAACGAAAACACCTTTCGTTTGGGTCCGCTTCCGCCTTTTAATCATCTTCGACCAATGCTTTAATCCATTTAATCTTCGACATTAGGCCCATTTTTAAAATCTACATCAATATACCTCTATAATCTTCTTGTCTTCCACATCGACGTCTACGTCTTCATTGTCCCCCTTTTCCGTCTCCACGACGTCAGAGTTCTACTTAGTCATCAGCATTCTTGTTTTCATCACCTCCTTTTCCTCCTGCAACTTTTCCACTAATTCGTCCAATTACATCTTCCGTTTGCGCCAGAAGTCCATTTCCATATCCTTGTATTAGATCAAGGCATTTTTCTGCTGTTTTTGGTATTAAACCTCTTTCACATCCTTGTTCTGCGCCCCCAAGAAAGCTTTCAACAATGCCTTCGACAGTCTTTAGAACACCTTATTCATATCCATGTACTATGTACAAACCTTGTTCTGCTGTGTCTTGAATTACATTTTTTTCGTCACCACGGCTGCCTCCTAGAACGCCTTCTAGAAAATTTTTGATTCAAAAAAGAAAATAAAACTCCTTTTACCCGTGATTGTAAACATTATCATTGGTCTCTCTTTATTATCCATCTCTTACCGTGCCAACTCAATTGATTATCCAATTTAACTTAGAACAGACATTTTAGAATAAAAAAATGTCGAGGTCTATATCTGGTGATGATAAAACTACTTGTAAGATTCGTCTTTCGACTTGAGCGGATTTAAGACCAGTTTCAACAGGTACGCCAATTTTTTTTTAAATATTGCATCAGACACAATGTGAATAAACGTTATTACGTCACGAGGCATTGAGGTGCTTATTTACAAAGATGAAGCAATCGACATTTTCCTTATATCACAGAATGACAAAATAAATGATGCAGAAACTTCTAGCAGTGTTTAAAACATATCGCTATTCAAATGGAATAGTTTAATAACGTCTGGCGAATTATTTCTTCTCTTATGCTTCAACATAAAATAAGTAATGGTCTCTGAATACTTTAAAGTTTCCAAGAAAGTTCTTGAACAACGTCTTCTAAAACTGATAGAAAAAAGTATTATGGATGCGAAAAAGATTAATCAAGTACTTTATTGTCGTCTCTTGCATTCCTCAAAGTTTTAGGCCGATATTTTGCTTTAAAAAAAAGTTCTATGGTTCAAAAGCTTTCTCAATTAGCTCCCAGTTTTAATTTCTTCGGGAATAATTTTTTGCAAAATTCCGACTCAAATGAAGTACATAAACGTAGGTTCTTGTCTTCTGATGCATTTTCCAAACTTTCAGTCCGATACTTTATTTTGAAAAAAAATTCTATGGTTCAAAAACAAATTTGGTTCACCGGAAAAAGAGGTCGGTAATGCAGGAATTTGACTGTGTCACATGCCCTTAACTCGTTTTTCTCCATTAACTTCCTTTCCTTCTTTACATCCTTTTCCTCTGCCTCCAAAAAGATCCCCAAAAGCGTTTTCAACAGTCCCTTCAAGTCCGCTTCCAAGTCCTTGTATTAAACAACCAGCTTAGTCTAATGTATCTGAAACTAAACCTTCTTCGGCTCCTTGTCTACCGACACTTATTCCACCACTGATGGATCCATCTTTTTGCCATTGCCATAGTAAAAAGTGAGACCCGTTCAAATTCATTCTGAGACAAAACAGTTTCCTTATTATTTGAAAAGCACTTGCTTATCGGACGACGTAAACATGTTTCCTCCTTTTATGCGCAGTCCCATTATATTAAAATAATAATTGCGGATGATAGTAGTTCTTTCTCTTTTAGGAAATATAAGTTAGTGTAGTTTTAAATAGTTTTTAACTATGAATGAAGATACGATATCAAATTTTAAATATGCTTAACGGGCAAAATATCCCTCTGTTACTCACTTGCGCCATATTAACTAAAAATACTATTGAAGGAAATAAAAAATTTTTTTGAAAAAAAACAGTGGACTGCGCCAGGTATAAGTATCACCTGTTCAGGAAAAGGGGCATGGGTATGGTCAAACTCAGCTCTACTTTTTTTCCAGTTCTGCCCCTAATACACACATGCCGTCGTCTGACGCTAAGAATGCCTCGTTCTGCATTTTTATTCAAATTCCGTAGTTTTTTCAATTCTTGATTTCGAAAATGACTTTTGCGGTTATTTTTATGGTCATATTCGTAATCAGCGCATCAAAATACATCAACAGACGAGGTTTAAAAAGCACCGGCGGTATGCGCTCATCGGAACTCCATCACGGCTCTTTTCCGAAACAATATACGATTTATGTATGATTTTCACGTGCACAATTTATTTATCATTGGTTTTTTATTGATTCTGAAAGGCTTCATGCAAATCAGTCAATAATTGACCGAGATGTCTAATATAAGTCGAAAAATACATTTTCGATGCAACATTACCTGGTTGTACTTGGCTGTGATTGAGAGATTTGAATCCTTATGTTACACAGACATGATTTACGGGTTGTATCAGCCTGTTTTTAATTCTGAAAGTAGCCGTTTACACAAGTCCTAGGAGTATTATGGACTCATAATTGTACTACACACATGCGCATTCGCTGTCGCCCATGTGCGATGATGGCCGCGCCAAACTTTGAGAGAATTCTTGAAAATCCAATCACTTTTAAATTATAAATGTGACTTGAATTTTAGGTACTGGTAACTGAAAGTGCTTTTCATGCACTTGTAACTGAAAATTCATGTATGAAAATTTTCTTATCTTATTTTTTATTAATTAAACTAGTATGTTTAATTTGATTTCATAAAAAATTGTGTATTTTTTACCCTAGTATAATCTACAGACATTTGATTTTATAAATTCGACAGAATATTGCAGATAGAATTGAAAATCTCGACCTAACCTGTAAGTCATTTCACATGTATTTAGTTTTAGAAATCTGACATGATTTTGGGATAAATAATTCACCTGCAGGGCCAAAAAATTAATTAAAGGGAAAGCCAAGATGAACGAGACCATTTTTAAAATTGAAATTAATTATTAGAGTGAAAGATAAAACGAGCATACTTTGAAATTATCGTGTTTAAATTTGAGTATGTACACTGTAAATGTAATTTCATGTACGTGAGTGGAAAAAACTTTCAATACATGTGCATTAAAATTCAGTCGTATTTTTCAAACAGTCTGCGTAGTATAGGATTCATCTTTCGACTTGAGCAGATTACAGGCCACTTTTATCAGGTGCGTCAACAATTTTTTGAAACATTGCATCAGCCAGGATCATCTGAATAAACATTTCTACGTCACAGCTAAAGCAGAGTGGCAATTTACAAAGATAAAAACGATTTTTTTGCCATGTATGCATTTGAAGCAAACGAATGATTTATTTTTACTTTTGCTATTTTTCACAACTTTTCTGTCAGATTTATATTTGATGTTATAGTGTTGGCCAGATTCTTAAAAGTAATTATATTTGAGGTTAGCTCTTCTTTGTCTATATAATCTTAAATCAATATCTTGATATTGATATAAGATAGTACCAATACTATAAGTAAGAGCACCGGTCCAGGTTCGAATCCCAGCGGAGCTAGAAAGGAATTTCTTTACAACTTGAGAATAAAATCAGTATTCAAATATTGATACAGGACTATGTAGATAAAAAATAACTAGCATCGAATATAATTTCTGTGGGACTGTTCAAAATAAAAATTGTGGGAGGAGATACATTTTGAATTTTGAATTTTGAATTTTTTGTGAACTATGGCTTCAATCAAAGAAAAGCTTTCTTGCTTAGTGTTGGAAAATATTTTTGGCTTTTAATATGCTTTTTGAAAGAAAATTAACAATTTCTCACATTGAATATTCTACCAAATTAGTCAAATTTACTCATAGTAAAGTAAGATTTAATATCGAGTTCTATAGCAAACAATGGAATTTGCTTCATGAATCATGTGATTTTTTCTTTTTCCACTTATCATCAATCAATATAATAAATTGCATACAGTCAAAGATTTATATTTTTCCATGCAGTTTCAGGTTATATATTCTTATATATGTTAACATTGTACATATATCTATATTTTAGTTTTATAAGAAAAATTATGGGCAAATTAAAATGATCAGTGATTTATAAATATTCAATTGATACTTTTCGCTCATAGTGCTACATTCTAATTCCCACTTTTCACTCATTTTTTTTAACTATAACTACCGAATACATTTTCTGTCCATCACCAATTTTATGTCAATTTAAAATTGTCCAATTTTGGAAGACTTCCGGGTCAGAATTGTGCAATTTCCCATTTTTAACATTTGAAAGCATCAAATCAAATAATTCAACCAATTTTTGGATTTAATGAAGTATCAACATAGAATCGAGGATTATGAATTTGAACAGGAGCAAGTCGTTGTCAAAATTCTACATTACCCCGCAGATTAGATGACATCACCAGTTCTAATTGTAAATGCGTTCATGTTCGTCAAGTTCCTTCAGGTGCAACTGTGGAAATCATTCCTATGGATCAAGGTTATTAATTTTTTGTCTCATTTTAGCTATATTTAATCATATACTTTTTGTTCAATCTTTTATTGTATAGTGTATATATTACTCTGTTTGAAGCATGCTCAAGAACAGAGCATTATACGTCACTTGCTATAAGGGTCATTTTGTACCTATATTCACTTATTAAATGACTCTTATGACAAGTGAAGCATAATGGACTGCTGTAGAGCATGCTTCATTTGATGATCTATGATTACGTTGAGCAGGTTCCCTAGACCTAGAAGATTTCGTGCATCATCTTCACGGATACAGTTTTTATGTAGGAGCAGCTAGACACTTTTCTCAAAGTCTGCCACTAAAAGTCATGAAATTGGACGAAAAAGAATCGCTTTTCGTGACATAACGCTTGGAATAAATATGAATGATCATGTGATCATGGTCGAGGTGAATCGGTCTTTCTAGCATGGCATCTAGCCAAACATACACAAATGAAAAGCATAGTTTTTGTCATAACTTGATTTTAGCCCGTTTCTAGAACTATAGCTAGATTGAAAACCCATTTTATCTCAAAAGGAGGCTTAAAACCTTTTTTTTTTTGTTTAAAAAAAAAAACTAATTTTCCTGATTCAGAACTTCTCTTCCAGTGCACTGATATGTTAAATCAGTTTAGTAATCTCATTTGATCCAATTGTTATCGGTTATTACAAATAAACTTTGAGACATACATATTGAGTGGGAAACAAATAAAAAGTCATTAATAGCGTAGATTTAAGACAAAACTTTTTAGATACATGTTTATTTTTTGATTGACATACACCATACACAGCTTTAGTACATCAAACAATTATCAAAGAAATGTTTTACAAAGATAACTATAATCAAACTGTTGCAATCATAGTGTAACATTATAGGTTAAAAACATTTTTTTGAAGATAGTTCCAGTTTTCGCTCAGGTCCTCTTCCGTCTTCCAACCTTACTCCCTAGTCAGTCTAGGACTCAGTGTCTCGACACCGAGACCTAATCAGCCACCAAATTTTGTACCACTTCCGCCACTGCTGGATCCGCTTTCATTCCCACCACCATTCTTGCTTCCTTTATCCCCTTTTGGTCCTCCAACTCCTTCACTAATTCGTCCAATTATGTCTTCCGTTTGCGCTGGAAGTCCGTTCCAATACCCTTGTATTGAGTCCAGGCTTTTATCTGCTGTTCTTGGTATTAGACCTTTTGCCCCTCCTATTTCTCCGCCAGCAAAAAGACCTCCAACAATGCCTTCGATATTCTTCAGACCTTCTTTTTCAAAACCACGTACTACAGGTATGTCCAAACCTTGGTCTGCTGTATCTTGAATTAAATTCTTCCCATCATCACGGCCGCCTCCTGGAAGGGCTCCTAGAGCGCCTCCAGTTATGAAATGTAGCAAAAAGTTAAACACGTTCAAATTCATACTGATATCTGACTGATGAATTTGCCTTCAATAGTCTTCTATTTTAATACTTCTGAAGGAACCACTTATAATAGTGTACATGACGTATTGAGTTATGCGCTGATTAAGACCAAACAGTTTCGGAGTACATTAATATAAAATATTCTTGAAGTAAGAACTAATTTCAATAGAGTATACATTCTCAGAGGTAATTAATCAGCAAAAAGAAAAGTGAAAGGTTACAAATGAAGAGTTGCTCATAGCGTAAATTTCAAAAAGAAAAATCACCATCCTTTCTTTTGCTTAAAATAGTAGATGCGGATGATATCAATTTTTTCACTTTCGAGAGAATAATGTAATGGAGTTTCTAAAAAGTTTTTTGCTATAAATGAAAATACGGTATATAATTGTAAATGTTTGAAGGACGGAACGACAAATACTACTTTTTAAATTACTATCAGAACATGTTTAGTCTCTAATTTAGAACAAAACAATATTACTTTTAAACAATATTTTCATTTTGTAATATAATATGGACAAAGATAAGTGCGTGTCTTGTTACGCGCCTGTTACTTGCAGAAAAAATTCGTAAATCAGTTAAGCTTATTTCAAAAAATGTTTATCTGTTAAAATTTTCCGGAATCGCCTCTCAAATGCATCGTTTTATTTGAAAATACTATTAAGGGCAGGTCTAACAGGAGTCACGTGACCAAACTAATGCTCGATTTTTAATCTTTATTTTTGGAACGATTTACTCTTTCCGTAAATAAAATATCCCTCTAAAACTTTGGAAAATGCAAAAGGCAATAGTAACTTATGTTTGTATACATCATTTGGGTGGGAATTTGTGAAAAAAAATTTTCGAAGAAAATAAAACTGTAGCAACGTCAGAATTTTTTTTCAAACAACTTATGTCCACACGAAATGAGATATCGAGTTGAAATTTTCGGAAATGAGACAAACGGCACTAAGGAACGTTTTTATGATCCTAATTATTTGCACTTGAAAAAAAAAATTGTAAGAAAAACTCAATTTGAAGAATTACCGACCGTGCTGTAGAAACCGTAAACAGCATTCCATTCTCGCAACCGAGTTTTTTTGCGGTTAGGATCGATTAGGATCCTCATGTCAGCCATGTCGAAAATTACGTACTATTTAAAAGAAATAATTTTGCCCTTGAAGATGAAGGATATCATTTTCCATTGAACCCTAAACTAGTAAATGTTCTTTTTATTGTATCACTCTGCCTTCTCAACTTGACTAATTGTACAAATTAAATTATAGCATAGACATTTTATAATGAAAAAATTTCGCACTGTATATTTTCGGTGTTAAACGAAATAGATATGTGATTCATCTCTCGACTTTGTCAAATCTGTAAGACTGTTCAAAATAAAAATTGCAGGAGGGGCTGAATTTTGAAGTTTAAATTTTTTGTTAATTATATCTTCAAGAACGAAAGGCTTCTTGTTCAGTATCTGAAAATATTTTATCCTTTTGATACATTTCCTGAAAGAAAATAAACAACCTGTCGCATAAAATATTATGCAAAAATAGTCAAATTCACTCACAATAAATTAAAATATTGAGTTCTATAGTGAAGCATCGAATTCGCTTGCAGAACTATCAGATTTCTTATTTTCCTGCTAATCAGTATTTGTAGCTTTATCTAAAATTATTGAACTTGAATTCCTTTCGATTAAAAGACTTATTCATGCGTTCATTGGAAACTGATTATACATTCACAGAAAACTTATATTCTAATTTGAGGAATTGTTCGTTATCTTCTTTTTCCTTATCTGAAGTAAGATTTTTTTGATATTATGTATCAAAAATGGGCGAATTTGAATAAATAACTTAATTTGTCTTTTATGAAAGAAGCAAGTTCATTTAATTCAAACAAATGTATTTGTTACCCCTTATCGAAAAGCTGTATGCTAGTTCACCTGAGCACTAAACCATTTTTATAGGCCTCTAATAAGAAAACAATGTTTTCTATATCAAGAAGACTTTCCTGCCGAAATTTTTTTTTTCTTTACAAGACGTGTGTAATGAAACAAGTGCTGATGGCGACAGTTTTGGGCAAAAAAAACGTGTTGAAAAAAAATTCCTTTATGTATGACCTAGATAGATGAATGTTTCCTTTTAATTGTTATTCCAAGATTGATGATTGTCAATAATATTTATCTCTTTCGCTTACATCTGTTTTATGAGAAAACAAAGCTAAACAAATAGTATACATTATTTCTTGATAAAAAGTGATGTAAAAGATTCAAGGCTGACAATCCCGGTAATTATTCCTTATTTTCAAACTGGATGTAAGATGTAACTAATATAGGAACATTATATATAGTTTCGTTATTGTAAGTTCTTTTTCTATTGAAAACTATAAAGCCATTATAAAAGTTCAGTTTTTCCTTATGCTTAGATCAGCCATGTTCGCGACGTAGCGCTTGGAATGAATATCAACGATCATGTGATCATGGTCGATATGAGTCAGCCTTTCTAGCATGGCATCAAACCGACCATACACAAAAGAAATTTAAAGTGTTTGTTACACCTTAATTTATGCCCGTTTTCAGAATTAAAGCTACATTGAAGCCCATCTTTTGCCTTAAGAGAAGGCTTAAACCCTTTTTTGGCTCAAAACAAGACTGATTTTTTTATTTCAACACTTCTTTTTCTGTGTACTGATATGTAAAATCCGTTTTGTAATTTCATTTGATCCAACTTTTATCAGTTATAACACGCACAAGAAATATCTGTAAATGTTACAGCGGTCCTATGTTCAAATAGTCACAGCATAGCTTTTCACGTAGATGTAACAAATTTTCTGTGATCTTTATAGAATTTTGATGTACGTATCTTACTGATTTACAGATATTTTCTGCAAATCTTGCAGAAATTGTTGATAAATCATACGGAAGATTCCGCAAATCTCACAGAACTTTCTGTAATCACTACAGAAAAATTCATGCTCTCACCATGCTGTAAGATTAGCAGACTCTTTTTTCTCCATGTGCAAATAAACTTTGAGGCATACATGTTGAGTGCTGTTTTGGGAACTTTGAGAATGAATTTCTTCTAAAAATAACGAATAAGACATCTTACAAATTTCGTTCGTGAGTTGAAGGAAACTCTATATATTACTTTTGATTTAAAAAAATAAAATTTAGTTAATAAAAACATCTTTCGCTAAGTCCCGCTCCCATCTTTAAATCCTTTTAGACAAATGCTTTAATTTATCTAATCTTTGACATGAAGCCGATTCATATCTACATCAATATACCACAATAAACTTTTCCTTTCCCACGTAGCTTAGTTTGGACATTTGAAATAGCATTTTTTTCCTATCTACCGTGCCACCTTTATTGATTGTCCAATCTAACTTAGAAGAGACTTTTTAGATTAAAAAAACGTTGCGGTCTATATCTGATGATAAGAAAAATACTTGTAAAATTCGTCTTTGGTCTTTAACGGATTCAAGGCCAATTTTAACAGGTGCGTCAAAAATTTTTTAAATATTGTTTCAGACACACTGTGAATAAACGTTATTACGTCACGAGGCATTAAGGTGCTTATTCACAAAGATGAAGCAATCGACTTTTTCCCTATATTACAGGGTGACAAAATATATGATGCGGAAGCCTTTAGCAGTGTGTAAAACATATCGCTATTGAAATGGAATAGTTTGATAACGTCTGGAGAATGATTTCTGCTCCTATGTTTCAACATAAAATTAGTAATGGTCTCTAAATAGTTTAGAGTTTCCAAGAAAGTTGCTGAACGTCTTCTAAAACTGACATAAAAAAAGTATCACGCATGTGAAAAAGATTAATCAAGTGTAAGGCCATACACAAATATAAACAATTTATTTCTATTGAAACTTTTTGTTATAATTCAGGTTTCGATTTAATTGTAGGTTCTAATATCCTACTAATATGTTAAATTAGTTCAGGAATTTCCTTTGATCCAAATTATATTAGTTATTAAAAATAAACTTCGATATATGCATTCTGACATACAAATTATGTTACTTTTCATTTTTTCAAAAAAATTGTAGTGAATGAAAGCAGCTAATGATTAACAGAACAAAACAAATTCGAAATACGCTTAAATAAATTTTTCGTGAAGTAAATAGTCATTTCAATCAAGCATAGATTCTCAAAAATAATTAATAAGCAGAACAAGTCAAAGGTTACTAATGAAGAGTGGTCCACAGTGTAGATTTCAAGAAACAACTTTTTAGATACACGCTTATTTTCTAATTGACATACACGATATACTGTTAAAGTATTATCAGCAAAACTTCATAATTTTCCTATGCCTTCAAAAAGACCTGCAAAAACGGTTCCGACAGTTCCTCCAGGTCCGCTTTCAAGTCCTTCTGCTGAACCACCAGCTTGGCCTATTGTATCTGGTATTAAACCTTTTCCAGCTCCTTGTCCACCGATACTTATTCCGCCACTGATGGATCCGCCTTTTCTGCTATGGTTTTTTTCCTCCGCCTCTGAGAATATCTCCAACAGCGCTTCTTTCCCATTGCTGCCTTTCCCTCTTATTTCTTCGCCTCTGAGAAGGCCGCCAAAAGCGCCTCCAGTTCCTAAGAGTAGCAAAATGTGAAACTCGTTCAAAATCATTATGAGACGAAACAGTTTCCTTATTATTCGAAAAGCACTTGATTATCGGACGACATCAGAAATTTTGCTGTTCTTATGCACAGTTTTTGGGTTAGTTTTGTCAATATTCGAATTATTTACAAGCTACAGATACATCAGATTACTCTCCTAAGCATAGCTTGGCATTTACTCGTCAATTTTCGGCGTTCCATTTCCTTAAAATAGTTATTGCAGATTATAGTAGTTTCTTCTCGTTTAGGAAATGTAATTTAGTGGAAATTTTAAAAAGTTTTCAACTAAAAATGAAAAAGAGTATTGAATTTGAAATATGCTTAACTGGTCAAATATCCCTCTGACACTCACATGTGCCATATTAACTAAAAATACTATTGAATAATATAAAAAAATTATTTGAAAAAAGACAGTCGAATACGCCAGATATAAAAAAATAACTCTAGGGTATAGAATAAGAATATTATATTATTTTGCTTATTTATTGTATTACAGGTTTAAATCTAACAATTTAATTAATTAATATCTCAAATTTGAGAATAACGTTTTGGAAATGAAATCAATCAGCATACTCGATAGTGTTATTTTTATATGCCCTATACACTGTACGTATAAAATCTATGCATATAGAATATAATTGATACATTTAAGAAGTAATTATATCTACGCCTAATTCCCCTTTCGCCCGCTCCCTCCTTTCGCATCTTGTTTTATAGTTTAGAGTTATTTCATCTCTGGCATACTCGACTGTTTTTATAAATAATTCTTCATTTTATACCCTTCAGTGAATTTTCGTTCAATATAATTTAGTTCAATCAGATTGTGACTTGCGTAACTTTCATTAGTCCGTATGCCCGTTTGAATTTTACTTGGCTGTAACACTGATCAACAAAAATGACCTATGTCTCCGCTGAACGCGACATATCATTCCCAAAGTACTTTTCACTGCTGAACACGAATTTGGCTTCCGTTTGCTGCTATCAGGTTTAGGTTAATAGATATTTGCAATTAAAGTTTTCAATGAAAAATTGTTTAACCATTTTTTTGAAGGGCGAAAAATTTGTATGCGCCCACGCCGCAGGTCGTGTATGCGTTTTCTAACGCAGTTTGCGAACATCGTCTTACTTTAGCGATATCTATAATAGTTTCTGAAATATTCTGAAAAAACTGAAAAAAGGGTGAAAATTGTTCCGAAAACTTGTGCTACATGATGTGCTGGACATCAGATCTTCATACCTCCATATTAAAATATTCAACGTTTGCTTCAGCGAACATGTTTTTTGATCGGGTTGTCACGGAAGAGACTCCAACGTTAATCAGCAAGACTATCGGTTCTCCATTCACCCTGATATCTCTTCTTAATAGTTGCTATATCTTGGTGGAATTTTTCTTTGTGCTCGTCACTGACTAATCCCAACTTTCCAGGAAAGAAATCTCAGAGAGAATGTAGAAAATGTATCTTCAATGACATATCTACATTCAGACCTTGAAATCGTGTCAACATTTCATTTACATACCGCTTGTAGTGCTTAGATTTGTGATTACCTAGGAAATTTCGGATCACATTCTTTACAGATAACCAGGTTCTTCTCTCTTCACTGCTCAAGCATTTGTCGAATTCTGAGTCTTGCATAAGTTCACAAATTTGTGGCCCTATGAGAACCCATTCTTTGATTTTCGCTTCGCTAAGTTTTGGGAATTTTGATTTCAGATAGGCAAATGCGTTTCCGTTTCGAGCTATTGCTTTTACAAAGTTCTTAAATATCCCGAGTTTGATATGTAGAGGCGGCAGGATAACGTTTTTAGGATCTATCAAAGGGTCTTGAGCGACGTTTCTTCGCCCTGGTTCATTCTAGTCGCGTTCGGATCACACTTTGACAGTATAATGTTTGTCCCTAGCATGGCTGTCTCAATAACATAAGAAGGAACAATACTTCGCGTATCCTGTCTGCAATTCTAATAGAATGGCAATCACTTTAAAGTCTAAACAGATTGGCCAACAGTGTGCGTGGTAATTTATTTTCGGAAAATGCATTTTCATAACATCGTAGCACTCTTTTAAATGTGAAGCATAGTCACTAGGTATGGAAGGAAACACATTGCTATTATGCAGAAGAACGCCTTTCAGACTAGTCTCACACTCGAACTCTCATATAATCCCATCCAGTTTAAGGATTCCTAGAACTGCTGGCCGACTGCTGGCCCCCACAGTTT
>JAUMHM010000004.1:4580994-4593974 GCA_032362435.1 Melikaiella ostensackeni
AGGATATTCGCTGAAAAAAAGAATCTGTTTGCATAATTCAATATTCTTTTCATGGAATGTAGGATGAGATAATTATTTTAAGAGCTCTATCAATTAAATTGTTTACAATTCCTATTTTGTTTTGAATGGAATGATTCGAATTAAAATGTAGTGTCCTTCCTGAAGAAATACATAGTTTTTCTGTGCCAATCAGTAATAATATCATTTTAATCAGTTTTTATTAATGTCATATCAAGAAAATTCAATCTACCTTCTGTTTCAATTTCAACAGTAAACTGTCATCTTGGATGTATACTATTAAATACATTAAGAAGGGTATCTACATTTTGTGCATGTAATGAAAGTACAGAATCCTCAACATATCTTGCACAGAAGTTCAACTCAAAATTAATTATGTCAAAAACTTGATTTTCCAAATTTTCCATCACAATTCCAGCAATAATTGGAGCCAAGACTGAGCCTCTCGGAGTTCCAAATTTTTGTTAAAGAAAGTACGATTGAATTTAAAATAAAAAGAATTGAAAATATATTCAACAGCATCAAGAAATTGTTTTTTTTCGCAATCTTAGTATGAAGTTTGATCATATCCCATCTACTTTCAATAGCAAGTTTAACTCTTTCAAATGTAATGTTAGGAAACGTGGCTATTACGTGAAAGGAGACAAAAATGTGATTTATTGGAATTTTAACATTTTCAATTAATTTTAAAAAGGCAGCAGTATTTTTAATTGATCTTGCCGAAAGGGTAACTGATTCTTTGATTTCACTAAGAAGTTCTTCTAATTTTTTCGTGGATGAACCTATTGTCGAAATAAATGGTCGTAAAGGAAATTCTGCTTTATGAGCTTTGACTAGGCCATAGGCCAGAGATAGATTTGTGTCAATTGTGTCAATGTCGTACCTTTGGATATTGTTTCCCGAACATTTTTGAAGCCTTAATCTCTATAGACTTTCAAATGTACCTTTCTGAATTATTTTTGTAGGATCATTTAGAATAACTGCAAGACTATCTTTATCATGCAAAATATGCATCATTTTTAGATTATAAACATCTTTATGTATTGTAACCGTAATACTCCCTTTATTAGCCCTAGAAATCAGTAATTAAGGATAAAATTATTAAAAAAAAGTATTTCAAAAAATCTTTCGTTTAATTCTTTTTCTAACAAGGTTTTTGGAGCAACATTATTCAAAAAATCATTCGATAAACCCATAAATCTTGCTCCAAATTCTTGTACTTTGTTTTCTGGTAATTTTGAAATATTACCTTTAATATCTTTAATTATTTCAAGGTTTTGAATAAAATTTTTTTCACTATATTTGTTACTAAAGCCTTCACCCAATCTTAAAATGTTGATTACCTTTTGCTGAATCTCTACGTTTAAAATATTTAAAAACCATGGGTCAGATTGGTCTTGAAAAAGAGCTAAGTGAATAATTAGAGTTAATTTCTGTATATTTCCTGGGATACTGAAAATGTTTTCAAATTTTCGTTCGTGTTTTTTTATTACATTTTATTAAAGGCTTTTTATTTAATTCAGTTTCTCTTGCAAAGCATTCTTTCATGATGTAAACCGGTACTTGTTTATTCAAATTATCAAGAGTATTCTTTACATTCTCATTTAGATTGTGCATTTGTGCGTGGCGATCTTTTATAACACTCTCTAAATCTGAATTGGTTTAATTGAACTAATGCTTAGCTAAATAAGTGGCTGACTTCTTGCTTAAACGATTAGTCAAAATTAAATAATAATCCGTGAGAAGAAACTGTAGTGAAAGTAATCGAACTCATTTTCCAAAAAGAAAAAATACATATTCTGCATTTTTTGACTCATTAAATCAGTGACTTTGATTGGAAATAAATTAAATTGCATCAGTCAAAATGACCTGAAAATTAGTGACTTTTCACTGAAATTCCAGTTACATTTTCAATGTAATAAATGGGTCACATAATTCAATTAATAAGGATTATCACTGATTCAAGATAATTTTAACTAAAGTGAATCAGTAAATGAGTAAAACTCTGAATTCATTAATTAACTTCGGTAAAAAAGTCACTGCCAATCAGTGAAAAATCTTACTGATTTAATTCAGTTATAGTGGAAAAGAACCCAAAAATCATTCCCGAAAATGTTGTCAAATCCACTGTCACGAGATGAAAATTTATTTTCTGAAAAATCGTTTGTGATTAGTTGGCTCTAACAGAATATGAATCTAAAAACGCATCTTAACAAATTGATTATTATACAATATACCCATTTTCTCATTATTAACTGATACAAGATTGTTATTTAAAATAGATTAAAAATGGTTCAAATATTCAACTCATGTGTTTTTAAAAAGAACGATTGTAATATGAAAGTATCTTTTATCCATTCCTAGTCTTCTCATTTCTGTTTTATTTTAATTTTTTTCCTGTATATTAATCTGAATAATATTTTGAACACTATAAATCCGAATTTACTAAATTTAGCTAGTGTTTAGTTAAATTGGGGGCTAACTTCTTGCTTAAACAATTAGTAAAAATTAACTGATTATCCGTTAAAAACTACTAAACTATTAGTAAAATTTCACTAATTGTAGTAGAAAAACTTGATCGAAACTTTAGTGAAAGTAATCTAAATTTTTCAGGATAAATATATATATATTCTACATTTTTTTGACTAATTCAATTAGTGACTTTGTTTGGAAATTATTTAAATTGTGTCAGTGAAAATTCCCTGAAAACTAGTAACTATTTACAAAAATTTCAGTTGCATTTCACTGTTCTTCCAGTAGAAAAAGTTTCTGAAGTTGCAAGAAGTGTCATTGAAAAATCACTAACTTCGTCTGCTCTCTAAATTAAAATTGGTTTTACTAATTCAAATAGACAGAAATGAGTCAAAAAATACAATCAGTAAGGATTTCACTGATTTAGGAAAATTTAAACTGAAAGTAATCAGTAAAACTCAGAATTTACTTCTTAACTTCGGGAAAAAGCCACTGCCAATCAATGAAAATCCTTACTGATTTGATTCAGTTATAGTGCAAAAGGAACCCGAAAATCATCTTCGAAAATGTCAAATTCACTGTTACGAGATACAAATTTATTTTGTTAAAGATCGTTTATGATTGGTTGGCTCTAACAGAATATTAATTTTAAAAACGCATCTGAAAAAATCGATTATTAATCTATATATTCATTATCTCATTATTTAACACTTTCGACTGATACAAGATTGTTATTTAAAATAGATTGAAAATTGTTCAAATATTTAACTAATGTCTTTTTAAACATTATAATTGGAATAGAAGGAATGGCTTCCAATTTCCAAAATTAGTCTGAAAATAAGTTTCATAGTATTTGCAATATAGTGGCCCTTATTTTACAGAATTAGATTGTCTTTTACTCTCAACGCCAGTTTTGTTCGAATGCCCAAAAAATGATCTCCAAATTTGAGCAAAATCGATCATTATTAACGCGTGCCCCAAAGACCATGAAATTTTTCATTGATTAATATGGGAAAAAGGCAACTACTTCTTAATGTGTGAGTTAAACGCGAAATTATAATACTATCATAACTTATAATACATGTTCCTGTTCGGAATACTTCAAGGTAAAGAAATCGTCCCTCATTTTTAATATTCTAAAATGTAAAATTTAAAGACCCCCTTACGGGACCCCAAACAATCCCATATGGGGTTCCATAGGAAGGTTTTAAAATTTTTTAATGTCAAAAATTATGACCGATTCTTATTCCTTGAAGTATTCTGAACAGGGACAGGTATTATAAGTAATGATAGTACATATCATAATTGCGTGTTTAAATCACACATTAAGAAGTAGTTGTCTTTTTCCCATATTAAATCAATGGGAAACTTAATGGTCTTTGGGGCCCGGGTTAATATTTATCGATTTTGCTCAAATTTAGAGGAGATCATTTTCTTAGGCATTCGAATAAAACTAGAGGGTGAGAGTAAAAAAGTCTGATTTTGAAAAATAAGAGCCACCCTAATGTGCAAGAACAAATCTTTTTTTTTTTTAATTTCTACGCCCTATTTTTCTTCATCTGGCACTGTTTATATTCTTAGTTACTGTCGCTGCAAATGGCATTTTGCTGGCATTTAGGAGCAGATTAATCAGAGAATTTATTTATTGATTTATAGTGACAGAATTTTGACGATTGTGCAGTGAGCTACTGTAAACCTCACGAAACTCTGCAAAATGTCACTCTTCCCTATGCATCATTCACTTATTATTTTATTTTTCTGTATCCAAATTAATTCAAATACTAATTTCCGGTAGAGATTTCCAAATTAAAGTATATGTTCATTTTGAATGCTTTGATTTTAAATTGTTTAACTCGCCAGTTGTAGAATTTTATTCCGAGAGGGAATGTAAAAGTGCATTAAGCTCAGGAATTCTGGAGTGCTTGGTGGGCATATTTTTAGGAAGAAATTCGAAGAACCTATAGGAGAATTCCATTAGGAATTAGGTAGGTTGCTCGCACGGAGTATATTAATAGACAGTAACTGACAGCCGAACCAAACCAGACGCTTGAAAAGATCAGATTTTCCTCAGCAACAACAATAACAACAATGACAGACGATCTGCAAAAAATTTGTATTTTTTGCAGTCGACCGTCAATCATCCGCAACTGTTTTTTTATTGCTGAAAAAATATTATCCACTGATACATGCTCCAGATTGCTATATGAAAACATTGGCGATTTAATTTGAACTGAAGGTCTGTTCCAACAATCTAAATAATTTTATATCACACAGATGAAGCTGAATAGCCAGTAGAAAACTTTTTAAGCAATTGTTATTTTGATAAATATTTCATTCCTTGATTAAAAATGATTTTCACATATCCAAACATTTTGGATGAAAACCAAAGTCAACTGTTTCATCCTTCAATTTATTATTGATTTGTACATAGAAAAAATTCTGCCCAAAACTACAGTCAGTGTATGCAATTAAGGACTCCATCCCAAATTTTGTTGTACGTCAAAAGATCTCTTTTTATGTAAATTAGTAGCTTTATTATATTTTGTCTTTATAAATAGCATTTTCATCAACTCTCTCTATTTTTGATTTCTCTGATGGTACAAAATTTTAACATCATCCCAATTATGACCATGTGTGAGTCTATGTTTTGTAAGGACCGAATAATATCTTGCATTTCTATGAAAATTGTTTTCATGTTCCTCTTTCCTTGTTCTAAGTGACCTCCTTGTTTGCTCTATATAAGCAGCATCACATTGTCTACATTTAAATTTGTTAAATTATACATTGTTTATCAAAATTCTCATATTTATCTTCACCCAATTTCACAATCGAATTACTTTTGAATGGAACTCTATATATCGTATGTGGGAAATTGTCAAATTCAAGGCAAATTTGAAGTCCCAGTAAGATAGCATTAAATGAAAAACTCTTACTGATTTTTGTTTTAACTTATTAAAGGCTTATTACCATCCTCTACAAAATTGCCTTGTTCATTTTTTCATTTTTGTTCCAATTTACTTTAATTTAATTTAAGAAGACCCCAAACGTCATTACCATACGGCGTACGGTGTTCCAACCTTACTTTGTACAAAGGTATACTGATTTTCTCCTATGTGTTTGACAGCATCCTAAATAATGCTTAACCTATCATGTTTGTAAATTTTAGGAGAACAAAATTTTGATTTATGCACATATTTTAACCTGACTAAATAAAGTTGTAAAAACTTTAAAGGCTGTTCCTCGATTTTTGTGATTTTAATCGTCATTACCCTACATATTTTTTTCTAGTTTACTATTGTAGTTTCAGTTGACTGATAAACGCAGAAATATTAAGCATATCGTTTGATACAAGATATTATAAAATTAAGCTTAAATTATTGCCATTGTTTGTGTGAATCTTATATTAAATCTGAAAAACACATTTTGACAACAAAAATGTCATTAACGTACTTATGTTGAAACCCAGTTTCGGAGTGGAAAAAAATTTTAAAAACCATTCCGTTACCTGCTTAATGGTGTTTCCTTTCATAAGTAGGAGATTATTTAAGATTATAATGTTTTTTCTTTATATAAATATTAAAAAAAAAGATAAACTTCCTGATTTTTCTGTCGTTATTAGTTATTACTGTACGGTACGTACGACGGCGAATGGCTGCTTATATTTGCGCATGCGCGTAGATCAGGTGGGCTGGTTTGTTTACTATTTCCTAATCTTTATTTATAGAGGTCTCAAGATGTGAGCTAAATAAGTCAATTAGAAAGGAAAATATTTGTTGGAAATAATATTATAATGAAAATCACAGGTAGTGAGATTTATTTTTAATAACATATTGTATAATTTGTGTAATTTTCATTAACAATTGTGACAAATAAATGAATTTTTGTATGTTTCAAATTTAAACTGTAAGCAGTTTGAATGAAAAGTAGAAATTCACTCGGAATTTCTCTTATGTTCATAATTTTACTTATCGCCCAGATTTACTACAATAATAATTAAATATTTCGTTTTTTCCTAAATTGCATGCGTTAAAGTATTCGCTTTTGAACTTTTTAAAATCTCGCGCTTCTTTTCATCAAACTCTTAATCAGCTCCTAACCTCAAATCTATTACCCATATTTCATGTACGAATTTCATTATTATTTCTTATTTTCTGAAGTGCCCTTTCTGGATTTTAAACTTTTAGATGTGATACAAACAGTTTCCTTTATGAAATATTAAATTCATAATAATAATGTGGTTGCCACTGTAGGTGCTAAAGTTTGCCTACAATTTGTCAATTACCCATGTAAGCCCAATTTTCCTAACATTGATTTCAAGATACTTGAGATTTTTTCAAAATAAGGCTGTTTTGGCTTGAATGGAATGATTAGAATTAAAGTTTAGTGTCCTTCCCGAACAAATTGTTTTTATGTGCCAATCAGTGATAATATAATTTTCATAAGTTTTTATTAAAGTCAAATCGAGAAAATTCAATTTACCTTCCGTTTCAATTTCAACAGTGAACTATAATCTTGGATGTATACTATTAAAAACATTAAGTAGGGTAACAATGTAAACATTAAGTAGGGGATTCACATTTTGTGCATGTAAAGAAGGTATAGAATCATCAACATATCTTGCATTAAAGTCCAACTCAAAATTAATTTGATCGAAAACTTAATTTTCCAAATGTTCCATCATAATTTCAGCAAGAATTGGGGACAAGACTGAGCCGATCGGAGTTCCAAATTTTTGTTTATAAAAAGTACCATTGAATTTTAAATAAACGGAATTGAAAACATATTCAATAGCATCAAGAAATTCTTTTTTCGCAATTTTAGTGTGAAGTTTGATTGTATCTCTTCTATTTTCAATACTAAATTTAACTCTTTCATATGGGATATTAGGAAACATGGCTATTACATCAAAGGAGACAAGAATGTGATTTTTTGGTATTTTAACATTTTCGATTAATTTTAAAATGGCAGCACTGTTTTTAATTGATCTTGCTGAAAGAGTAACTGATTCTTTGATAATTTTACTGAGAAGTTCTTCTTATTTTTTTGTGAGTGAACCTATTGTTGAAATAACCGGTCGTAAAGGAAATTCTGATTTATGAGCTTTTACTAGACCATAGGCAAGAGATAGATTTGTGTGAATTGTGTCAATGTCGCACTTTTCGATATTGTTTCCCAAACATTTTCGAAGTCTTAATCTCTCTAGAATTTTAAATGTACCTTTTTGAATCATTTTTGTCGGATCATTTGGAATAACTGCAAAACTATCTTTATCATTTAAAATATGCATCATTTTTTTATTATGAACATCTTTTAATATTGCAATTGTAATACTCCCTCAATCAGCCTTAGTAACCAATAATTCAGGATGACGTTTTAAAAAAAGTTTTGTTTCAAATAATCCTTCACTTAATTTTTTTCCTAATAAGGTTTGTGGAGTACCATTATTCAAAAACTCATTCGATAGACCCATAAATCTTGCTCTGAATTCTTGTACTTTGTTTTCTGGTAATTTTGAAATATTGGCTCCAATGTCTATAAAGATTTCAAGGAATTTAATATACTTCTTTTCGCCATATTTGTTACTAAAGCCTTCACCCAACCTTAGGATGTTAATTCCTTTTTATGGAATCTCTGCGTTTGAAATATTTAAAAACCATGGGTCAGGTTGGTCTTGAAAAAGAGCTAAGTGAATATTTAGAGTCAATTTTTGTATGTCACCTTAGATATTGAGAATGTTTTTAAATTTTCGTTTATGTTTTTTATTATTATTAAAGGCTTTTTTATTTAATTGAGTTTCTCTTGCAAGACATTCTTTGTTTGTGCTCTCCTGAAAAGTTTCTAAAATGCAGATAGACTCATACTCGGCACAAATTACATATAGTCTCATAGACGGCGCTGACAGCATATAGGCTCATATTGAATCGAGGCGTCGATTTGTCATCAGTTTCATTTCACGGAATTACCACTTACCCTCATTTTTATTTTCTCGAAACGCTATTTGTAATATTTTTTATTCTTCCGAATAACCTACAATTCATTTACGCGAAACGCCATTTAATGTTCTAAAGAGTTTAAGTGCTCGGAGAAATTCTCACGAGCATGAGAATATGCTCGAGAATATGCTGGACCTTGATGTGCTTTGACAATTTAATGAGAATTTATGAGCATTTTGAATTAGGATGTAAAAAATCGTATCTTCTATTTTCAATAACTTTCATGGCCAGAATGTCTTCTTGTTTACATTTCACGTTTTATTTCAAATTGTAATCGCTTAAATAGCTAAATTTATTTAAATATACTGAAATAATAATTACATAATTTAAATTTCGCGGGAAAATGTATCACCTCAAATTAGAAAGGGCATTAACTTGAAATGATTAAAGAAGTCAAATTAATAGAAAACATATTTTTGTATATAATTTAGAACAAGTACATGTTTAATTCACTCTAGAGTGTGTTTGTAAATAATATTCGTACGAATCATGATATATATTTGTCTAAACAATAAATGCATTAATTCTCTTAAATGCTCTATAAATTCTCTGTTCGAGCCTAAATGCTGAGCATATTCTCGAGAGTATTTGTTCAACATAAATTCTTCGGCATTTAAGCACTTTGAATCTTTTAAATATCGTTGATATCCTCGATACCTTTTTAAAATCCCATGAAATTTTCTGAAATCCTAAAAAAATTTTCTTTGAAAACCCTTTGAAATTTTGATATCTCGTTAAGTTACTTGGAATCATTTAAAATACCCTAAACTCTTAAAAATCCTTTGACATCCCTTCAAATTTATAAAAACCCTAAAATTTTGTTGAATTCCTAGTAATCAATCAAGTAAAATCCCATAAGACATCTTAAAATCTATAATACCCTTTAAAATTCCTTAAAAAATTATGAAATCTTTGAAATCCTCCGAAATCCCATAAAATCTAATAAAGCTCCTTAAAATACCTTGAAATATTTGATATTTTCTGAAATTCCTTGAAATCTTTCAGAATACCCTAAAAACTTTGAAATCCCTTGAAATCTATTGAAATCTACTGAAATCTATTAAAAACCCTTGAATTTTGTTAAAATGCTCTGAAATTCCTGAAAAAGTCTCAAATTTTTTTGAATCCCCTTAAATCGATAAAAAATTCCTTATAATCTCATGGAATCTAACTACGAAATTCTTGGAAATGAAAAAAAAAACCAGGAATCTAACGATCAAATTTAAACAACACACTCTTAAATGCCTCTTGTCGATGCGCCGTACAATGCAAATTATACGAAAAAGGCTCAAATTGTTAAGAGGGCATAAAACTTGGTTTATGTGTTCTTTTTGACCTAAAAAAGTTTAAGGATAGGGTGCAAAAAAAATCTTTGAAAATTTTGTTTAAAAAAAAAACGAGCATTTTTTTGAAAATTCCGTATTTTTCAAAATAATTGAAATAGTGTATTTTTCATTTTTTATTTTTTATTGTTGTAGAGAGTTCTCTAAATTTTCCAAATCCAGGAAAAATTTTTTAAAAAATTCAAAAATTAACAAAATGGCGGCTATTTTTATGAAAATAAAAAAATTTCGTTTTTTTTTCGAAAAATATGTAATAAAAAAGAAAAAGTCAATTTTTTGTATTTTTACTCAATACCGTACTCAAAACACGCCTTAAAATATCGAAAAAATGTATGGAACCCTCCGCAATAATAAAAAAGAAAAAGTCACGTATCTCCTTTATTTTGAAAAATACCAGATTTTCAACAAAAAAATGCATGTTTTTTTTTTAACAAAAATGTTCAAAATTTTGTTGACACCCTATCCTAAAACTTTTTTTAGGTCAAAAAGAACACATATACCAAGTATCCCGCTTTTTTAACAATTTGAGCCTACTTTAAGTGTACCGCATCGACTACTCCATTTAAATTAAAAAAAGAGGAAAGGACAAGAAAGCAGCCTCCAAATCCCCTTCCTTCATTTTTATCTCGTCTTCTTTTATTACTTTTTTTTTTACTCACAATCAAAGAACATTTTTAACTTTTACTGCACCTTAGGGATGCGATCCACCCCAACGATTTTCGTATGAAATTTTCGGTAGGTAAAAAGTTAAAGATGGACATTTTCGAAAAATAATAAAAACTTTATGAGATATGATTCTTTTTTTAAAAAGTCATTTTCATTTTTTTTCGTAATTAATTTCAACGTGTTAACATGAGAAATATAATTGTTCATCCCAAAAACGTCCACATATTTTCTTTAAAGCGTTTTTTGATAAGACGCATACAGCTTTTGGTTTATTTATGAAAATGTTATTAAAAATAAAAAATTTCATTTTCCAGAATAACTATGCGAGTTGCGAAAAAAAATATTCAGAAGAAAAATTGTTTATCTTAAAAAGATCTAGAAATTTACTCCATACCATTTTTTGATAACACGTATAGTTTTTGTTTTAATCGTGATAACACTTTTTAAAAATATAAAAATTCCATTTTCCGGTCAAACTATACTACATACGAAAAAAAGTACAAAAAAAAATTGTTTACGTTAAATCAAAAATTCAAATTGTCAGCCATAATGCGAGGATACAAAAAAAAGTTTAAAAAGAAAATTGTTTCTTTTAAAAAGTTCTACAGGATCTCGTTCAACCATTTTTTGATAGAATACACCGTTTTTCTATTAAACATTGAAAATGCTATTGACAAATTGAAAATTAAAATTTTTGGGAATGTATAATTTATTAGAGAATCATATAAATACAATAGAGCTCCCATATAAGCCCACACGGTTTAAGAATTCATAGAACTGCTGGCCCACGCAGTTTCTCAGCGGGCAGGGAGTGCAGGTAGTGTCAACAGTGCGTCGCCACCAGTAGCGGAGCGATAAGCGCGGGCAGTACGCGCAGTTGATAATTCCATCAGCTGTCCGCAAATGCGTCAGTTCGTTTTCAGTGTTTAGCGAGTTCATACGGCCCTGACTGTTTACGTTTCGAGGCACCCGGTTTAGGACCAAGGCCAGTGCGAAGCAACTCCCGAAACTGTTATTATATGGGAGCTCTAGTGTACACTCATCTCCCTTCAACTGTCCGTCCCATCTGTGGCCGGCCTCACGATTTGCGCAAACACTTTACAGACACGGAATGTCGCCATTCTCATGCACAGGTTGCAAAAAATAATTATATAGACGTATTTTGGCGCTTACCTATAGACGCCATAGTGCTTTCCACTGGCACGATCTCCACATATGGAACAAAGGTGTTTGCTTCCGGAAAGTGGATGGTTTGGAGGGTATGGAGAACCCGCTCCTTTGTTTTGCCCACTAGGGGAAGTGCTGAGGATACTGTTGTGACAACCAACACTAAAGGATCTGAAAGTACACAAAACAGTTTTCGTTTTCACTTTTTTACAGATTAGCACTCGGAATTAAAACAAAGTTCAAGAAAAAGGAAAGAGAAGGTAAACTGGAAAGAGAAACTAGGCACTTTTCGCTTCATAAATTTCATCGTCACAGAAATATGTAATCCAGATTCGCTGTTTCTAATTTCGCACTGCCAACTGCAGTCGTTTGCGTGCTCGAAATAGTTTACGAGATTGCTTCTCTCAAATTTGGTTAATTTTCAATTTTTATGTTTAGGTGTTTTTTTCGACAATTTCTAGCTCATCAAGTTTATCTACGATTGCAGGCATCGGACTCACTTCAGAGACCAAAAATAGTGTCACAAATTTGAAAAAATTGTGTCAAAATAGCGTAATAAAAATTTTCAAGTATTCACCCTACATATAAATGGAAATAAAGAATAAAGGAGGTGTGACGTGAACATCAACATCAACAAGGTTGTTATTAAATTAAATTTTTTAAAGCATATTCAATGAATAATTAGCACAAATTAACTTAATACAAAAATTTATAGGATTGAATTCTTCCATTGTCATCTTTTGTCGTGCGATTTTATCAGCACTATTTTGAGTGTACATGTCATAGGGATTTAATAAAATCAGGGTTTTGGCTAAAAACGTAGGGAATTTGATAAATGCGGAATTTTAAGAAAATCTTCTATTGAGGTGTTACCTTTTCTCTAAAATCTTGGTTTATTTAGGAATTTCAACACTTTCAGGTCATTTCTGTATATTCCTAGAGCGTTTTAGGTGTTTAGAAAAATCTGAAAATTAAGCTCAGAATTAGTCTTTATTTTGTTTTATAATTCGTTTAGAGTTTAAAATAAAAATACTTTAAGGTTAATGGCATATTATTTATCACCACTCTGATACATTAAATACTAAAAAAAATTTAAGTATCAAGTACAAAAACGCGTTTAAAGAAAGCTCATCAGCGTTACAAATCTTTTAAATTATACTATATTAATATAATTTAATTTTAAACTCCAAACGAAATATAAAATCAAATAAAGACTAATCCAATTTTTCTAAATACCCAGGAATTTAGAGAAAAGGTAACACCTGAAAGAAAACTTTTCCTAAACTCCCGCATTTATCTAATTCACTAATTCCCTAGGATT
>JAUMHM010000004.1:4593984-4605821 GCA_032362435.1 Melikaiella ostensackeni
AGGCACAACGCTGATTCTCCTAAATCTCTATGACATACACACGTCGAGTGAATAGACTGTGTTTGCATTCTTTGCTAGAATCCAGATTATCTTCCGTACTAAAAAAAAAATCAATTGATTTTTTCTTTTTTTGTATCAAAACATTTTTTCATAGCCTTTTTCGAAATGCAGCCTTTACCGAATTTGCATCTTTTTGTAGTAGGCTGTTTATTCTTTCTTTATCCTTGCTGTTTGTTCCTTGTTCATCATTGTCTTTTGTTCTTCGTTAATCCTTGTTGTTTATTCCTTGTCCATTCTTGTTGTTTGTACCTAGTTCATCATCATTGTTTGTTCCTTGTTTATCATTGCTGTTTGTTCTTTGTCCATCCTTATTGGTTGTTCTTAGTTCATTCTTGTTGTTTGTTCCTTGTTCATCCTTGTTGTTTGTTTTTTGTTCATCCCTGTTGTTTATTCCTCGTCCATTCTTGTTGATAGTTCTTAATTCATCCTCATTGTTTGTTCCTTGTTCATCATAGTTGTTTCTTCTTTGTTCATCCTTGTTGTTTGTTGTTTGTTCATCCTCGTTGTTTATTCTTTGTCCACTCTTGTTGTATGTTCCTTGTTCATCTTTGTTGTTTATTATTCCTTGTCCACTCTTGTTGTTTGTTTCTAGTTCATCCTCGTTGTTTGTTCCTTGACCATCCTTATTGTTTATTCCTTGTCCATTCTTGTTGTTTGTTCTTAGTTCATCCTCGCTGTTTATTCCCTTTTCATACTTGTTGTTTATTCCTTGTCCATTCTTGTTGGTTTTTCTCAGTTCATCCTCGTTGTTTGTTTCTTTTTCATCATTGTTGTTTGTTCTTTGTTCTTCCTTGTTGTGTTCATCCTCGTTGTTTATTTATTGTCCATTCTTCTTGTTTGTTTCCTAGTTCATGCTCGTTCTTTGTTTCTTGTTCATCCTTGTTGTTCATTCCTTGTCCATTCTTGTTGTTAGTTCTTAGTTCATCCTCGTTGTTTGTTCCTTGTTCATCATTGTTGTTTCTTCTTTGTTCCTCCTTGTTGTTTGTTCTTGGTCCATTCTTGTTGTTTGTTCCTTGTTCATCCTCGTTGTTTATCCCTTCTTCATCCTTGTTGTTTGTTCTTTGTTCATCCTTGTTATTTGTTCTTCGTTCATCCTTGCTGTTTATTCCTTGCCCGTTCTTGCTGTTTATTCCTTGCCCATTCTTGTTGTTTGTTCCTAGTTGATTCTTGTTGTTTGTTCTTTGTTTATCCTTCTTGTTTAATTTCTTGGGAGAATCATATCTTGTTTTTCTGACAGCCGCACAGATGTTCCAGATTAATGTACTTGAAAAAAGTGCAAAAAGTGACTAATTTAAGCTAAGAGTGACTAAAAATGACTAATTTTGGACACAAAAAGTGACTAAAAGTGATTACTTTTCACACCCAAAATAAGAAGGAATTCTGTTGCTGAGTTCGGGGTTGAATACCAAGATGACAATTGCTTAAATTAACTTTGCAAGTATTGTTCAGTCTCGATGTTTTTTGAACTTATTAATCACATAAATTCAACAAATTACTTCATTTCTAATTAGATATTTAATTTACAAAATGCAAAGACATAGAAAAATGTCACATTTATGTGCACTATATAGAATAAAGAAAACCGCAAATTCTAGAATACAAAATGTAATTGAATCAAATAAGACGTATTCAACTGTACATATTTAAACTGCAAAAGTAACTTTACTGGCAAATAATAAACGAAATTTGTATATTAGCAACGACTAAAACATAACCATTTTTCAGCACGTTCACAGCCTTTTAAAAACGTTATGTTTAGTTTTTAAAATTAAAACTTATCTCATAAGCTTCAGTTTTGGTCAGATTTTTCATAGTAGTAGCCCTTTTTTCAACTTTCTATCCTGAAATTCGAAAATTTTTGTTTTGAAATTCAACACTGTAGGTTTTGTTTATTTTCGCGGATGAATAACTCGTAGGGAGAAAAATGAATAAATTGAGGATTTACAGTATATGTAAATCAGATCCTTATTTTATCCCCCTGAAAATAAATAAATAAATAAAATAATAATAATAATAATAATAATAATAATAATAATAATAATAATAATAATAGCCCACTTCAACTTAGCCATTACCTCGTTTAATCTATAGTACCTCTAGGTAAAGTCTGGCAGAGCCTCCCCACCACTTTTTTTGTCTTAAAAATAGAGGAAAATACAGGTATTCTTTGAAGTTGGCCACAAAAAATGCATGTATTTTCCTCCATTTTTATCACGGAAAAAAGATGGTGTGGAGGCTCTTTCAGACTTCATCTAGAGGGACTTGTGGAATTCCGAAACGAAAGATTTCATATTTCAGCATCAAATGTTGGAAAAAGGGGTACAAATATGAAAATTTTGACCAAAAATGAACCTTACGAGGTAAGTTTTAATTTAAAAAACTAAACACAACAATTTTAATAAGACTATGTAAGTGCTGAAGATTAGTTACGTTTTAGTTGTTAAAACAAAATTTTCGTTCATAATTTCTCAATAAAATTACTTTTGCACTTGTTAAATAAAAGTTTAAAGACCGTGAAATACGTCTGATTTGATTCAATTCAATTCTACATTGAAAAATTTGAGTTTTTCTCTATTCTATAATGCACATAATTAATGTGACGTTATTCTGCACCTTTGCATTTTGAAAACCAAATATGTAAATGAAAATAATTAATTTAATACATTTATGTGATAAGTGAGTTAAAAAAACAATGAGTATTATCATAGTCCAGTACCATTTTTTTAGTTGTGCCGCAACTGCACTAAATATGCAACCGTATTCAATTTATACGAAAAGCTATATCAATATAAAGAAACAAAAGGCTGTTACATTCTTGGATAATTTTGTTGCCAATCAAATTTATACCTTCAGATTTAGCGTGATGCTTTACAAAAGGAACTAGAAATCCAGAAAATCATAAATTAAAATAATTTTAATTTTAATACTGAATAGCATTCCCACAATATAGATTACTATATAGATTCCATACATAAATTACTCAGATTTTATTTTTTCTTTTAGATAAAATTTAAAATTAGATGAAGAAATGTGACTAATAGTGACTTTTTCTGAAAAAAGTGATTAAAAAGTGGCTTAAAACAAGAAATTGACCAAAAGTGACTTAAGTGACTGTGTGGCAGCCCTGGACATCCGAGTAATTTTTCTTGAGTTTATTTGGTACCTCGCCATTAGCGAATATTCTTTCCACAACACCTCTACTGAAAATCCGATTTCCACTAGAGTACTTGTGAAAAATAATATGCATTACTCGGAATGGAACATACTATTTCCTTCTTCTTGACTAATTTCTCCAAAAAATTACATTCTAAGCAGCAAACCGAGAATCTTGAACATCTTTTAATTAAGAGAGTAAGGAACTTTTTAGAAGGAACCTTGTGATTGTTTCGCGGGCTTAATTAGACCAATGAATTTGAAGTGTTCTGAAATTCTTATTGAGACAATTTTCCGATACCTTATGATTCGGTGAAATGACAAACATATTATTTAGTCTATCAGCGAAGAAGTTCAAAAATATTTTTAAAGGGAAAATGAAAAAATATTGGCTTTAACGGACAATTGTGAAAAAATAGTGAGTCCGAAGCCTGCAACTTTTTTTTTTCCCCTTTTCATCCCTATTTTAGTTCATATGTGGATAATGATTTCTCACCCTGGGCTATTGGGACCAGAGGGACTGAAATTTCCGGGGTTCATAAGGCTCGCCGTGTCTGGTTTCATGTCCAGCGGACTTTGTGGACCCATCGAAGACATCGACATGTTACTGTTGTCCAGGCTCAGCCCTGTAACAAACGAAAATTAAAAATTAAAAAATAATACAAATACTATAAAATTCATACTCTGTTAAAGAACGCCCTAAACAATAATGTTCTATAAGCTAAACTGTTAGATCAAAGATGACACAGCAATTTTCGTCTACACTCTCGATAAGCAATTTGTCGTCATAACAAAGTAAGGGACCTCATCTATTGTTCCTCGAGTTACATAAATTATAGACACAGTGACTAGCGTAATTTATATTTGCAGGAAGTCAGCACAAAAAGTGTGGACTGAGATCATATATATGCACGTGTTTCTCGCTTCGAGATCAAATTAAAGCCGAAAGCACTGAAAAAGGGAATGACTTGAAGGTCAATATCTCAAACAGCACGTTGTCAGTAAATTACCATTTGCCATAAATTCCTTGAGTCATAAATTATATAACATCAAATTTATATTTTCACGATCGACCATTTGGCGCATAAATTTTATTTTTGCGAATTACCATTTGCCCTAATGTTTACTTTCACGAATTACTATTTTCGAAATTCCAGTTCAGTCAATCAAAATTGTTCATTTGCATTTCGCATCATTATATTGATGCCAGGTGTACTTTAGGTAAAATGAAAGTTCTGAAAATTGTCGATTCGCTTAAATTAATTTTAGGTTATGTAGCTGGAGTGGCTAGCAATGTGCCGTTTCAGAAATTTATCTTTCTTGAATCTTTCAGCTAAAAGTTTCAATGAAAAGTTTCGAATTCGGTGAAACTTTTGAATATTTAGCATTTTAGCTATATTTATAATAATTATAGATGGAAAATGCGTCATTTATCTTAAAAAAAGCTTTTTAATTTTTAAAAACTACATCTTACTTTTAAAAAAGTGTTAAAACTGTTTTAATATCGGATAAACTGGATCAGAACTAACATGACCTTGTTGGTTATTCATGAATAATAATCATTCAATTACAACATTTTTTATAAATTTTGGTCATAAGAACTTATTTATATTTTATACATCATTTAATTGTTATTTTCTAACTGTCTTTTCTGGTAAAAAAGGTTAATTTTCTACCAAGAGATGAATTTTCAACCAAATGTTTGAATTTTTAAACAAAAAAGATTAAACTTCAACCACAAAAAGTTCCATTTTTGAACAAATAGTTGAATTTTCAAGCAAAAAAAAAAATTAATTTCTTATAAAACAGTTGAATTTTTTACCAAGAAAGAGGAATTTTCAACCAAGCACTTTTATACCAAAATGATGAATTTTTAACTAAGAGGGGCAATTTTTCAAAAAAAAAAAAAAAAAAAAAAAAAACCTATATAAAGAAGAATTAAAAAAAAATGAATTGTCAACCAAACGTATTTACAACCAAATAGTTGAACTTTCAAGCGAAACGGACAAATTTTCAACAAAATAGTTGAATCTTTAAACAACGAAATGAATGTTTAACAAAGTAATTCAACTTTCAACCAAATAGTTGAATTTTCAACCAAAAAAACGTAAATTCGCAATGAAAAATTTAATAGTTTAATTTTCAACTAAAAACGAACAATTCTCACCAAAAAATGGAAGTAAAATTTTCAGTTAAAAATGAATTTTCAACAAAATAGTTAAATCTTATAAACCAATAAAATGAACTTTTAACAAAGTAGTTGAATTTTCAATGAAAAATTAATAGCTAATTTTTCAACTAAAAACGATAAATTTTCATTTAAAAGTGGATTAGTTATATTTTCAGTTGAGAAAAATAACTTCAACTACAAAAAAGAGATGAATTCTGAACCAAAAATATGATAGTAGACTTTTCAATTTAAAAAAAATAACTTTCAAACAAAAATACTTGAATTTTTTTATTGGATTCTATTGGGTTCGGTATTAACCTCGTTTGGCTAAAAATTCTACTGCTTGGTTGAAAATTTAATTATTTTGTTAAAAAGCCTTTGGATCTTTTTTGGTCAGAAATTAAACTACTTGTTTTAAGTTGAACTACTTTGTTAAACATTAATTTTTTTGGGTGAAGATTCATCTCTTTGCTTGAAAATTCATTTCCTTTTCTGATTGAAAAGTTTATCCTTTTTAATTGAAAATTCAAATATTTGGTTGAAAATTCATGTATTCTGTTGGTGATTCGTCTTTTTTGGTAGAAAATGAATCTCCTCGGTGAAAAAATTATATTTTCGGTTGAAAATTCAATTATATTTGGTTGAATGTTGAACTCTTTTGTTAAAAATTCATTTTCTCTATTGAAGATTCATCATTCTAGTTGAAAATTATTCTCTTTGGCTGAAAATTTTACTATTTTCTTCAAAATGTGTCTTTTTTTTTAAGAATTAATTTTTTTCTGAAAATGTAACTATTCCATTTTTTGTTGAAAATTGATATTTTTAATTGAAAATTGATCTTTTTTTGCTGAACATTCATCTACTTGATTGAAAATTCGTCTTTTTGGTAGAAATTCAATCTTCTTGGTTGATAATTAATCTGTTTTGGTTGTATATTCAACAATTATGTTTAAATTATTCTTTTGTGGTTGAATTCAACTGTTTTCGATTTCAAATTGAACACTTTTTTGGTTGAAATATCAACCATTACATCATTCGTTGAGAATGCATCTTTTTTGTTGAAAATTCAACTGTTTTGTAGAAAATTCGCCTTTTTGGCTTGAAAATTCAACATTTTAGGAGAGAATTAAACTATTTGGTAGAAAACTAACATTTTAGTTTCGTTAAAATTTCACTTATAAATTTCGCATTTTGAAACTTTCAAAAGCACATTGCTAAAAGTGGATATTGAGAAGAATGAAAATTATGTCAAATGATAATTCGAATAATTAAAATCATGATAAATAGTAATTCTGACGAACGGAAATGATGAAGAATGGAAATTCGCGGAAAAATAAAAATGTCAAATGGTAATTCGGAAAAATAAAAATTAGGATAAATGATGATTCGAGGGATCATAGCGGTTCAATGGTTCAATTTTAGGTAAAAAGGGGGGATTATTTCCGAAGAAAGGGGATTAAAAGGGGATTTCATTTATTATTAAAAACTTTTTATATCATATGTGTACCTTGTGAAAATTGCACGAAAGTGCCCTTTGATAGTATCGCCTTTTCTTAATAAAGTTTCCGAGTCCTTTTGGCATGAAATTTTAATAGTTTAGTAGAAAATTCAACTTTTTGGTTGAAAATCCAAGTGTTTGGTTGAAAATTAACTTTTTTGAAAAAAATAAATATTTTTGAGTTGAAAACTCAACTGTTTTGTAGAATATTCGTCTTTTTGGCTTGAAACTTTAACAGTGTACGAGTAGTAGAAAATTAAACTATTTAGTTAATGATCCAATTGTTTGGTTGAAAATTCAACAATTTGTTTGACATTTCTTCTTTACCGAGAAATCTTTCTTGGTTGAAAATTCAACTTTTTTTGGTAGGGAACTCAACTATTTGGTTGAAATTATCTTCTTTGTTGAAAAATCAACAATTTGGTTGACATTTTTTTCTTCTTGACTGAAGAATCATTTTTGGTTGAAAATTCAACTCTTTGGCCGAAAACTCATCGGTTTTAGTTGACGATTCAACTGTTTTAATGAAAGTTCGTCTTTTCTACCTGAATTCAATTATTTTTTATTTAAAATTAAAATGCTGCTTGGTTAAAACATTAACTATTAATTTTGCATTCAGAATTCGTCTTTTTGGTTAAAATTCGTTTTTAGGGTTAAAATTCAACAATTCGGTTCACATTTTTTTTCTTTACTGAAAAATCTCTGTTGGTTGAAAATTCAACTTTTCTGTTGAAAACTCATCTACTTTTGCAGAAAATTTTATTATTTGGTTAAAAATGATATTTTTTCTGATTTAAAATTGAACTACTTGGTTGAAAATTCATCGTTTTGGTTGAAAATTTAACTATTTAGTTAAAAAATCATCGATTTAGTTAAAAATTCCACTGTTATATTGAAAATTAAAATCCTTTTTATTTCAAACACCAACTATTACATTTTTCATTCAGAATTCGTTTTTTTTGGTTGAACAGGCAATCAAGACATTTTTCAAGACTTGTTGAAGGCGTATTTCTCACGGTTTAGGAGACCCTTATAGAAAACTACAATATTAATCATTTCGAAGCAAATTTTAAATGTCTATAATCGTTAAGACTCACACCTTCTAATTTTTTTTACTTTGAAATAGCTGTTTTAAAAATTAAACCAAAAATTCATTTTAAAAATCAAGTCCAGATTATCTGGTCCATTTCTGATTGGCCTTTGGCCAAGACAGAACAGAAATCTTATATGTCTTGAAACAAGTTCCGTTGGTCTTGGCCACTGAGAGCTATAACCACAAATGCAAGACAAAATTTAAATATAAGAAAATAATATTTTACCACGGGTTTGGTTGAAACCCTTTTTCCTTTCTTGATTAAATGATCTTTCTTGATTGAAAATTCAACTCTTTTGTTGAAACTTCGTCTTTTTGGTTTGAAAAATCATATTTTTTGGTTAGAAATGCAACTGTTTGGTTGAAAAATTTATATTTTTTGGATGCGAATTTAATTACTTGGTTGAAAATTTAATTTTTTGGTTGAAAATTCAATTATGTTCGTAGAAAATTCTACTGCTGAGTTAAAAATGAACTTTTTTCTTGAAAATTCATATTTTCGTGTTCATAATTCAACTGTTTTGTAGAAAATTTGTCTTCGTGGTTTGAAAATTTAACTGCCAGGTTGAAATAATTTGTTAAAAATTTATTTTTTTGAATAAAGATTCATCTGCGTGGTTAAAAATGTAGGTTTTTTGTTGGAATATTCGTTTTCTTCGACCTAAAATTAATTTTTTTGGGGAAATTTTGAATATTCCACTTTCGGTTGCAAATTCAACTATTTGGTTGAAAATTTACGTATTTTGTTGAAACTTCTTCTTTTTCGGTAGATAATTAATCTTCTTGGTTAAAAATTCATCTTTTCGTTTGAAAATCTAACTATACGCTTGATGATTACACTATTTGGTTAAAAATTCATCTATTCCGTTGGAAATGCAATACTTTGCTTGAAATCTTAGGAATTTAAACCGTTTCAAGTTAAATTTAATATACCTGTAGTACCCACATTAATTTTATTTAAAAATTGTTTTTTTTTTTGCTTCCTGTAAATGGGAGGAATCTCTTTCAAAGCGTCTCGTTTTCTAATGTATTGAATTAATATTTATGATTCTTGAAAAATGAATCAAAACTTTGTAAAAAAAAGTGAAAATTGGGTAAAAATTCTCGATTTTAGGTGTTTTAGGAAATTTTTCAAGTTTAAGGGGGAAAAGGGGAAAAAGGGTATTAGGTAAAACAAGAGAGGACTGTGATCCCTATAATTCTGAAAAAGAGAAATTATGGACAATAGATAATCGGTCAAATGACTTCCGGCAAAATAAACATTAAGGATAGTATAATTTGGTGAACTTGTTTCGCCTCGTTTCTTACCCAAAAGTTCGACTGCACTGCCATGCTCGAACTAAGATGGGAGGTGTCACATGCGATGTGACTCTTTTATAAAAATTGAAGTACACTGATGAAGTACGTTTACTGTTCAGAAATATATAAATAATATAACAACAATAAATATAAATGATAAAAAAAAATAATCAGGTATCTGGATTCATCTTTAAGGGTGCCTTCTTACCCTTTTTTAATGTCTTAACTGTTTACATGTTTTCTAGCTCCATTTTACAACTTGACGCTCTTAAAAAATTTTAAAACCCTTAACATTTGTTTTTTTTCATGAAACGGAAACTTCTGTGGAAGCAGGAATTACATCAAACTTTTTTTTAAGTCGCCTTGTATTCTTCTTCATAGCCTGAAAAGGTGATTTTGATTGGTCCTATTACTCGCGCGGGCGTGTATCATTCGCCTCGCGACTTTTCATGTGGGAGAAAAAAAAATGATCAACACGAAGATAAATGATGTTTTAATCGACTTGTAAAAGACGTAGGTCCGAGGGGACGAACACGCATCGAGACGATTTGCCGTGGAGGACGCGTCAAGTGCATCGGCAATTGTGCAGACAGACGTCATTCTCTGCTCGAGTCGATGCATAACGCCATTAAATGCGCAGCAGACGAACAGATTGTAATTTGTGACTTGTCGGATCCGCCAATTGTTGCACTAGATTAGACTACATTTTTACTCCATTATACCCTTTTCAGGTTTTTATATACATATCTAAAATCTCCCCTCCCACAGGAGATCGTCAGGCATTAAACCTTTCAGCTCAAATCCCTTCTCAAAACCCCCAATTACCCCAACTCTCATAATAAGCCTCCAAGTAATGCCTGATGTACTCAATCCTGTGGGTTTTTCCAGTCTCTACCCCTACCGTCTGCAGCTGGATTTTCATTAGAAGCGCTCGAATTCGCCTGAATATTTGATCAGGGGAGTGGAAAACTGTAGAAAACAAAAACTCTCGAGCGCAGCCGGTTACCGATGGACGGTAGCATCGAGTACCCACATTCATCCTTGGTATCAAAACTCTCGCTCGACAGTAGTTGAACACAATGAAAACACGACTAAGCGAGAATCCCGAACGGTCACCCATCCGAACGCTAACTGCGCCTGCCCGTGCTTAACATTCAAGATCTTGAGGAGTTGAGAATCACCACCCAGCAACTGCCGTCGGTTCAAATGATGAACTATTTCGAACCCTAATTAAACGCTTTTTAATTACTGTTACGCTGATTAATAATAATTACGCTCATTACTAATTTCTTTCTCATACAAATTTTCGTCAATAAAGGATTTCTGAAAAAATTGTAATTGATATTTGAATTTAATACCCTAGAATTATAATCCTTTTCGAGACGAATCCAACGATATGTAATAAAGTATCATTATGATAATCCAATCAGGTGATATTTCAATTTAAACTTTGGCGGCCCGACGCGGCTAAATTTAGATAAGACACAGTCGAGAAAAACTCTAGAATATATCCTAAAGTTTTCATGCATCCATGTTAATTTATTTGAAAAACAAAACTAAAAAACGGGATTAATAGAATTTCCAACGGAATAATAACTTTAAAATTCGGCATCAAATGAATAAGGTTAATGTGTTAAAAATGTCGGGAGAATTGTTATGAGGGCGAGTCTAATCCAGAGACTACGTGGAGGGAATATCGGATTTTTTTTACTCAAAAAAATGTTTTTTTTTTGCGAGCGGCAGATGTTTTTCTACATTGTAATATCACAGAAGATATTTTATTTTCAACAGACGCTCGTACTCATAATACTTCGAACTATTGTTCACCCTCTGCTCTTGCTGCTGCTGTAATTATATCTGCGAACCACAGGTAAATACACCGAAGGTCGACGACTGAGCGAAATCCTACTTGGCGATCGAGCTGCATTCAAATGAGATAAATGAAATTGCAAAGTACAATTGCGAGCAAGGTCAGTTTTTGATCTGACACTTGTTCAAATATTTTTGATAAGGCAATAATATGAAAGACCACTTTTAAACGTATCTTGTACAGATGTGCAAAAGGTTGACTTCCAGACGGACTTTACTGAGAAGACTGTTTTGCTTGACCAACAAAAATTTGGTTGGCTCAACAAAATAATTTTGTTGTTCTTCGTGCAACAAAACTGTTTTGTTGGACAATAAAAAATTTGTTGAGTCTTTTTGTTGATCCAACAAAACTGTTTCGTTAACCCAATAAAACTAGTTTGTTGGCTGAACCACATTGTTTTGTTAGCCCTATAAAATGTTTCGTTGGCTTAACAAAATTCGTTGGTTAACCTCACCAAATCGTTTTGTAGGCTTAACCAAATCATCTTTCATTGAGAAATATAGATATTAAAACAAGAAAACTCAAAATTACCTGGAAATAGATATGGGACAGATTTCTAAGATATTATACCATATTATTTTGAATATTTATGATATAAGACCGTAATATCTTAGATACTAGTCTAGGCGCCAAGGGGGTCCTTGCTACCTTTTTAATTCAGATGGGCTTTTACAAGTGTTTTTTTATGTATTTT
>JAUMHM010000004.1:4605921-4619811 GCA_032362435.1 Melikaiella ostensackeni
TCTCAACCCGGTCTCCCCTACAGGAAATCAATCTAACTTAGTTTAAAGATAATTTAGGTATTTATATGAGATGTTATAGCGCTGACCAGATCTTTATACATAATTATATTTGATGTCAGTTTTTTTTTTATTACATGGTCTTACATCAATACTCAAAAATTTATATAAGACCATGTAGACATAAAAGAACTAACATCAAATAATATAATTTAGATAATCAGAGAGCATGAAAGATGTGGACGTTTAAATTGGTATCTCAACGAATGAACGGACCATGAATCGCGAATAATACAAGACCACGACCGGTACGCTGAAAGAGCACGTGGTCATATTGTGCCTGTTTTCAATTTCAATCGGCGCGTGGCGTATCCGATATTTTAATTAATGTCAAATTTGATTACAAGTTACAGCGGAATATATCGAATTATTAATTGAACAAAGTCGAACACAGTCCGTAAATTTATAAACGATATATAAAAACGCACCTCTTTGCTTTGCCGCCTGCCTGCCTGTTTGTTCCAGGCCAGTTTGATCCCACACAAGCACGTGTCCATTTCTTTCACGATTTTCGCCGTTAATCCTGACACTGCTCATTTCACAATTGCCACAGTTGAAATGCGCGAAATCACTATTTCTTGACACAATAATCACCCGTTTCCGAATTCACACACTTTCCCGATTATTCCAGTATTAATATTATTATTTCAAGTTTCCAAATTAGTTTCCGCACACGAAAGTTCTTACGTTTTCTAATCACGGCAAAATATTCACACTATGTGAGTGAATTCTAACTTACGTCAGTCAGAAAAAACGATGTGAAAAAGAAAGACGAACTAAGACGATATTCATATATAGCACAGCCATGCGTACAGCACCAACAAACTTGACTACTACATCAAAATGTTGAACGCTTAAAAAGTATGACAATAATGCCCTTGTGCGTGCGCAAATGTCGGTGAGATCTGGACATTGGTGTATAGCAACAGGAAAACAATCTTACTCATTAATGCCACTTTAACATGAACAATGTGCACGTGAGAAAGCACGCGGTCCAAGCATATAAAAAGACAAAATACTAACTCAACGTACTTCACGTACTGCCACAATAAATTGCTTCATTTGAATATACTGCCATCTCTCGGATTCCTATACAAACCAAATAACGTGACACCGCTAAAGAAAAAAGAGGTCCTTTAAATTTTAATTCATGAAATTATAATGAGCTATAATGAAAAAACAATATTATTATAAATATTCAAATTTCATAAAAATATTAATAATTTTTTTAAATTAATAGTGCAGTCACTCATAAAGAAAGCAGGCACTTATTTAATTTCAAATTTTAATAGAACGGATTAATATAACGTGTAATTAAAAAAAAAAATGCTTAAAACTTTCATTCGTGTATTATTTCAACAACAAAAATTTGTTCGTTCTCTAGCTACACACTATTTTTTATCTGGTACTCAATTTAATTTACGGCGTTCCACAATGGTGCAGAATTATATTATCACAAAAGATTAAAGCTAAATTGAAAATTTGATTGTAGCAACGGTACATCTAAATTTGACTCGAATTGTTAAAACAGCGCATGAAATTTGGCATATGTGATTTATGTGGCCCAAAAAACGTTTGAGGATCGGTTGCCTAGCCGCCCTATCGAAAGAGATCTCAGAATATTTACTAAAGATTCTCAGGCTCTGAGAAGTTTCTGAGAAGATTCTCCGCGGGCACTCAGGTAACATTTTTAAAGATCCAGGTAGCTCGTTTAAATGGTCTGAAGGCTTGTAAATGTGCTTTTCGAAATCCAAATAGAGTTTCGATCATAAATAACAAGCAGTGAGGCTATTCGGGAAGAGTAACCACGATTTGGTAAGGGTCCTTTGTTAAGCTTTCAGATTAGAATTTAGAAATAGACTTTTTTCAATTTCGAAGTTAACAGCGTAAGACGTCCAAATTCGGAATCCACGAATTTTTACGGTTTAAAGCGTATCCCTACCAGGTAGAAAGGATTTTTGTGATATAAGCGGCCAGATGTAAGAGTTTCAAATATAATTTTTTTTTCAATTTCCAAATTAGAGATTTAAAAGTTAGAAAATCAGAATATATGGATTTTCACAATTACATATATCTAAAATTTGCTTTAAAAAAATAAAAATATATCATATTTTGTATGTATCTCGTGAACTGTACGTGATACGTAAAAATAGATAGCATTTTTAGATTTTCCACAAGAGAAATACTGCATATAAATATAAATATATAGGTTGTCACATATGAATACATGCATGTGAATGAATAAATAATAATTTTTAAGGTTTTGAAAGGGATTAATTTTATGAAGGATTCATGATAACGAGAACCAAAATATTCTAACGGCCCTTCGTACTTGGGTATCCTGAAGGTTTGGCTGCCATAAATTAAGTCGTAAAAAGGGACTCAATTCTCGAAAGACGAAAGAGACGAAATCATTCAAATCGAGCCTGAAAATAGCCTGAAACAGGCCTGACTTTTTCTCTGGCAATCTTGAGTAATTTTCTGCCGGTAGGGTAAAGAGCAATCTCATTTTAAACGAGAAGCTCAATGGTCTCAAAACGTTTGAGGTAAGTAAGCAAGCAAAACAATATTCTAATGTGTAACAGCAAAATTTTGATTCCCATTTCAGCCACAGAGAGCTGTCGTTCTTGGGTCGCTTCGCTTCCTTAGGACTCACGAGGGTTTGGCTGGCCCTTCATCGTGATTTCACCATACCATGTGGCCGCTCATCTCACGGTTATGAGACGTAGCCATGGGTGTGATTTACCGTGGTTCTACTAGAAGCCGGTGTCATTTTCATGAAAGGCAGTCGCTCCCAGGGGGACCCTGCGGTGGTTGTTTGACCAATTTTTTAAAATTATATATATGTTTGCTTGAATGAAAATGAAAAGATTCAAGAGATGAAGTTATTTAAAAAACAAGAAATATTTTTATGTTAAGTTGATTGAAACGGTTGAGGTTGGAAATGCGTAGGCCACGTGAAGAAGTTAGAAATATGTGTTTCTAAACTTTATTAAAACTTGTTTACTTACCTTTAAACAAGGGTAGATCCTCCCACGATTTTTGATGTTTGTCATACACTCGAAGTCCGCCTAATGAGTCAGTTCGCAATGTGTCATTCCGATAATTTCGTTCGAAGATCAGGGGTCCAAGAGGCACAGAGAGCGGCACTCTAAACCCAGCAAACTCGTCCAGTACTGTACTAATAAAGCGAGCAGTATCTCAAGCGCATAATTTCGTCAGTTCGCACGGTCCGCACTTCGCTTCATTCGCTTTCATTGTTTACGTTAAGTGTTAAAAAAATGTCGCAGGAAAACAAAAAGCAGCGTTTATTTTTCAAAACAAACAAACATTTGAAGAAATGTAATAAATATTTTTTACTGCGAACGAAAATCACATAGAAATGGTTCATACGGCCCTGATTGTTGACATTGGAGTCGGCGCGCTATATGCCGAAGGTCATTTTACGCAAGAACCAAAGTCGGACCTATATGGGACTTTCAGTGTATTTCATTTATTTGTATTTTGTATTTTGTTTCAATTATACGTGTACTGTATTTCTAATTATAATAAGCTACTTGTGTCAGTATTGCATAACTCCTCTGCGTAGCCTCAAGCACCGTATAATTATACTGCGAATCTTTAGGTATAAATAAGTTCAATTTAAGTAAAATATTTGTAGCAATCCTGCTTTATTCAGACATTTCAGAGTGAAGAAGTTGAAAAAAAATACTTTTTTACCATGAAATGTTAATGCATTATTGAAAATGAGTTTTTGTTTATTATATTTGTTTATAAAAATGAAGGATTTAAATTTAAAACATAAAAATGTGCTTTTTTATATGAAATTGGTTTATAACAATGGCAAATGTTATTAATTAACAGTGCTCTGTAGTTAAGTCTCTCTGTTAATGCATTTAGAGACAGACTCGCGTGAAAAATCAAAGATTCTGTGCGAAAATGATAAAATTTTGCTTTTCTTTATCCAATTTGTTTATAAAAATAATTTTTATCATATTTTGACAACTGATAATGTGAATTTCCAACTTCTATGAGCATATCAAGCAATGAAAGTGAAAAAAGGGGTGAAATTTACAGAAAACTGAGAATCTAATTATTTTTGTATGATAATTGTTTATAGCAATAATAATTTTATATATTTCATACATGTTTAACATTCAATGTGGCGGCTAAAGATAAAACATAGCAATTTTAGTCCAAACAAAATTTTTTTCATTCATCAAACCACTCTGTTGTTATTTGTTGACTTAATTTATTTATAACAATAAAGTTGACTATAATGCAAATTATTCGTATCCTTGGAGATACACTTTGCGTTAAATAAATAAATATAATCAAAGCCAAATTTAAAAATCGCGTCTCACTGATCTCTTAACAATTTATTTAACCGTAATTTAAAAAAAAAAAGTAAATCGGATGAAAACTGAAGGCTGTAGACTTTTTTGAACAGAAAATCCCTGATTTTTACCACTGTGGGACAGACAGACAGACACCATCGTAAAATCTATTTTTTCGGATTCAGGGAGTCTCAAAACGTGAAGATTTCGTGAAATCCGTGGAAGTCGATTTTTACAAAAAACTAATGCCTTCTCATTATTATGAGAATGTAAAAAGAAATTACTTTTAGCCGCTTACATATAAAAAAAAAATGATTTTTGTAAAAAATGTGTGTTTGGAAGAATGTACATACTAATAAAATGCGTCACACCCCGGGATTTAGGAGGCAGTGGATCGTGACTGCAGCTAAGAGCGGAACAGGAGACGAACAAGCAGAATTGGAGGGACAAGGAGGCGAATGTACACAAGGCCAACTCACTCCTTAATTCTACGAGGGGCACCTTGACCAAGCGCGAACGGCGCGGCGCGCCGAACACACAAGCGCGCCTCAGTGCAACGTTCGGACCATGTAGCGACGCTACTTATCGCATAAATTTTATTCGCCACGAAAGACCGACCTACACCAACGACATTTTGAGTGCGTATCTTTCGCGCGTACAAAAAAAAATGATTTAAAAAGGTCATACAGATCGAGACTTATCACTATGTATGATTATTTCAAGCAGGAAGAGCAAATTTAATGTATTTGGGAGTTCTTATTCTGATACTGCTATTTACATTTTTGTAAAGACTATGAAGTTACATAATATCTCATGTTTAATGGAAAAATATTTTAAGGAAATTTAAGGCAAATTCGTCATAGGAATATAGCTATACTTTTTACGATCAATTTCATGAATGAAAAAGAATACTTGTGTCTTAAAGCTTTTTCGAAGCTTACAGAATTCGAACAATTATTATTATCATTTAATTGTTTATAACAATTAAATAATTGCTAACATAATATGCGCACGCTATAGCGCGCGTGTAACACTGATTTAAATGTGAATTCCACCTAGACATTTGTCAAATATTTTTTTATGGATCAAAATGTTTATTTATTAAATTCTGAAGTAAAATTATGTAAATATACTCAACTCTCCATTTAACGGCAGTCTCGGGTATGGCATGCGATGACCGTGAGGCTCTTTCGAGATTTCTATGATGCAAACAGTCAGGGCCATATGAACCATTTCCAGTAGAAATACATAATATAAATAAACTGTATTTTGTACAAATGTAGATTTTTGTCGTCATGAAGGATGGACTTTTTTTAATAATGAAGACTAATTAATAAAAAGAAAATGAAGGAGTGGCTACGGAACTGTTGAACTCTGTTGAGCTCACCGCGTGACTCTCTCGGCCTCTTGGACCCTCTCATCCTCAAATGAAGCCGGTGGAAATTCTAGGAAGGCAGCATATCAGAAACGTTAAATCGAGAGTTGAGTGTACAACATTTTAAATACAAAATTCGCCTTTTTATTAAATTTCTAACGGTTAACTTTTCAACTGTTCAAAATCGAAGAAAATTGAAAATTGAATTTTCAACAGTTAAATCATTAAACAGAAAACGATTATAAGATAATTAGCACTGGGATAAATAACAGACAAATATTGATGGATTTAATGTAACAATTAATGTAAAAAATTCATCTTTTAATGGCTTGAAACATCAACAATTTAGTTGAAATATATTTTTTCTTGTCTTAAAAATTTTTCTTGGTTGAAAATTCAACTCTTGTTGAAAATTCGTCTTTTTGGTTTAAAAATTCTTATCTTTTTTGATCAAAAATGCAACTGTTTGTTAGAAAATGAACGTGTTTTTTGGTTTGGGATTCAACTATTTTGGTAAAAAATTGAGCTATTTGGTAGAAAATTAACTTTTTTTGTTGAATATTTATATTTTCGGGTTGAAAATTGAACTGTTTTGTCGAAAATTCATTTTTTTTCTCTCTTAAAAATTCAACAATTCGGTTGAAATTTGTTTTCCTCCACACTGAAAAGTCTTTCTTGGTTGAAAATTTAACTCTCTTTTATTGAAAATTCGTCTTTTTGGTTTAAAAATACATCTCTTCTAACAGAAATTTTATTTTGTTGTTGGTAAAAAATACAACTGTTGGGTTGAAAATTAATCTATTTAGTTGAGGATTCAACCATTTTTTTGTTTAACATTCATCATTTTAGTTGAAAATTCATTTTTTTAGTTGAAAATTTAAATACTTTATTGAAAGTTCGTTTTTTTTCTTGGTTGACAATTCATTTTTTCAACTGAAAAGTTAACTATTATATTTTTGGTTGAAAATTCATGTATTTTTTTGAAGATTCGTATTTTTAGTAGGAAAATAATCCTATTAGTTAAAAAATCAACTATTTGGTTGAAAAATTATGTGTTTTGTTGAAAATTCGTCTTTTTAAATAGAAAATTAATCTTTTTGGTTAAAAATGCAACAATTTGGTTGAAAATCAATCTGTTTTTAATTGAGGATTTAACAGTTTTGTTGAAAATTTGTTTTCCTTTAGTTGAAAATTAATTCTGTTAATCATAAATTTATCTTTTATAGTTGAAAATTCGTCTTTTCTGGTAGAAAATTGATTTTCTTGTTTGAAAATTCATTTTTTTGGATGAAAATTTAACTATTTGGTTATAAATTTAATTACTTTGTTGAAAGTTCAACAATTTTGTTAAGAAGTCATACTTTTTGTTAAAAATGCAACTGTTTGGTTGAAAATTAATCTGTTTTGATTGAAGATTCAACTACACTCATCTCACGTAGCGTGGCCAGCCTCGGGTCTGGTTGGCCACTATGCGGAGGTTATTCAAAATCTAGTTTAAACCGGATTTGAAGCGACGAGTGAGTAAACACTCAGATTATGCCCAGAGAGTCGCAATATAAATAACGTCTGATACGGCGCTGACTGTCCGAGCGAAGACCTTGAGTATAGAGCGTCAAGGGACGCTCAGGGGGGTGGGAAGAGACAGAAGCATTTAAGCGTGAACAACCGTGAGACCGGCCACAGATGGGACGGACAGTTAAAGCCAGATGAGTGTATTTGATCGAAAACTAACATTTTTGTCGAAAATTCATATTTTTGGGTTGAAAATTCAACTGTTTTGTCGAAAAGTGAACAATTTTGTTGAAATTTTTTTCTTTCTTGACAGAAAATTCTTTCTTGGTAAAAAATTCAACACTTTTGTTGAAAATTCGCCTATTTGGTTTGAAAATTTTATCTCTTCTAGTAGAAATTTCAACCTTTTTTTGGGTAAAAAATACAATTTTTTGGTTGAAAATTAAGCTGTCTTGGTTAAAGATTCAACTATTTTGTTCAACACTCATCATTTTACTTGAAAATTCATTCCTTTGGTTAAAAATAGAAATATTTTGTTGAAAATTTGTGTTTTTTTTTGTTGTTGAAAATACACAGTTTTATGTTGAAAATTCAACTGTTTTGTAGAAAATTGAACAATGTGACTGAAATTTTTTTCTTTCTTGATTCAAAAATCTTTTTTCGTTAAAAATTCAACTCTTTTGTTGGAAATTCGTCTTTTTGGTTTAAAAATTCCTGACTTTAGGATAATTTTAAGTTAGCTGAAATATTGTAAAAATTGCAAAAATTAACGTTAAAAGTTTTTCTTTTGTAAAGAATAATGAAAAGAAAACTCGATTTTCTATTAATTAAAACTGAATGAAAAGGTGACTTTCCTTTATTTTCCTTTATTGAGCTATGTATGACTGTTGACATTATTATTGTGTTAATTTCATCACTCAATAAATAACAAACATCAAAGCAAAAGAATTTAGAAACCCAGCAACTTCATGTTGAGCAGACGGAAGAACAAATTAGGAAGCCACGTACTTTTTTATTATAGATAACAATAATTTTCCAATTTCAATTTTTGTATCCCTACTGCGTTTTTCCTTTCTAACACATCAATTAGTAAAAAGAGGTCTAAACCTGAATTATTATATTTTCGCATTTATTTTTGATCAATGCATTCTATTCGGAGACCATCATAATAAATGAAAGTCAATCCGATACCACATAGGACGTTGCTAAAAAGCATCCATTAGTGGCAGACAACGAAAGCGTGTTCTTTTTTTTCAGACAAAAGCTTTGAAACGAGCTTTGAAAGCCTTTTTTCGTTCGCAGGTTTGTTCCATGTAAACAAAGTCTACTAAGAAAAACTTTTATGCACAGGGATGAGGTAGCTTTTAAATATTGATGGAATGTTTTCATACAATTTGATAAATAAATATATTTTTTTTCGATTTCAAATTCAATTACGCGTTATTGAAAGATCTTGTTTGTAAAGTAATCAAATCAAAACCTTTCAAGAAAGTGTAAAAAGACAATAAAAAGTATTTTTAAAATTAGTTGGTCATCAACTCTTGAGAGTTGTTTGTAAAAACTGTCCTGAAATTGGCTGAGCTTATACTAAATGTGCAGATCTTTTTCTCAGCTATTCGTCAGTCATTGCTAAATTTAGCACTGCATAAACTCAAATTAAACAAATATCGACGACGCATGGTTTACATTTCGTGCCGTTACTAAGAGCTCATTGGCTTGTCCACTAACTTTATTATCAAAGCTGCAATTCACGTGCAGCGAGGCGATAAGATTATTAAAACTTTGTAACAAAAATAGAATATAAAATGACACTTCAGTAAAAAAAATATGTAAGTAAATTGCTCATTTCATTTGGATTCACTCTAGTCATTTTCGGATCCTTTAATATCACGTTTACTCCAGATTTCTTTTGCTTCCAGGGTGTCTAATCAAATCCTGAAAAATAATTTCCTGACAATTCCAGGTTTTCTCCAGTATCTCTAAATTTTTCCAGATATAATTTTTCTTAATACAGAGCCATTCAAGTATTTAGTATCACATTTTTTAAAATGATCGACCCTACACCCTTTCAAATTCAAAGTATTACATAGTACTTGAATAATTCAAATTAAAATTCACCTGTGCATGGTTAAATTGTAATTACATACTTACGAACATTTCGAGAAATATTTCAAAATTGGTTTCTTCCTATTTTGAAATTTTCGGATCACTATTTTCCAAACGTTAAAAGTGTAAATACTTCAACATCTGTGAATCTAATTCGATGATTCTAATTTCTTAAAATTCAAAAATCGGAATAAGTACACAATTAGGAAAATGTGAGCATTTAAAGCTAAACAGTGAATAAAAGTGACTTATATTCATACAAAATTAAAACACTTATTCATTTGACATTTTTCAACAGAATAGATGAATTTAAAAAAATAACTTTTAACCAAGCATTTGCATTAACAACCAAATATTCAGTTGAACTTTCAAGAAAAAGAGACGAATTTTCTATAAAATAATTACATCTTTAACAAAATAGTTGAATTTTTTACCAAATAGTTCATTTTCAACCTACAAAGATGCATTTGCAATCAAATGGTCGAGTTTTCAATCAAAACAGATTACAATTAAACTAAAACCAGTTGCTCTTTCAACCAAATAGCTGAATTTTCAAGCCAAAAAGACGAATTTTTTAGAAGACAGTTGAAGTTCTAAAAAAAAAATAATTTTCAACTCATAAATGATAAGTTTTCAACTAAAAATGAAATATATATAGTTTAATTTTCATTTGAAAAAATTAATTTTTATCCCAATAAAAAATGAATTCTCCACAAAACAGTTAAATTTCCAACCAAAGAGATGAATCTTTAACAACAATGGACTTTTAACAAAGTAGTTTAACTTTCTACCAAGTAGTTTTGAATTTTCAACCAAAAAAGATGAATTTTAAATTAAATAGTTAAATTTTCAACCAAAAAGATGAATTTTCTACCAAGAACATTAATGTTCTACCAAAAAAAAAAGAATTATCTACAAAACAGTTGAATTTTTTAACGCAGAAATATTATTTTCCGACAAAAAAGATAACTTTCGACCAAATAATTTAATTTTTAACTGAATAGTTGAATTTTTTATCAAAATAATTCAATTTTCTACAAAAAATATGAGTTTTCAACAGAAAAGTTAATTTTCTACAAAAAAAAAAGTTCTATCAAATTGTTGAATTTTCAAGCCACAAAAATAAATTTTCTATAAAATAGTTGGATTTTTACCAAAAAAGTTAATTTACAACCAAATAGTTAAATTTTCAAATAAAATGATGAATCTCTGACCAAAAAAGGCTAATTTTAAACCAAATAGTTGAATTTTCAACTAGAAAAGGTCAATTTAAAATATCAATTTTCAAGCAAAAATGGAATAATTACATTTTTAGATGAAAAACTTAATTCTGAACTAAATAAAAACGAATTTTCAACAAAATAGTTAAATTTTCAAACAAAGATATAGAGTTTCATTTGAAATGATGGATCTTCAAAAAAAAAACATAAATTTTCAACCAAACAGTAGAATTTCCTAACCAAACGCGCTTAAAGGGGTGCCTACTAATTTTCGCCCATCAAATTCCCGGTTATTTACCGGTTTTTTTTTCCGGTCGTAAGTATCGAATCTCCTCTTACTCCACTTCTTTCTAGCTTGCTTAGACAAATACTTTAAGCAATTTAGGGTTCTATAAACAAAATAAAATTTTTTGTAATTTATAGCGTCTAAAACTTATAGACAAATATAATACAATTTCAATGTCTTAATTTCAATTTTTGAAATTTTTCAAATCTCTAATGTCCTTTGAAATCCTATCAAATCACGAAGTTATAAAAAACCAACAACTGTGATATTAATAATATCACAAATAATAATAATAATAATTACAAAAAAAATGTAATACAATTTTTATGTCTCAATTATTTGCACATATTTGGTAACATGATAGTTGTTATACATAACAGTTGTTAAACATATCTTTGGTTAATTATTTTGGTATTCTAATTGGTGAATAATTCTTGGAAATAATTCTAAATTTCTTTGGTATTAGCGATTAATTATTTATTAATTACTGAAAAGTGGTTACAAAAAAAAAATAACTTTTATCTTTTATTATGACAGTTTAATTACAATTACATGTTTTTACAACACAGTTGATGTAAAATTCACTTAATACTAAAATAAATAATTTTTATAATGGTTTTTCTAATCGCTGTTCAATAATTATTTGCTAATACCAAAGAAATTAAAAACAATAGTTAAGAATAATTTACCAATTAGAATATCAAAAAATAAAATCAACCAAAAATAAGTTTCAAAAAAGACTGTGCCTAGGTTCACCGAGATTTGGTGAGGGTGGTCCAAACCGTGCGAACTGACGAAATTATGCGCTTGCGTGGCACCGCCCGCATTGATAGTGCGGTACTGGACGAGTTTGCTGGCTATTGAGTGTCTGCTCTCTGCACACCTTGCTCCCCTGATCATCGAACGAAATTCTCGGAATAACATATTGCGGACTGACTTACTAGGTACTTACAGTGTATTTTCATTTTCAGTGAACCCTAAAGTATAATTTCCATCAATAATCTCAAGCGATTAACACAATAACGTAGTACACAAAAACTGAAAAATATTTATTAAATAACTGGACTTATGCCCTAACAACTTTTATTTACCAAATTATTTAATGGAGATGACATCCCCTCCAATGCAGTACCCTTCCCGATCCCTACACCGCTCCGTACGAATCTTCCATTGTTTGAAATAATGTTACAGGTCCTTTTCTGAGAGGACTTTCATGAGCCGCGCCGCTTTTTCCTTCACAGCATCCACCGACTCGAATCTGGCTCCTTTTAGCTCATACTTGATCTTCGGGAACAGAAAAACATCACATGGGGCTAAGTCAGGTGAGTACAGTGGGTGCTCCAATACGGGAATCTTGTTTTTCGCCAAAAAGCTCTGGAAGACAGCGCCTTGTGTGCTGGCGCGTTGTCCTGGTGAAGGATCCACGAGCCGGTTTTCCATATTTCAGGCCTTTTTTTCCTTACGCGTGTAAATTTTCATTTAAAATTTGTCTAACAGTTTCTTTATTGTTGTTCACTAAGTTAGAAATTGCTCGAATGCTCAGGCATCGATTTGTTCGAATAATTTTACTTACGTTTTCGATGTTACCGTCGGTTTTCGATGTGCAAGGACGGCCGAGACGCGAATCGTCTTCAATCACTCCTCTCCCCTCCTTAGATTTTTCAAATTAATCAAAAAACTTCAGTACGAGATAGACGCTCAGGTAGACGGTCAACTTCGAATAAAGGTTACTGTCGTACTGAGGGTCTCACAACCTTGAAATTTGGAGGGGGGGGGGGGAAGAACACATATCAATATCAGACCCTGCTTTTTGTTGCCGAGGCCTCACGAAAGCGTTTATAATTCAGTTCGGTTATTTAATAATCACAGCTCGTATTAATACATTTCATTAAAAATGAAGGTAGTTGTGGTCATTTATAATATTTTCAAAATCGGTTTTATAGTACTATAATTCAGAGTAACTAATTCGAAGTTGATGCAAGAATGGAACAGACTCAGTAAGTTGAAACGAATTCATTGACTTATTTGTATTTTTGTATTTTTATGGTGGGCACCACCTAATATTTTAAAACATTTTCATTATTAATTTTTAATATTTATAATAATCTTAATTCTTCCTTTATGAGGAAAAAAATTTGCTAATCTATCATAATGAGGGAGCAAAGTGCTGATCAAATGAAAAAAATATCACATTTTCAAAAACTTTAAATTGTAAATCCCGGCTAATTTCCGGATTTCCCGGTTTCATTTTAATACCGGCTAGTTCCCGGTTAGTATACACTCTGACATAAGGTCCAGCCTTAAGCATGAAAATTGTAGAAAAAGTTCCTCTGCTCTAATAAATAGTTGCACGTATTAACGACCATGTCCTTGCAAAGTTTACGGCTTCTCCACAGAGTACTGGTCATAATTATTGCCTCCTCTGAAACTCCACGCCACGGATTCGAGCCATTCTTTCACGGAAGGACGATTGCTGGATGACGGTGAAGGGGAAAGGATTCGCAAAGGCCTCAGATAACTGCCCAAGAGCATGACTTTTCAGTCATTATCATTTACGAGCAGTGCTTTTACAGCGGCGATGACGTCACTGTCTGACAATTTAAACACTCTTCCGAAACCCAGAACCAGTTTCCCACGTACAGGTATATCATATGCCTTCTTCAGGCGCGGCCACAACAACACAGCACTTATGGTATAGTTGTACAATGAAGCGTACATAATGCTGCCAGTGTCCCTGAGTAGCTTCAACATCGGTTAATAGGTTAGTGGGTATAAGATCCAAGATCTAGTTAAAGAAAATTCAAAAAACTGACCAGAAATTCGGCTAAAAATGAGAGGTCGCGAGATGCGGGACGCCGATTCCACTCGGGCTTGACAGGATGGAAGTGCATCAAAATTCATTAGATGCGTATTTTTTCTTTCGATCCAATGGGCCTTAGTTTCCGAGATATCGATGTTTAAGTATTTACGTTTGAGCGCTTGACTCGTCACTGCCGA